>JAUMJK010001006.1:0-149682 GCA_033558105.1 Coccyzus lansbergi
GGCTGAAAACTACCACGGGGGAAAAGGGGAAATAATAAAATGATCAGCCGAGAGATCTATCAGCTCGGCCTCCCCTCTCCCAGTGAGCACAGCTCCAAAGGAAGGTTCAAGAAAGGCTGACAGCGAATTCCACAGCTTCCTGGGGAACCGACACGTGGCCCCGGTCCATAAACACAGAGGCAGCTCCTGCCCCGCGTCCCCAGGATCCAAAGCCCAAATCACAGAATCACCAGGTTGGAAGAGATCATTGAGTCCAACCAGATCATTGAGTCCAACCATTGCCATCAAACACTAACCCATGTCCCTCAGCACCTCGCTTTGCCCACCGACTGCTGGATTTCAGAGGAGGAAGCACAAAACCCTCGCAGGCTTGCAGCCTTTTGCCTTTCTTTTTTGTAATTGTCGTTAGAGGACTTCACACAAAAAACAGAATCATAGAACAACCAGGTTGGAAGGGACCCATCGGATCTTCTAGTCCAACCATTCCTATCAAACGCTAAACCCAAGTCCCTCAAAGACCTCATCCACCAACACTTTAAACACCTCCAGGGAAGGTGAATCAACCACCTCCCTGGGCAGCCTCTGACAGTGCCCAATGACCCTTTCCATGAAAATTTGCTCCTAATCTCTAGCCTAAATCTCCCTGGTGGAGCTTGAGGCCATTCCCTCTTGTCCTGTCCCCTGTCCCTTGGGAGAAGAGCCCAGCTCCCTCCTCTCCACAACCTCCTTTCAGGGAGTTGCAGAGAGCAATGAGGTCTCCCCTCAGCCTCCTCTTCTCCAGGCTAAACACCCCCAGCTCTCTCAGCCGCTCCTCATAGGGCCTGTTCTCCAGCTTGGTCGCTCTTCTCTGGCCCAAAAATATAACCCAACCTGCGTTTGAGTGGGCTTAAAATCCCTGCCTTTCCAGCCAAATTACTCTTTATTGTTTACATTTCGAGGCGCAAGTGCCCCCCACCCCCCCCCTCCTCCCCCCAGACCCCTATTTTTCTGCTTTGGGTGTTTGTAGATAGATTAATAGTCATCACTATTTGAGGGCAGGGTTAACCCCTCTGGAGCTGAGCGGTGGGCAGGGCACAACACCATGAAAAATAAAAAAAAAAAGAAGCAGCAAAAACAAAACCAACAAAATCTAAAGCCAAGCGCCGCAGAATGCGGCGCTTGGCTTTAGGTTTTGTTGGTTTTGTTTTTGCTGCTTCTTTTTTTTTTTTTTCTAGGCATTGAACGCGGCCTCTTTCTGGCTTTTCCACAGGGATTCTGCAGCCCGAGGAGGGGGTTTCTCTCGCCCCTCGGGGCTCCCGGGGCCGGGAGGGGCTCTGGGAGTGGGGAGGGGGGGGGGGGTCGCCGGCCGTGCCGGGAACAAAAGAAAGATCCTCACCGCAGACGCAGCAGGAGAGGGACTGCCTGAAGTAGGGCAGGAGCTTGTTGATCTCGGAGAAGGCCTGGGGGTCCCCCGGGTCGTAGTTGAGCACCAGGCGGCTCGCTGACACGTAGAGAGCAGTGGCATTCACCGGGTTCATCGCAGCCGCTCGCTCGTCGCCGCCGCCGCCTCGGCCGAGAGAAGAAGGCGCCGTGGGCGGCCCCGGGGCCGGGCCGGGTGTCACCTTGGGCCGCGGCGGCCACCCCGGGGCCCGGCAGCGCGAGAGGCCGCGGCGGCCCTGTCAGCTCCTCCTCCTCCTCCTCCTCCTCCTCCTCCTCCCGCTGCCGCTCGCCGGGGCCCTCCCTCGTCGCCGCCGGGGGCCTCCTCGCCGCCGGGCGCCACGCCGGGCCGCGCCCGCCCTCCCCCTCGCGCCTCAGCGCTGGCCCCGCATGGCGGCCGCGGGCGGCCCCGGGCCTCAGCGCGGCCGCATCACCGCCGCCGCATCACCACCGCCGCCGCCTCCTCCTCCTCCTCCTCCGCCGCGGGGGCCGGCCCGATGCGCGCGCGCCGCAATGTCAACAGCGACCGTTAGGTCCGGCCGTCACTGCGGAGCCATCGCCGCCGCCGCCAACGCGCATGCGCACGCGCCGCCCGCCCCGCTGCGGGCCCGGCCCGAGGGGAAGGGATGGGGGGAAGAGGGGGCAGAGAGAGGGGGGGCGCCCTCTGGCGGGGGCAGCGAGGGGAAGGCGGCGGCCGCCGACCCCCGAGGAATCCGCGGCCGCCTCGGCCCGAGCCGCGACGGAGCCTCCGAGCGCCGCAAAGGCCACCGCAGCCACCGCCCCCCCGCGCTCCGCCCACAGGCCGGAGCCAGCGCACACGGGCGGGAGGGAGCCCCGAGCCCAGCGGCCTCCAACCCCTGCCATGGGCACCGACACCTCCCGCGGGATCAAGTGCCCGAGGCCCATCCAGCCTGGCCTTGAACCCCTCCAGGGATGGGGCAGCCACAGCTTCCCTGGGCAGCCTGGGCCAGGGCCTCCCCACCCTCATCGTGAAGAAATTCCTCCTCATGTCCAGTCTAACTCTGCCCCTCTCCAGTTTATCCCCATTGCTCCTCTTCCTATCCACACAAGCCTTTGTGAACAGTCCCTCCCCAGCTTTCTTGTAGCCCCTTCAGGTGCTGGAAGCTGCTCTAAGGTCTCCTCAGAGCCTTCTCTTCTCCAGACTGAACAACCCCAACTCTCTCACCTGTCCTCATATGGGGGGTGCTCCTCCGATCATCCTTGTAGCCTCCTCTGGACCCATTCCAGCAGCTCCATCTCCTTATGCTGAGGATTCCAGAACTGGACACAACACTCCAGATGAGGTCTCACAGGAGAGGAGCAGAGGGCCAGAATCCTCTCCCTCACCCTGCTCACAACACCAACCTCTCCCTCACCAACTCACACAGTTGGTTTCTGGGCTGTGAGCGCACGTTGCTGGCTCACATCAAGCTTCTCATCCACAAGCGCCCCAAGTCCTTCTCTGCAGGGCTGCTCGGCCTGCTGGCAAGAGCTGTGGCTGCCCCATCCCTGAAGGGGTACAAGGCCAGGCTGGATGAGCCTTGGGCACCTGATCCAGTGGGAAGTGTCCCTGCCCAGGGCAGAGGGGTGAGAACTGGGTGATCTTTAAGGTCCCTTCCAGCTCAAACTATTCTATGACTCTGTGCTTCGGTGTAGCTGTGTGCCCTTGGATCAGGCTGCTGAGAAGCAGCCATGCTGCAAGAAGCTTCATCTGGGCCTTCCGCTGTGCCTCAGGAGCTGCTTTTAAGCACAAGACTTTGCCTTTCCTGAACTGCACTGAGTCTGGCCTGCTGGCTTCCCGCTTTGTCCTTGGACACCTGGCAGTCGCTGGGCTTACCCTTGTTCCTGCTGCTGGACCTGCTCTGCTTTTCCGTCCAGGTACTGTGGAATTGTGCTTTTTATAAGTCAGCTCTATAAGGACAGACTGATCCCTGCCCTTCAGTCAAGCCCATCCACCTGTCTGCCTGGCCCCCGGATGTCTGTGGTCATGGATCAGTTTAGTCACTTACGATCTGTGCCCGCACGCTAATTTGATTTACATCCCTTTATCTTTTCAGCAGAAGGTGAGTCTAAATAAGGGTGGAAAAGGGATGTTATTTCTCAGTTCCTATCAACGTTCTGCCCATGGCTGCACTGGGAAAGAAGTAGGCATTTCACATAGATTAGATTAGAACATGGCCCATGAACTCTGCCAAATACAAACATCTGCAGTACAGCTCAGGCGACAGCTTAAGATTTTTGAACAATGCCTGAACAGAGTAACCACACAGATACCAGTGGGTGGTTCTTTATATTCTGTAGAGCATGAGGTGATGTGGGAGCTGCCCATGCCAAGACAACCTTTGGGTACGGAAGTGGTGCATCCTAAAGCGTAGAATTAGAATCATAGAACAACCAGGTTGGAAGAGATCCATCAGATCACGGAGTCCAACTATTCCTTGTCAAACACTAAACCAAGTCCCTCAGGACCTCATCCACCTGTGCCTTAAACACCTCCAGGGAAGGGGAATCAACTCCCTCCCTGGGCAGCCTGTTCCAATGTCCGATGACCCTTTCCGTGAAAAACTTCCTCCTAATCTGCAGCCTAAATCTCCCCTGGCAGAGCTTGAGGCCATTCCCTCTTGTCCTGTCCCCTGTCCCTTGGGAGAAGAGCCCAGCTCCCTCCTCTCTACAACCTCCTTTCAATATGAAGTCACAGTAACTACAGAAGAATCAAACAACACCAAAACACCCTGTCGCTTCTAGGAAAGATAAAGATTTAGTGTGTGATAGGAATGGTTGGACTCGATGATCCGGTGGGTCTCTTCCAGCCTGGTTGTTCTATGATTCTATGAAAGCTGATTTGGGTTTTTTTTTTTTCCCAAAATGTGCTCAGAAAGAACTGGAGATGGTCAGTGTTACCCCACAAGGCCTGTGCACCCTTCTGTGGAGTGACCCACAGCTCACCCTTCTCACCACCTCAATGAGACCCAGCTCCAGGGGCCTCTCCTGCAATACCAGCTGCATCTGTTAACCTGTCTGTGCCTTTTTGGTGTTTAAATGTCCCTGTGTTTTGTCTTGTAGGATTGTCCTTTTAGTTGTGTAACTCCTCAGTGTCCACGGGGGGCCAACCATGGACATGGTTTCTGGTAGAAGAGAGCATCCTGGCACCCCACAGTCCACTAGTTTTGCCTCATTTTATGTTCACAAATGAACATAAATTATTTTCCCGTCATAACATTTTCCCCCCCCTCTGTGTTCAAACGCATTCTTGGGTGTTGTTCCAGAATGGCCATGTTTTCTATAAGGTATTCCAATTTCTTGCTAATCTCACACGGGGATCTCTCTCTGAGAGCTTTTACCTGCAGTTTTAGAGGCTGATGCCTACAAGGCCACATCTAAGGCTGCCCTGTTCTTACAGTGTCTGCAGTGGCCCTGTCCTTCAATCACACAAGAAGAAGCCGATTCCTACCTGTTTATTTGGGTCTGTTTTTGCAAGTAGTCCTTTGGCAGGGTGAGGGGAAGGCGTCTACACTATCAAGCTTGAGACCTGGAGTAGTGCAGTACGATTTGTCTTTACCAGTGCACGGGAATTCCCAGTTGGGAGCCGGAAAGTTCCTTGCCCTGTTGTTGACCGCCGAAACACACAATGCTGCACAAACAGTTCTAGAACAATGTTTGTTGGGTCCACCAGTTTTTGCAACTGTGTGTGGGGGGTTTTGTTTGTTTGTTTTTTAAACTGTCTGCTGCTTTTCAGAATCACCCAGTAAACAAACAAGAATCTCTTTCTGTCTGGGGTTTGCAAAGACTTGAAAATTAATATCCCCCAAGAACTTTAAGGTCCCTGGGCTTTTAGTACAAACCCCACCCACTAACTCACGATTGTTGTAGGTTTTGCTTATTGTTCTCTACGAGCTGGTCACCCACATTCGCTCGCTTCACTTGGATGAGGTGTTTAAAGGGAATTTTCACAGGCTGCGTTTGTAGGACACGTTCCCTAGAATTTATTATTCAGCACAGCTTTCTTCTTTAGTTCTCCCAGCACTTTACCAATTTGAAACAGCCAGTGGGTGTAGCTGCAAGAGCTTTTCTCCAACTGTGCGAGCATGCCTGGCCTAATAATTGTTCTATTTGAATCAGCATCAAGTACGGTCATGCATTTTGCATATCATATTAGATCTTTGGTAATCAAGTTCCTCCTGTTGTTATTAAATTGTGTAGGTACAAGCTGGAGTCATGGGGCTGATCTGTGCAACTCTTAAGTTCTGTCAGATGAGATCAATTCTGCCTTTTTTTGCCAGAACTGGCCCCGAGAGCTTTTACCAGATGCTAGACATGTTCTGTGTTGATCTACTTTATATCTACAAAACCACCTTTTTAGTTGCTTGTAGTGTAATTTACATTAACTGTGTCGCTTTATAGTGCGGCTAATGTGAAAAATCCGTTTGTCTTGCTTTTCAAAAGTGTCACAGGACAGACTTCCCGCATGCAAGTTAGAAGCAGAAGGGCATTGATGGAGCTCACAGCAGTCCATCTCCCCAGTGAAGCTGTTTCTTTATTTATGGGGTTGCCAAACAAAGCAATTAAAGCTCTTCCAACCTTTCCCTGCTCCCCGCCTGGGTGTAGTACCATAAATCCAAAATCAGCCGTTGCTTGTCTAGGCTCAGGGTTCTGTTTTCTGTGCTTGCCAGGAAAATCTCAAGTCCTCTACCAATTCAGATGAAGTACCACTTCACTCCTGGTTGAGCTGTCCAGCTCAGGATGATGACTCTTTCCAAATCACATAGCAGGAGCTCAGAACTGGACAGCTTCTTAAATTGCGATGCTGAGCAAATTCTTCATTTGCGTAAGAGCTGGCCATTGAATTTTGCTCCCAGGAGCATTGTTCCCTTCCTCTTTGGTCACCTTCCCAACCGCTCACTGAGCTGTGAGGTCGAGAAGTTCTACAGTACCTCATGGAAGGAGCCCCTCTTTCAAGAAATAGATTGTTTTGGCAGCTTTAATAATAATAACAACAACTATGATATGATATGATATGATATGATATGATATGATATTCTGACCTCACTCCTTTGGGTCTCAGCTACAAGTGGGATAGAAAAACTTCTGGGAGACAGTTTGCTTGACTGCCTCATTCCCCATCCATGTGAATAAGCGTTACTGGGACTTCCTAAAGGTGACTTCTCAGATCCACACGTCCTCTGTGCAGCTTTTCTTTGACCAAAGCCCTTCCGGCCTTCGGTAATGGAAATCTTCCACCCGATGACAGATAGATGGTTAATCCCCTTGCTGCTTTTTGTCCTTCTGAAGCGGGAAGAGGACAACTGCTTTTGCCAGTTGATACTGTGTAGTTATCCCCCTGGCAAACATGTTATCTTCACTCAGAAGTCTTCTGACAAGCTCTTTTGATAAACCAGTGCAAGCTGATTATTTCCCCATACCAGACAATGACTAGAAAGTTCTCTCTCTCTCTCTCTTTTTTTCCTTTTGAAACGAGTATTTCGTAGTTGATTAAAATATGCAATTTGGAGAATATCTTAACCAGACAATCTCATGTTGTGTAGCTTGTCTGACATGATCACAGCAGTCACCAGGAATCCAGTTTTGGCCACGTCTCTTGTCTGAGATCCACTTATTTTTGTGATTCCCCAGCTCATTTCTGGTGTGATCCGTGCATCCGTTCAGCACCTGGCCTTCCAGGAATGCAGGAGTGTTGTCAGAACAGGACTTTTGCTTCAGTTTGGAACAGCGCAAAGCAAGGAGAGATGATCTGGGGTTAGCACTGAATATTCAGGCTGAATCTGAGCCAGACTGCTAATGTAGAAATACTGGTTCAGCTCTGCACCTACTCCAGCTCATTTGGGTTTAGTGAGAACGCTGCTGTACGTGCTTTTTGGGAAGGAGAATCTACCTTTTATACTCCTGAATTACCCCTCTGAGTTAAGATATCGACCAACGTTGGTGACCCCAAGCTGTTCTGTATAGGAATACAAAGTGATGATGGAATTGGTTCTCATCAAGTACTTCTCTTTATCAAAAATGTACACAAATTACTATTTGCTTGAACATGGAAAAACTGAATAGCAGGAGACTGTTTTCTTACGGTTTAAAACCCTCTTGTAATTGGCTTTGGCCTCAAAATCCTTTGTCCTCTTTCACCGATTTGCATTGTGGGGGCTTCTTGAGAAGCCGCCTGGAGAATTCTTGCTTTTTGTTGCATGGGTCCCTTCCAACCTGGTTGTTCTATGATTCTATGATCTCTGAGACAACATCTAACAACAACAGCTGATGAGGGGCTGGAGAACAAGTCTTACAGGGAGCAGTGAGGGACCTGGGGGCATTTAGCCTGGAGAAGAGGAGGCCGAGGGGAGACCTCATTGCTCTCTCCAGCTCCCTGAGAGGAGGTTGTGAAGAGGAGGGAGCTGGGCTCTCCTCCCAAGGGACAGGATGAGAGGGAATGGCCTCAAGCTCTGCCAGGGGAGGTTTGAGCTGAACATTACGAAAAAATTCTTCACAGAACGGGTTGTTAGGCACTGGAATGTTAGGCACAGGAGAAGGACCTGGGGGTGTTGGTGACAGTGACTGACCATGAGGCAGCAGTGGCCCAGGTGGCCAAGAAGGCCAAGAGCATCTTGGCTTGGATCAGAAACTGTGTGACCAGCAGGGCCAGGGAGGTTCTTCTCCCTCTGGACTCGGCACTGGTGAGACTTCTCCTCGAATCCTGTGTTCAGGTCTGGGCCCCTCAGCACAAGAAGGATGTTGAGGCTCTGGAGTGAGTCCAGAGAAGAGCAACGAGGCTGGTGAAGGGGCTGGAGAACAAGAGGAGCGTCTGAGAGAGCTGGGGGTGTTTATCCTGGAGAAGAGGAGGCTGAGGGGAGACCTCATTGCTCTCTACAACTCCCTGAGAGGAGGTTGTGGAGAGGAAGGAGCTGGGCTCTTCTCCCAAGGGACAGGAGAGGGAATGGCCTCATGCTCGACATAAGGAAAACATTTTTCCCAGAAAGGGTGATTGGGCAGTGTCAGAGGCTGCCCAGGGAGGTGGTTGATTCACCTTCCCTGGAGGGGCTTAAGGGACGGGTGGACGAGGTGCTGAGGGACATGGGTTAGTGATTGATGGGAACGGTTGGACTCGATGATCCGGCGGGTCTCTTCCAGCCTGCTGATGCTATGATGGCAGGGCGGCTGCTGCGGGTGTCCGTGTTCCCTGCCGGGGCAGCTGTGGCTGTCCCCGCCCCGTTCCCGTTGCCTTTGGGGCGCAGGCGCGCTGCGTCCGGGGCTATGGCGGCTCTGCGGGCGTGGAGTCCGCGGCTGCTCCCCTGGCTGTGGGGCTGCCGGTGCGGGGTCCCGTCCCGCTGTGCCTCGGGGGGCAGCGGTTCGGCCGTGCCCCAGCGCATCGAGGAGCGGCGGCAGGCGGCGCTGCAGGGGGGGGGCCCTGCCCGGCTCCAGGCGCAGCACCGGCGGGTGAGCCCCCACCCACCGCCCTCCTCAGCCCACAGGGAACCTCCTCACGATTACCTCCCACTCCGCCTTTAAAGCCCTCTCTGTTTGTCGAGTCTTGCCGGGGTGGCTCTCCTGGAGGCATCCAGGAGGAGGGAGCCGGGCTCTTAGGAGGAGCGGCTGAGAGAGCTGGGGGAGTTTATCCTGGAGAAGAGGAGGCTGAGGGGAGGCCTCATTGCTCTCTCCAACTCCCTGAGAGGAGGTTGTGGAGAGGAGGGAGCTGGGCTCTTCTCCCAAGGGACAGGACGAGAGGGAATGGCCTCAAGCTCCACCAGGGGAGATTTAGGCTGCAGATTAGGAGGAGGTTTTTCACAGAAAGGGTCATTGGGCATTGGAACAGGCTGCCCAGGGAGGTGGTTGATTCCCCTTCCCTGGAGGGGTTTAAAGGACGGGTGGATGAGGTCTTGAGGGACTTGGTTTAGTGTTTGATAGGAATGGTTGGACTAGAAGATCCGATGGGTCCCTTCCAACCTGGTGGTTCTATGATTCTATGACATAAGGAAAAAATTCTTCACAGAAAGGGTCATTGGGCACTGTCAGAGGCTGCCCAGGGAGGGGGTTGAGTCACCTTTCCTGGAGGGGTTGAAGGGACAGATGGACAAGATGCTGAGGGACATGGGTTAGTGATTGATGGGAATGGTTGGACTTGATGATCCGGTGGGTCCTTTCCAACCTGGTGAATCTATGATTCTCTGATACTCTGGGAAAAGTTACACCAACTTAACATTTAGGACACTGACCTGCCAATCTGCAAGCGTTTCTCTGTGTCTAGGGGCCTCAGACCTCTCATGTTACACTTTATATGCATTAAATCTGTATATCACATTAGTTTGTTCTGCATTTGTTGATTTTCTTGAACTCTTTGACCTACTGGTCAGAAGTTCTATGGAGAAGCTGAGCTACGTTTTAAAATCATGAGGTGAGCTCATGCCATCCCCTAAAGAAGACAGCCCGGGAGCCCTGGCCTTCACACACTCATACTTGGGTTGGAAATAACAAATTTGCTTGGAAGGTTAAGATAAAAAGAACTTTGCAATCAGTTATTAGTGCATGTCAGGTATTGAACAAGGGACAGGCGTATCTGCTTGGCTGATTGCATTTTTGGTCCTGACTCTGCTTTTGCCTATACCTGTGTCCAACAGGGAAAAGAACAAAAGGATCGTGTCAGAAAATCCTTGTGGACTGTCGTGTCTCCTTTAGCTCTCATTTGCTGCAGTCAAATATCGAGCATGGAGAATTGAGCCTTGAACCGTTGGTAGAGCAAAGGCTTTAAAAGTGGCATTTAAGTGTGTGGCAAAAATAGCTGTGAAGCTGTTAGATGTTGCTGAAAAGGCTCTGAGATTGTTTCCTTCATCTTGTGGTAGTGCCGCTCCCAGAGCCAGCCTTCCTCTGGCTGTCTGGCTTGGGTTTAGGGAGGATAAGTGCTCTACAGGCTGTTTCCAGCCTTGGGGGCCTGCAGGCAGGTCATGTAAGACTCTGTTTAATGAAACAGCCTTTGCTGGTGGTCAGTGAGCAGAGCCAGAACCACCGCAGGGCTGTATTAATCATTGCTTGTTCTGTTCTAGGGGAAGCTGTCAGCGAGAGAACGAATTCTCCTGCTCTTGGACCCTGACACTTTCGATGAATATGACATGTTTGTGGAGCACAGGTGTTCTGACTTTGGGATGGACTCTAGCAAGAATAAGGTATTTTTATTTTGTGTAACTCTTGTTTCTTTGTCCTCTGGCTCTTCTGTTCACATGTAACTTCTTTTATTTATTTTGGTTTTTTTTTTTTCTTTCCAAATTTCCTTTTACTACTCTCAGTTTCCATTTCACGGCTTACATGGTTTACTTTTCCATTATCTAAACTTGATACCTTTTTTGTAAGGCTGCCTGTTTGGTTCAAATACCTCTCCGGATATCGTCTTAGATTTGCATTTCAAATAACAAAGGAGGCTGCAGAGCTTTGCTGTTACAACTTTGTCAGTCGTGTCAGATGTGACGAGTAAATACGGGTGGATACTTCTGCCTGCCTACGGGTTATGTTAGAGGATGAAATAACTTAGATCCATATTCATGCCTGCCAAGCTATAAGTCGGAAAATATCCGTTAGGGCCTTAAAATCTGATCTGTTTGGAAACTCAGGTCTGTTAGCATCTTGCAACCTGCTTGCTTGTGCTGGTTTTGGATATATATGGCTGCGTGTCCTAAAGCAACGTGGTAGGTGAGGCTCAGAATGTGGACAGAAGGTCTGTGGCTCCCCAAACTCCCTCACCATGACCGTGGTCATGGTGAGGGAGTTTGGGGAGCCACAGACCTTCTAACACTGGTTATGGTGAGAGCCACGTTTGCTCTGGAGTAATCAGCTCTAGGATGTGGTGAGAAGCTGCTCTGTATGTGCTATGACAACTACAGCTTCTGTTTGTGTGGTTATTACACCATTTCATCAATTTGCAGTTCTTCAGGTTGCAAGGCTGTAGCATCCTGTGGATGAGGGAGGGATCGGCTTCCACCGTGAGCAGCAAAGCTCATGTTCCGTTATGAACCAGCAAAGGAGAAGGATTGGTTTTAGCTTTAGCAGCCAGGAGCCTGATGGGCGTTGGGATGTTGTAGAATCATAGAACAGAATCATAGAATCACCAGGTTGGAGGAGACCCATCGGATCATCGAGTCCAACCATTCCTATCAAACACTAACCCATGTCCCTCAGCACCTCGTCCACCCGTCCCTTAAACCCCTCCAGGGAAGGTGACTCAACTCCCTCCCTGGGCAGCCTGTTCCAATGACCCTTTCTGTGCAAAACTTTTTCCTAATGTCTATCCTAAATCTCCCTTGGCGGAGCTTGAGGCCATTCCCTCTCGTCCCTCATTAGACCTTCTCCCCACTCAGTGAGTGCAGGTGCAAACTTATTTTCTTCTCTAAGTAATTTTTTTACTCTTTCCCAGCAAACTCGCATAACTGCTGTGTTGCCTCTCATCGTGCTACTCAGTGCCAAAAACAAATTGCTTTTTCTGAAGGCAGGAGGAGCAGCAAAGCCCTGAGAGTGACAAGAGGGTTAAGTTTTTCCCTTGTCCTTCAGAATTCACCTTTCAGCTGCAGATTGTTTACAGAGCAGTTTCACAACAGATGACCTGACTGTGGCCAGTGAGCTGGAATACTAGTTCAGCATTGGATTTCTCCGAGTTCCTGGAACTTTCTGAAGGCAGAGTGAGACTTGTACTCACATCTGGGCTGCTCTGCAAGCTGCTGGGGCTGTCAGGAGTCACCTGCGTTAGGCAGTGGCTGGAACTACAGGTGTGTTTGCTGCTGTTCTGTGAGCTGGTAGCAGTGCTGCCTGCAGCCTGAGCGCAGCCTCCAGACCACCGTGACCTTCCTGAGAGCAGATCACCTTGAGCAGAAACAATCTTCAGAGTGGGGCTTGCACAATAGCCTCCCTGTCTTGCTTTTTAATACCAAACAGCAAAAAAAGAATGTAAGTAGCTGGAATTCCTTTGTGACAGCCCAGTAAGGTTCTTTTTTTCTGCTGTTGTCTTGAAAGACTTCTCTCTATTTCCTTTACTAAAAAGTGAGGCAAGGTAGATAAGCAGATTTTAAGATTCGCAGGCTCCGTTTCCTCTTCCAGCTCTTTCTTCTTCCCTCATTCGCAGGGTGGAAAACGTGACTGGTCAAGCTGACGTGTTTCAGGTGACTGCAGTTACATTTTCTGACCTTTGCAGGGTTGTTTTTATTGAACACCTCAACACCTGTATCCACACCTCAAGAAAGGTTTTTGTGCCGAGTCAGGTTCTTTCAAAAGCACCAGGTGGTCCTGATAAAAGGCGTGGCCTGTCTCTAAGGTCAGGACTCGCCTAGCTCCATATTAGCTGGAAGCTGAAGGGAAAGGGCAAAATTCACTGATCTTTCCACACGTCCACACCTAATTTCATATTAACTGCAGTTTTTTTTTTTTTGCCAGGACTGGAGTAAATCTTTGTGGAGCCCCCATGGCAAGCGTGAAAGACTAGTCCTCTCGGAGAATCAGTCTCTGCTTTGACTTAGGACTCGGTATAACTGTGTGGGTTAAAAAAGCGAAGCTTTTTTAACCCACACAGTTATACCGAGTCCTAAGCTTTGCTTTTTTAATTATTAATCGTAATAAATCTATTTGTGTTTTAATGCAGTATCCTGGAGACAGTGTGGTGACCGGTCGCGGACGGATTAACGGGAGACTGGCTTATGTTTTCAGTCAGGTACGGTTTTGCTTCTTGGTTTTGAAATGGTGGGAACTTCTCCTTTGAAATAAATCCACAGTAGTTCGGTCTGGCCGAGCCTTGACAGAATGATAGAATCACAGAATCACCAGGTTGGACGAGACCCACCAGATCACAGAATCATAGAACAACCAGGTTGGAAGAGACCCATCGGATCATCGAGTCCAACCATTCTTGAGCAACCTTGAATTGTTTCTCGGCTTTGAACTCTGATTAGTCGGAGGGGGTGTGATGGTTAGCATGTAAATAGACAGATAAAATATACCTCTTCTATTAAACCACGCTTTTTCTATTAAAATATTTTAGAGGAGACACCGCAGGGGGAGATTTATCTTTGTTAGTCTTAATACAAGCAAAGAAAGACTTTCTTTCAGATCATTGATAATTGCTGCCCTGTTCTGGGCCACAAAGCAGCCTTTGTTCCATTTGCTATCATGGCCAAAATGATTGTTGCTGTGTGCCCTTGGAGCAGTCATATGCCTTTTTTTGTCTTGGATATGTGGTTCTCCTAGGGAAGGACACTACTGTGCAGGCCTGAACATAAGATAGGAGCTGAACACAGCCCTAAATTTTAGAAGAACACAGGTAGGGAGCAGTTTTTATATTAAATGTGCCCCTTCATGATGTGACATTTTTAATATATATATATATTTACATTTAAAGACCTTTTTTCCCTCCAAATCAAGCTGCCACCTGAGCTGTCCCTTCCTTTTTTGTTCGGCTGCTAGTCATAGTCATGTCATAGAATCGTAGAACAACCAGGTTGGAAGAGACCCATCGGATCATCGAGTCCAACCATTCCTATCAAACACTAAATCACGTCCCTCAGGACCTCACCTACCTGTGCCTTAAACACCTCCAGGGAAGGTGAATCAACCCCCTCCCTGGGCAGCCTATTCCAATGCCCAATGACCCTCTGTGTGAAAAACTTCCTCCTAATCTCCAGCCTGAACCTCCCCTGGCGGAGCTTGAGGCCATTCCCTCTTGTCCTGTCCACGCAGCTTTTAGGGGTTCTTTGGGAGTAACGCTTGGTGGGAACACATCGGAGAGACTCACCAGAAGCTGGCTCTGGGCTCTGTTGGTGCCAGTAGGTGTCAACATTCCCTTCATCTTCTGGGTCAGTCCCAGGGCCTGGTGGGTTTGTTCAGGATCTTACCGCTCACACCTCGGAGTAGCACTAACAGTTGATTTTGGCTGACGTAGCCTCTGCAGCACCCGTGAAAGAATAATCAGCTCTTCCAGCATGACTCACGACTACAGAATGAGGCTGTATTTTCAGTTTTCGCTGCTGCCCCTTGCTCTGCCTCGTGGGGGAAATTCCTCCAGACTACTCCAGTGTTGGTGATGCCCCTGAAAGAGGAACATATGGTTGGACTCGGTGATCTGGCGGGTCTCTTCCAACCTGGATTCTATCATAGAATCACCAGGTTGGAAGAGACCCATCGGATCATCGAGCCCAACCATTCCTATCAAACACTAAACCATGTCCCTCAGCACCTTGTCTACCTGTGCCTTAAACCCCTCCAGGGAAGGTGAATCAACCACCTCCCTGGGCAGCCTGTTCCAATGCCCAATGACCCTTTCTGTGAAAAACTTCCTCCTAAATGATTCTGTGATTCTATATCTCTGTAGAAGGAATGTTTCTGTGAAGAAAAAGACGAAAGCAAATGATACATAGTAAGTTTGTGATAAGGTAGAGTCCATGAGCAAAAGCCCTAAGAAAGATCTTTTACTTGTAGAGAAGGCTTAGATTGAATGGGATTGATGTGCAGGCTGCTTTAAGGAGTCAGGTAGTTTTGGAGCAGCAAACCAAATGTATAAAGTTGTAGGATTATTCTGTTTACTTGCATCATTCTACGGAAATAATTCCCTAATTTGAAAATCTGTTTTCTCTCCAGGATTTTACTGTATTTGGAGGCAGTTTATCTGGAGCTCATGCCCAAAAGATCTGCAAGGTAATATTTCGCAGGAGAGAATAAATCAAAAATTGTGACTTTTGGGGTTTTTTTTTCAATCTGTGGTGTTAATGACTTTGGCAAAGATGGGTTGTGGCTGCCGTTAGTGGACTCTGGTGTGTGTCGCAGCAAAGTGAAAATGCAGGTCTCCTCATATCAGTTACGATGTGGAAGCACAGGTGAGCAGAGAGGTACCCTCTGGAAGCTCTTTAAGTATAAGAGAGTGTTTCAAAGCTTTGTTAAACTTAGGTGCCTGTCACACTGTGCTGCAAAAGGCAGGAGAGACGCACAAAGTACAAATGCAAATTAAGGAGCCAGTGTCTACTGGAGAGATGGGAAATGGCTTGGGAGCAGCTTTTCCCTGTAACCAGTGCTGTGTGGGAATGCAATATTTATAAAAAGCAAGTGTAACAAACAGTCTGAAGATAAACAGTTTTACAACTTGAAGGTCACTTTGGTTCTCAGAGCCTCTGTTATCAGGCGCTTGTGGCTATTTATTCTCATCTGTCTGCAGTCTCACTGGAAAAGCTGGCATTGGAATCCCATGGCCAAGGACAACGAAAACTCTCATGCAGGAGCGTGGTGGGCTGGGGAATCAGTTTTTTCATGTGCAAGGCTTTTTCTCCTGATGGAAATAACCGTTCTTAGGCACAGACTCCTTAGTAATGAGAATGTATAAAACTAGAAGGCATAAAGACTTTGGGCTGGATGACAACTGCTTGGCTTTACCAAGTCTTGATTATTGAGAAAACACTTGATATTATCCACTTGCGCTGGAACTTTGTCTCCCTGTGTTGGCGAGAGTGCAGTGGTGCTGGAACACTGGGATGCTTCCTACTCATTTCTTTGTTCCCTTACTTCTAAAGCAGGGCAAGCGCTGCTAACAGAACTAGAAAAAAAAATGAGATTCCTTCCCCCTCAGTACTGTTCTTGGTTGGCATCGATATCAGTGGTAGACTCCAAAGTTCCAAAGACTCTGGATGCATCGGTTGCTCTGGGGCTCAGCCTTTGAGCTGCAGCCTGAGCAGCCCAGAAGAGACTGGGTGGCTTGTGCGGTTTCGCTTTTACTTCTCTTAGTAGTTCTTGGACTGGATTCTGGGAAGCAGAAATCTGCTCCCGGAGAGATGCTCTTGGCTCCTGTGAAACTAATTTCCCTTTCGGGATATTTTTCCTGGAGCTGCAGAGAGGCAGCCCTACTCAGCGTCTTGCAGCAACGCTCCAAGCTAGATAGCTCTGGGCTCCAGGTTGCCTGTTACACAAGAGCCCTGTGCTCTCTCAGACCACATTAAGTGCCTGTGATGTCTTCCCTAAAGCAGCAGAGATTCAGTGGAGCCCTTAGGAGAGTGATTTGTGCCCACTGGTGGTGGGGAACACGTCAGTGCCCGTCTGTGCATCTGCAAGGTGGTATTTAAAGACCGTTGTTGAGTCCACGAAATGAGGAGAAGTATTTTTGAGAATGGATCCTGAAACGTTCCCTGTAAATGATGGTATGGCAAGAAAATGTCTGGTATCAGATCTATAAACACATTTTCAGTAGTCCGAATGTGCTTATTGATGTGGGGTTTTTTGGAAGAACTTCAGTGTCTGGAAGAGCTTTGAAATATATATTTATTCCATATAGAAGGCTTTTGAAAACAGCAAAGTGTGTCAGTGAGATTCTAACCTGTCCCAATAAGCCTTCTAGGAAGGAGAAATAATGTCAACTCAACTGATTCAAGAGGGAATGGCCTCAAGCTCTGCCAGGAGAGATTTAGGCTAGAGATTAGGAGGAAGTTTTTCATGGAAAGGGTGATTGGGCATTGGAACAGGCTGCCCAGGGAGGGGGTTGATTCACCTTCCCTGGAGCTGTTTAAGAGACGAGTGGACGAGGTGCTGAGGGACATGGGTTAGTGTTTGATAGGAATGGTTGGACTCAATGATCCTCTTCCAGCCTGGTTGTTCTATGATTCTATGACCTCGATAGAGTTCTCACTGAATTAGATTGGGCTGGAATCCCACTGGTTTGAGTGGGACTGACTATGCTTACTGGGTTTCTAGGAAATATAAAATTTAAGGCTGATGCTGCGAGCACTCTGAAAGGCAGGAGTGTAGTTTTAAATATCTTAAGTTAAAGACTGTCTGAAATCAGATATAAATCTGTAACAATGGTTGAAAGCGCTAATACCAGGCAGGGAAAGAGAACTTTGACATTCACAGTGGGGACTGACTGGCAATGTGTAGTTTTACAGGGAATTATTTAGGAGTTAAAGCGGATCTTAATGTAAAAGCAGATCTTAATGTAATCTACCAGGACTGTAGCGTTAGGGAAATGGCAAATGTTTTACTGGGATCTAAGAAGCAGGAATAGTTTGTGTAAGGAATGTAAGGAATTCAGTCCTCCCACTTAAGCCTCTCCAGGAGTATTGTGTATGATTTCGAGGCAAGTAACCAAAATGAGCAGAGGTCTAGCAAACAAGGCATGGAAAGGACAGCGAGACCAAACCGACAGCGTTTGGTCTGAAAACGTGAAGGGAAACAGGAATTCCAAAGGGAGATTTGAGGTACTTAAATGTTTATGCAGGCAGAGAAATAGTTAATTGCTCTCCATGCCCACTGTATGTCAAGGTAGAAGTAATGTCTCTTAAATTTCCAAAAGAAAGACCTAGTTTACTTTTCTCAAAGAACTAAAGAGTATAATCAAGAGTAGCATGTGCTGCTTAGAGAGGTTACACAATCATCACTCCAAAAGTCTTCGGACATCCCATTAGACACGCGAGGGAGTGCGTTGAAGGTGCAAGTGAGACAGAGACAGACTGGACCTCTCTGGCCCAAACTCCTGTGATTGCGCCAGGGTTTGGATAACGCGGGGTGGGTGTGGAGATGCGCAGCTAGAGAAATGTCACGAGAAGGAGTGGACGTGCACTTCTCAGCCTGCGATCTGTACGAGTTAAAACATGGTGTCCTACTAAGCAGTCACTGACTGTGACAGTACAAATGAAGGAGAAGCTGAGCACACAGTTTGAATTCGGGCACAGAGGGATGCATTCTTTAGGGGAGGGACCGTTTTATGGGGTTGTTTTCTTTGGGGTGTTAGCTTGGCTAGGTCAGTAATGCGGAGTTTGTGTTCATCACCAGGTTATGGATCAAGCTGCCATGGTTGGAGCACCTGTGATTGGGCTGAATGACTCTGGAGGAGCCCGGATCCAGGAGGGAGTGGAGTCCTTGGCAGGCTATGCAGATATATTTTTGGTAAGTAGGCTGCCGGATGACTAGAAAGCTTGACATCCACATCCATATCAGTGTTTGTAAGTAAACTTTTAGGTTATCATCCTGTTTCAGCCAGTTTTATGTGGTGGATTGAGCAGGGCTTGTGAGTCCTGGACTGTCCTCGTGGTTCTTTTCCTGACTTCGGTGAAATTCTTGTACCTTTTAGTTGCACTCCTGTTAAACAAGGGTAATGCTGAGCCTTTTAAAACACTGTGATCCAATGAAAAGCTCTCTAGGAGTTGCACTGTGAGCTTTGTCCTGAGAGAGTTTACTTAAGCAGCCATTTTAGGGTTTTCTTTTGATGAAAGTTCCGGGCCCCTCACCACGAGAAGGATGCTGAGGCTCTGCAGCGAGTCCAGAGAAGAGCAACAAAGCTGGTGAAGGGGCTGGAGAACAGGCCCTATGAGGAGCGGCTGAGAGAGCTGGGGGGGTTTATCCTGGAGAAGAGGAGGTTGAGGGGAGACCTCACTGCTCTCTACAACTACCTGAAAGGAGGTTGTGGAGAGGAGGGAGCTGGGCCCTTCTCCCAAGGGACAGGGGACAGGACAAGAGGGAATGTCCTCAAGCTCCACCAGGGGAGATTTAAGCTAGAGATTAGGAGGAACTTTTTCACACGGAGGGTCATTGGGCACTGGAATAGGCTGCCCAGGGAGGTGGTTGATTCCCCTTCCCTGGAGGTGTTTAAGGGACGGGTGGACGAGGTGCTGAGGGACATGGGTTAGTAATTGATGGGAATGGTTGGACTCGACGATCCAGTGGGTCTTTTCCAACCTGGGGAATCTCTGATTTGGTCAGTAAAGCTTACTTCTACCTCTGAGTGGCAGCACATGTGCACATTCGGGTGTCAGGTACATACACTCCTCAGCACTCCAGGCTCAGTGAAGGTTTTGCCCCTGCAGCATCTGTTGAGGTCACGCATTCCATCATCCTTTGCAGTTGAACAGTCATATATACTATGCAGAGTCATATGTATACACCTTTGTGTGGTATATGAATCCAAGTGTGAGGGAACAGAGAGAAGCAAGCCAGTAGTAATGAAATTATTTTGATTCTGCCTGCATCAAGACATGCTGCCTTGATATTTGTCTCCCAGTAAATAAGGCAAGCTGTCCTCTCCACTTGGTGATTGTGAATTGTTGCAGAATCAGCGCACGCATAAAGATGGACTTTTTCTCAGCCTAACTAGATGTCTGTCTGCTCCGTTGCAGAGGAACGTTCTGTGTTCTGGGGTGATTCCACAGATCTCTCTCATTATGGGTCCCTGTGCTGGTGGAGCTGTGTATTCGCCTGCTTTAACTGATTTCACGTTCATGGTGAAGGTAAGGGTGGAGCATATCCTGACCTGCTGATAGGGATGTCAATCAGGCACAAACTGACTCCACGTAAAGGCTGATTTTGTGATGATCTCCTGCTTTGGATTAAGCTTGTCTTTTATGAAAACTCAAGAAAAACTTTCCCAAATAACTTGTGGATAATAGCATTTTTCTGGGGATTTTTAATGTAACGCATTAGACATTTGCTAAGAAATTTGTCCCTGTTTTTAATTACTCTGGGGAAAGTCTCTAGAGACTGTGGGTTTTCCTTTGGAACTTTTGTAGTTTGGGTCTGTGCGCGATTGCTTTTTTCTCCTTCCCAGGACACATCCTATCTGTTCATCACTGGCCCAGATGTAGTTAAGTCTGTCACCAATGAGGACGTCACCCAAGAACAGCTCGGGGGTGCGAAGACGCACACTGCTGTATCTGGTGAGAGCTGGGAAGTTCACTTCACCTACTAATCATTCCTCGGAGTAAACGAGGAGGTTGTTCTGGCTGAAGAGCTAATCATCTAACAGAGATTTTTGTATTTGTGGGAGTCACTCGAGTCCAAGTGACAAAACTTGACTTAAACACAGGATCTTACTCTGCACGGGGCTCTCTTGCCAGTCCTTTGTAGTAAAGGAAAACTGAATAGGAAAAGAGGGACAGCAGGAGGGTTCTGGGATTTGAAAATGGCCAATCCACACAACACTCCAGTGGTGGGAAGGCTGTTGGAGGGCAGGGCTCAGCGAGGCAGGCCTGGAGGCTGCAGGGTTGTCTGTTTGTCCAGAAACTTTACTGCGTTGGAAGATTCTTAACAATCCCTTGTTTGCTTACTAACAGGATTTACTGAACCTCTTAACTGCAAACCCGATGGCAGCACGAGATTAAATGCTGTTTTATTTTCCCCTCTGGGAAAACTTTGTGACTCGCGAATGTCTGTGGAATATCACATTCTCTCCGAACTGAACTGGTGATGAACCAAAACCTTGCGCAGAGACACTGCCCAAACCCAGCCTTTCTAAAAGAAGCCGCAGTCCAAAGCTTGAGTGCAGCGCAGTCACCTGGATTGAATTCCAGGAGACTGAGATCCAGCTAGCTCTGTGGCAGCTGATAAACCAGTTTACATTGTTTTAAATGTGGGGTCAGCCATCCAGACCTGTTAAGGAGGAAGCCTGATACACCAAAAACATTTTCTAGATGTTCTTAGATCATCAAATCTGGTGGCTTAAAACTCCCAATTGTTACTAGGTCAGCTTTAAAACTTCTTGCTCTTGTTTCTTTCTATATTTATTGGTCCATTCTTGAAAATGAAACCTTGCAAATAACTTCAATAACTGCTTAACTGTTTCTTTCCAGGAGTTGCACACAGAGCCTTTGAGAACGATATAGATGCTTTACTTCATCTCCGAGAGTTCTTTAATTATTTACCTCTTAGTAACCGTGATCCAGCACCAGTCCGTGAATGCCATGATCCCAGGTAAGAGGAGACTGGCTCTGTCGTCTCTAGCTGCTGAATTTCACGGCTTCTCGGCCTCCGGGAGTGTAGACGAGTGTGTTGTCCCTGGGATTCCAACTGATAATTCTGTGTTGTGGTGTGTGAACATGGGAAGTATTTTAACACACACGTGTTGTGAGATTGGGTTCTGTTTTCTGAAAGCAATGCTGTGCAGGCTTTGTACAGAATACAGGGAAAAGTCATTTCTGCACAGATGTCAAACCCCTGGAAAGAAGCGAGAGAGACGGCAGGTAGCACAGAGTGTGGGGAGAGCACACGCTGCTCGGTCAGTTCTGTGTCTCTGGGGTAAGTTCTGCTCATTAAGGTGGGGAAGCAACAAGGAGGCAGCAAGTTTTATGTTTCAGGTACTTGTCTGTTGGGCTCGTTGTGTAGTTGGCAACAGAACAAAGGACTCAAGTCATGTCAAGAAGGGAAAAGCAGCATCTGTCTGGATTTTTATCAGAGTGTTTCCAGGAGAGAGGGACAGCCAGAGAGCCAGCACTGGACTGTCTGAGTGGGCAGCCTGGCTGGCAGTGTTAGAGCATCCTTGGAGTAAAAGCATCTTGACCTGACAGCTGCACCTGCAGTTCAGCCCTTTCTGAATGGTTGGACTCAATGATCCAGTGTGTCTCTCCCAACCTGGTGATTCTATGATTCTATCAAACCATAAGATGTTGTCGCCCTCTCTGGTACGGGAGCTGCTCCTGAACGTGTTCCCTGCGGTTCAAACAGATGCGTGTGATCCACGTCTTGTGTTCCAACCTGAGTTGGGAAGGTTATCTTCTCTTCATGCCTCAGTGTTCTTTGCTGTGTCTTTGAAGAGTTTGTTTGAGGAGGGCGTTTTGGATCAGATTTCCAAATCACTGCTCTGGAACCTGAAATACACTTCTCGCTGCGAGAGAAATAAATGTGCCAACTGCCTTTGGGGAATGGTTAGCAGGTAATTTAGTTACTGGTCCTCGTTTTTTTTTCCCCGAGATGTTGATCTTCTGGGGTTTATTAAACTGGAAAACTGTTCTGGTTCGATAGCGACAAACCAAAGCAAATCTCTTGTCTTATTTGTACATTTGCAGGATTATCTTCAAGGTTATCGTGTTCTAAGCGTTCAGCGAGTTGTGCTGCGATAATTACCCTCCATAGACTTGATGTGATATTTTCATTTCATTACAGAAATAACAGTCTGGTTTCTTAAACCCACGGATCTCATAATAGGCGGTTTATTTTCTTGGCAGAAGCTGTCAGTTACGATGTAGCTAGTCACATAAAAGAGATTATATTTTCTTTTTCTTAAGGGAGACAATCTTTTCTGTAGCACCAGATACGCTCTTAGAGGACGGCAGTGTGTTCAGTAATTTGTACTAAGAACTTCAATTTAGGAGCCTTTGTACATGTGAAGACACACGTGAAGACACATGCTCCAGGCGTCTGTTACCTGTGATGACTTGGACGAGATTTAAAACTTGTGACATCCTGGGTAATGTCTTCATTTTGGTGGTGGTTATTAATTTTAATGCCGTTATAATTTCCCTCAGTACTCTACAGTGCTGAATTTATGGCAGCAATAATTTCATTTTCCCACTTTTCTTATCTTCTGGTAGCACTTAGAGCACATTCATATCTGCTCTGTGGAAAAGGAAGTTTTACAGTCATCTGTATCTTAGGTTTAGGAGGTTGAAATTCATCAGGTTAGAGTTGCTTTCATCAGGTTAGGGTTTCCTTACATCATTTTATGGAAATACTTGCCTGAGCTACTCTAAATCATGTTGGAAAAAAACATGAAGTGTTGCTGTCAGTGCTGTTCTGTTAAAAGATGTCTCTCCTTAGTCTCTGGGCAAGGAGTTCTGCCTCTCGTCCTGTGTGTGAGGAGCACTGGGGCAGCCCTGCAGCTTGAGTTAGTAGTTCCTGCCCAGTTGTGACAAGTTGCAGATCTCTTCCTTCAGTTTAAACAGGGCGTCTCTAGCCTTGTGTTGTTCTTGTTTTGAACACACCAGAGCACAGCATTGCTGCAACAGCAATTCACTAAGAACTCCACAGAAACACCACTTGGCACACAGGTACCTCAGTATTTGCATGGAATGGCACAGAGATGGCATTTCCCTGACAACTCACAGACAGCCCTGAGTGAATCCACAGCCCTGGTGAACGGAACGCTTGTAGGTCCTCCAGGAAGCTGCTGTGATCAGAGGTGGTGAAGATCAGCTGCTAACAGGGAGCAGCGTTTGTGTTGCATGGGAAGCTCCCCCTGCGCTGTCATTGTCGAGTTACGCAGAGTAGCAGCAACCCTTCTTTAAACCCAGCGCCGTTAAGCTGAAGAAGCTGAGAGTAGATGTGTTTTCCCCATGAATATCTGCTGGTTTGTGGCAGGCGAACTACGTGTGGAAAGGTTTCATGCTGCTCTGTGGTTCCAGATCTTCAGCACACGATGTGGGCAGGTGAATCATAGAACATCAGGTTAGAAGAGACCCCAAGGATCATCTGGTCCAACCTTTCTTGGCAAAAGCATAGTCCAGACAAGGTGGCTCAGCACCCTGTCCAGCTCAGTCTCTAAGTGTCCAGCATTGGGGGACATGCCACTTCCCTGGGGCGATTATTCCAATGGCTGATTGTTTTCATTGTAAAAGTTTTCCTCTTGTGTCCAGACAGAATCTCCCCAAGAATAATGTGTACCCAGTGCCCTTTGTCTTTTCCGTGTGACTCCTTCTAAACAGAGAATCTCCGTCTTCTTTCCAGTCACTCTTTAAACACTGGAAAATCATGATAAGGTCTCTTCTAAGCCTTCTTTTCTCCAGGCTGAACAAACCCAGTTCTCTCAGCCTTTCCTCAAATGGCAGCTTCCCAGTCCTTTGATCACCTTTGTGGCCTTTCTCTGGACCCTCTCCAGCCAGTCCATATATTTTTTGCATAGCAGAGACCAAACCTGAACATAGCACTCTAGGTGTGGCCTGACAAGCACCGAGGGGATAATGACTTCTTTATCTCTGCTAGTAACAGGAATCGTTGCTCTGCTCTTGGGAGAAACCAGTTTGCCTGTCCAGGTGTAAGGAGCAGCTTCTGTTCCTCCTGGTGTGTAAGGCTTGGTGGCTGAGGCACAACAGGCTGAGGTGAAGAGGCCTGTTTCTTTTCCCTCTATTTGAGAAGCAGTTTCCATGAATTACCTAGTTTTTGGCCTCGGTGTGTCTCCATCTGTAAATATTGCTGCTCACGCGTATTTAACTTCCCACAGTGACCGTTTGGTTCCTGAGCTGGACACCGTTGTCCCCATTGAATCTACTAAAGCCTACGACATGCTGGACATCATACACTCTGTAAGTAACCTAGAGTGAGCATTGCTGAGGGTCAGATGGATGTATTTTATATTTTGTGTGCAAATAATTGAAAGAAA
The DNA here is from genome assembly GCA_033558105.1 of Coccyzus lansbergi. Taxonomy (NCBI): domain Eukaryota; kingdom Metazoa; phylum Chordata; class Aves; order Cuculiformes; family Coccyzidae; genus Coccyzus; species Coccyzus lansbergi. Next base: position 24,503 of record JAUMJK010001006.1, read on the forward strand.
GAGATAGAATGGCACTGAGGATATGATTTTAGTCTTCACAAGTTACTGGTGTTGCTTGTGTAGTGGCCATGAGCGAAGGGACTGCAAAAACTGCAGCAAAAAAAGATTTCAGCAGGTGAAAGGAATCGTAAGATTTGTTTTCGGGATAGATCAGCTGGGAATTGGTTTTAGACATAAAGACTGCCCGCGATTACGTTGTGAGAAAGGAGTTCTTAACATCTGAGCTGAAGTTTGAATTTGTTACAAGCTAGGAAAAAAGGCTCAGTATGGAGGAAACGTCGTAAAGATGGGATGGGATGCTTCACTGGCAGGGCTGATAATCAGTTAATTCCTGGAACGAAGGCTGCAACAACAATGAAAATGTTTCCTTCTTCCTTTTATTTCTTTATTTTTTTAAATCCTAGAATCTCTGCGATGTTTTAGAAGAGCTGCTGTGAGCACCATCGTGTGTTTGCCTGAGCACATAAACATACGTATGTCCTCACAAGGGGCTCTGCTGTCTCTCCCCCCTGCAGATTGCTGATGAGAGGGAGTTCTTCGAGATCATGCCTTCCTATGCCAGAAACATCGTCGTTGGATTCGCCAGGATGAACGGACGGACTGTTGGGATCGTGGGCAACCAACCCAAAGTAGCATCAGGTTAGAGCTGGCCCCACAGGAAAAGTTTTTCCCAGCGTGTGCACCTCCTCTCCATTTTCTCTTTTTCGGTGCTGTAAGGGCTGCCCAGCTGAGATGAACTGTTTGTGCTTGGTGTGGTCCTCTCTCCTCGCTGTTTTCCTACCGCTTTTTGCCTTGAATCTGTGTTAAAACTGGCTGGAAACCAGTTAATTCCTTTAGTGGCTCAGCAAGGCCATCCAGGTAGTTAACTGGTGGCTGGATGCAGAGCAGCAGGTGGGAGGGGAGCAGCAGCTCCATGGGTGAGGCCGAGGATGGACAGGGGGTGTTTGTGCCCCAAACTCCTCTGCAGGGTCAGGCAGCTTAGGTGACTTTGGGTTTTTGCTCTAGTTAGAACCATGTGAAGCTTTCAGGTGGACGTGGGTCTTGACCTCAAATAATTCAGGTATCAGGATACAACATTTTGCTAAAGCTAACACCTTCCTCACCTTTTTAACTGTCGAGGGATTTTGCTTTCTCTCCTAACTGAGCAATTTCTGAAGTGGTTTTCACTCATCAGGACTTTGTTTTGCTCCTTTTTAAGGTTTCTGCCTTTTTCTTTGAGAGAACTGGATGAACCAGTATGATGTTTTATTCTTTTGTAATCTTTACGAGAAAGTCAGCAGTTCTGATATTAGTTTAGTCTTCAATTTGAACAAAGGTTTTTAACGTTTCTGATCAATGCTATGATACAAAATGCGTTTGGTTTTAATGTAATAGCACAGAATATAATTCCTAAATAGAAGTGAAATATTGTGAAGTGTGTTACCTAAAAGTGCTTTTAGTGGATTCTATTTTTTTAAACAGAACTCTCTGGCCTTGCAGTGCGACTGGTCTGACAAATTCCCAATAAAGAGAAAAAGACAGAGAAATACTTTGAATTACAAGACTATAATTTAGGTGGTACTTTTGGGGAGAGGAAGCCTCTGTGCACAGTAGTCAGAAAAATGAGATTAGTGCCTATGGAATGGAGCTTGTACTCGGATCTCAGTTCTAAACCCACAAACTTTATGGCAGTTTATCTCCGTGTTACAGAGATGATGTTTTAAGAGGACAACACAGATAAAGCAGAGCTGCCTCTGAGGCTGCCTTGACTCCCTGCTGTTAGCATCATGGCTGACACCTCTTCCTGTTTTCTTCACTTCAGGATGCTTGGACATCAATTCCTCGGTGAAGGGAGCGCGCTTTGTCCGGTTCTGTGATGCTTTCAACATCCCGCTCATCACTTTTGTGGATGTTCCTGGGTTTTTGCCAGGTATAGAATCATAGAACAACCAGGTTGGAAGGGACCCATCGGATCTTCTAGTCCAACCAGTCCTATCAAACACTAAACCAAGTCCCTCAAGACCTCATCCACTCGTCCCTTAAACACCTCCAGGGAAGGTGACTCAACCCCCTCCCTGGGCAGCCTATTCCAATGCCCAGTGACCCTCTGTGTGAAGAACTTCCTCCTAATCTCTAGCCTAAATCTCCCCTGGTGGAGCTTGAGGCCATTCCCTCTCGTCCTGTCCCTTGGGAGAAGAGCCCAGCTCCCTCCTCTCCACAACCTCCTTTCAGGGAGTTGTAGAGAGTAATGAGGTCTCCTCTCAGCCTCCTCTTCTCCAGGCTGAACACCCCCAGCTCTCTCAGCCATTCCTCATAAAAGATAACGCCTCATTGGCAGGAAGGACCCTGCCCGGCTGGTACCATCTCCTGGCTGCGGAGGGGGCTCTGGTAACGGATGCAGCCACTGCCAAACAGCACCCGGGGGTTGTTGTGAATTCCCTGGAGTGAAACAAACTGTTTGTGGTTTGTAGGAACAGCTCAGGAGTACGGTGGAATCATACGTCACGGTGCCAAACTGCTCTTTGCCTTTGCAGAAGCAACCGTGCCTAAAATTACCGTCATCACCAGAAAGGTGAGTTGCCGCAGTTCCGTGGGGTTCTTGTGCTGTTCCCGTTTCACTCGAAGCAATTCCAGTTTGGCAAAGCTTTGTCCATCTGTCCCTCTGTTGCCTTCTGTCACCGTCACACCTCTGTGTGTCCCATCTCCTCACGCTGCTCTGTGTCTGGCTACAAGAGGCTGGTTTTAGTGTTCTTGGGGTATGACCTCAGCTCCTTCATTCCTCTGTCTCTGCTCTCTTCTGAACTCGCCTGGGTTTGGGTTTTGTGTTCTCCCTGGGATTCCTTCAGCCAAGCGTGTGTCCTCTGGCACCCAGCGAGTCACACTGAGGACAATCCATCTGTTCTTGCCTCTTCAGGCTCCTTTTCCAAAGCCAGTGCCGGCTGCACCTTTCTTCTGTTTTGATTGCAGGTTTATCATGGGTGTGGGTCCTCGTTTTCCACAGGCATTACCTGCAGTCTGCTTAACTGTCTCCCTTTCTCTTCTCCATGAGGTGCCTGACACGCTGCTGCCATAAGCTTTGGGACCGTCTGGCTCCTACAAGGCTTTGCTTTTCCCTTGCGGCTCTGCCCCTCCTCTTTGAATCACAGAATCATAGAACAACCAGGTTGGAAGAGACCCATCGGATCATCGAGTCCAACCATTCCTATCAAACACTGAACCATGTCCCTCAGCACCTCATCTACCTGTGCCTTAAACACCTCCAGGGAAGGTGAATCACCCCCCTCTCTGGGCAGCCTGTTCCAATGCCCAGTGACCCTTTCTGTGAAAAACTTCCTCCTAATCTCCAGCCTAAATCTCCCCTGGTGGAGCTTGAGGCCATTCCCTCTCGTCCTGTCCCCTGTCCCTTGGGAGAAGGGCCCAGCTCCCTCCTCTCCACAACCTCCTTTCAGGTAGTTGGAGAGAGTAAGTTGGTTTGTTGGTGTGCGGGATGCAGGCTGAGGGCTGGTGTCCCAGCTTCCTGCTGATTCCGCTCACTCTGCTCTCAGGACTGGTCTCAGTTACCAGCAGCTCCTTCCTCGCTCCGTTGAGGTCCTAGTGTAGGAGACCTCTAGCTTTAGGAGGTGGTGGTGGAGGAGCAGACACACTCACACTCTTTCAGGTACAGCTGAGCACCACTGGCTTGTCTTTGGCATAGAGAAAGCCGCAAGCGGAAGGCTTCAATTTAATTAATCCCTTGGCTTTTGTTCCAGGCCTATGGAGGTGCCTACGACGTGATGAGCTCGAAGCATTTAAGAGGCGATGCAAATTACGCTTGGCCCACAGCAGAGGTGGCCGTGATGGGAGCAAAGGTAAATCCCGGCCGACTCGCACACGTGTGCAGCTGCCACCAGCACCTTTCCAGCAGCAGAGGTGGTGCAGCAGGACACAGACAACTGCTGTTTCCCCTGTTGTGGAACCTTGTATCCCATGGGAGAGGGCGGGTAACGCAGGCGGCTTTCCTCTGCGATGGCCGAGTGGCTGTTGCTGAGCTGTAGGCCTTGTCCTCGTAGGGTGCCGTCCAGATCATTTTCAGAGGAAAAGAAGCAAATGCAGAGGCAGAATACGTGGAGAAGTTTGCAAACCCATTTCCCGCTGCCACGAGAGGTAGGGCTGTCTCATTGCTGTGTTCCCTGCTTTGAGTTTGCTATTGCGCACAGTTAAATTGACGGTCGTTGAGTCAACTTTTTGCTAATGACTAAGTTAGTTGGATGAGGCATTTGTGTCTGGGTCAGAAAGGTGACACTTAACCATGGCTGGTGCATGATAGGAATGGTTGGGCTCGATGATCCGATGGGTCTCTTCCAACCTGCTTGTTCTATGATTCCATGTGAGGGGAAAACACATCTGGACCCAAAGCGCATCGTCAGGTAGAGAGAACCTGCCATGAGGTGCAGCTTTTGTAGAAATCCCCTCAAAACTTAGCTTTATCCTTAAAAGTAGAGGCGCTTTGCCAGTCTGTTGGGCAGTGCCGGCTGCAGACCAGAGCCCTCAGGAAAGGGTCAGGGGCTGGTTCTGCTCGGTGATGGTTCCCCAGAACCTGCCAGAGTGAACTTTTCCATTTCTGGTTCCTCTGGTTCTGGGTCTGTTGCTGCTGTTTATCATAGAATCACCAGGTTGGAAGAGACCCATCGGATCATCGAGTCCAACCATTCCTATCAAACACTAACCCATGTCCCTCAGCACCTCATCTACCTGTCCCTTAAACCCCTCCAGGGAAGGTGACTGGGGTTTGAGCCAGAACAGACTCCTGCACGTGTAAAGTGAAGGGATTTTCCTTCTAACGAGCACTTCTGACCCGTTAGATCAGGCTAACAGTGGGAGACGGTATTTCTAAGGCTTTGCAGGTGCAGTGCTCAGAGTGAAGCCCCCTCCTTAACACTTCTGAGCTTGTGAACTTTTGCAAAAATGAAAAAAGCAAATGTTTCTAATTAAAAACCCACGAGCACGGGAATGGTTCTTTTCCAGGCTATTCTAAGTTGCTTTTCTAAGTTAATTTGTCACTCGGGAACTGTTTATTCCAAATCCCGTTTAGATTTTGCTAATTTACGTTACAGCCTCGATCCGGAAGCCCAAGAGGGCTTCACAGTTGGTGAGGGCTGAGTGTCTGTGTTTCCACAGGGTTTGTTGATGACATCATCCAGCCCTCAACCACCCGCAGGCGCATCTGCCACGACCTGGACGTGCTGGCGAGTAAAACCCAGTCCAGTCCCTGGAAGAAGCATGCGAACATCCCCCTGTGAGCGCTGGGGCCTGCCCACAAGGCTTTACAAGGGAAATATTGCTTTTCATTCTCAATTTGACCTTCAATAAACGACGCTGCTTGTCTCATTTAACTTGGGGACCTATCGGTTCATCTCTACAAACCCCTTTTGGTGGGTTAATCATCAACAAAACCTGTGGTGCCTGCTGGTGCCAATTGCTCAAGGTCAGATGCTCCCTTGGATCCTGGAGGTGGCTGAGGTGGGCAGAGCTACTCAAATAGAGACCAAGAGACCCGTTTCAGCCTAACTTTTTCTCTGATATTTGCCAGGCTTGCAAGGAGGCGTTGCTGCTGCTCAGCCCTGGGCCCTGTGCTCGCTCTGCTCGTTAGAAGCTGCAGTTTAACTCCAGCCCCAGAAGGCAGCGAGTTAAGGGCTGCATTACTGCAGAGCTGCCCAGCACACTGTGGCCTGTAATGACTTAGCCGCTGTGAGTAACCTCAGTAATTAACGACGCTACAGTATAAGGCAGAGAGCTACCTACCTGCACACCACAGTGGCCGAAGCAGGAGGCAGGTAAGATGCCGCTTTGCAGGCTCTGTCTTCTCCCAGGCAGGTGCAGCTGCTGCCGTAGCAGGTGGAGCTGTAGAACTTGGAGCCTGTACCTGAGGGGAAAAAGAGGCAGCAGCTAAGCATCCTCACAAGACGCAAACACAGGAGCATTTCAGGTACAAATCCCAGCCCCACGGGTCTCTGTGCACACATTGGTTATATCTGAGCTGTGCCAGGGACAGCAAATGGACAGAGTGTGCTGGGGGCTGGTGCTGTGAGGGGACTTCTGCTTAACTGCAGCAACGGTGTGAGCGTCGTGTGTCAGGGCTAGGCGAGAAATGATAGGAATGGTTGGACTCGATGATCCGATGGGTCCCTTCCAACCTGGTTGTTCTATGATTCTAAGAAAGACCAGGAGGGTTTTCCAAAGGGAATCGGTAGCCGAGGGGTGGCTGACGGCTGTCCCCGAGGTGAAAACTCTGTTAACTGAAGTGATACTGAGGGACATGGGTTAGTGTTTGATAGGAATGGTTGGACTCCATGATCCAGTGGGTCTTCTCCAACCTGGAGATTCTATGATTCAGTTTCCTCAGCCTGTCCAGAGTCAGGAGAGAACGAGAACCCCAGTCATCATCACAAAGAAAAAAGTACATCCTCTTTTAAAGTTGTTTCCTAACCTCAGTAGTTCTAGACTTCATCCTCTCTCCTGTCCTTGCCTGCGTGAGAATTTGGCTTTTCCGTCCTCTTGATTTCCAAGCTGAGAGTCGCTGTAGCAGCGCAACGCTTTGCAAACACCGCAGCTGCCTGGCCACAGCGTGCGAGGTTTTCATGAACTCCAGTCACCTGCAGGAACAATGGGCACGAGGTGAGATCCGCTCCGCAGGGAGCAGCCTGGGAAGGGAGGAGCAGGGCAGGTTACTTACAGTGCACATGGGGACGTGACCATTACTTGGAAGCAGCTGGAGATTGAGCCTCCAGGCTGAGCTGTCCTGGAGCACAGTTCAGCTCTTGAGTCCCTGTCCCTGTTCCTCACCTGTGCCGCTGTTCCTTTCTCTCATGTGGCCGATTTCCCTGTAGGAAGGGGGTTGGGTGCTAGGCCAGTTCTCTCGAGCGCTACAGAGATGGAACCATTCATGGGCTGGACCAACACAGCCCCTTTCTCTGAGACTGGGGAGGAACGCGAGGCCACGTCCTTCAGGGTTCCATAAGGCTCCATGTAGCCCAGGTGGCTGTTGGCCTTTCCACACCTGTACGGCTTCCACCTCTTCCCACGCCGTCCGGTCCGCTCCAGGTGTACAGGGCCGGACATTTTCCTCAAACTTCGTGGCAGTTCAAACCATTCTAAGTTTTAGCAGTGCAGCTCTGTGGGCTGGGCTGGTGCCTCACCTGCTGTACAGGTAGCTGGCAGTGAACCCCCCCACATCGAGCAAAACCAACCGGAGTGGAGGGGGAGAGCCGAGCCCAGCCTGGGCCTTCCCTGGTGAGCCTCAACTCCACCAGAACTACCTGCGGTGTCGCCTCTGGCTCCTAACGGATGGGATGGCAGGATGGGATGGCCCAAAGGAGCATTCAAAAGAAAGTTATAGTGAAGAGGGTGCTCATTGTACTCATGATTTTTGAATAGTTTATTAAATGAAAGGTGAAAGCATCAGTTTTAAATTGTACAAAAGGGAAAAAAAAAAAAAAAAAACCTCATATTGTAAATGTACAATTTACAGAATTACTAGCAAAACCGATCAAGGAGACACTCATAATACAAAAATCTATTTGACTGCAAACTGAACTGGAAACCCATGGCAGGTACCGTGATGGTCAACATCTGTCATACAGTATTCTACAATGTTCACTTAGGGATCAGTTTTCCACACAGAGGACTGTGAAGCACAAGGCTGGGCTGAGGCGAGGGCCGGAGCCAGGCAGCGTGTGCCGCTCTGCTCCTGGTGAGCTCGGGGTGTAACGCAGCCGCTCCGGCCCTGCCAGGGGCTGCGGGAGGGAGGGAATGGTGCTTTGGGAAGATCCGGCGGCGGAACGGCTGCGTTACTCCTCAAACGCTTTGGGCAACCTCCTCTGAGAAGGGCACGTGGTGGAGGGAACAAACCTCAGCAGAGTGAAATGCTGGCTTGGCTTTGGAATTGGATTCTTTTCCCAGCGCGGCAAGGCCGGGCGGCGATGGTTTGGTTTTAAATAAGCTCCTAACAGAGAAAAAAAAAAAAAAGCTCCATGACTAAATTTGCAGTTCCTAAAAAAACAAAACCCCAAACAACCGAAAAAAAAGCACCTCTAAAAACTGCTGTGCTCCAAGTGGGTCAGCCCGCTCCGCAGTGCAAGCGCGAAGCCCAGAAGGCAGAAAGGAAAGTTAACGGTTTGGGGCTGATTCTTTGAGATGCGAGAGGCAGAGCGAGTTGCGGACGTCCAGCACCTCGGAGATCGGGCTCAGTAGCAGCTACTGGGCAGAGTCAGAAAATCGAAGCAGAATGAAATTTCAAATTGCTGAAGACATTGGAAAAAAAAACAAAAAAAACCTCTCATTACAATGAATTAGCTGAGAATGTTTTGGGGTTTTTGGCTTTTTTTTTTTTTTGGCTATTTTTCACTTTTTTGAAAAAATCATGAAAAAAAAAAAAAATCACAGCTTTTTTTTTCCCCCAAGAATTACTCGGAATACGCACAGGTAACACTGACAACGGAGCCGTTGGCCATCGTAGCTCAAGAACTTCACCATCTAAGCACAAATTTCTATGCAGCACATACAGTACTAACTGGCAAAATGAATTAATTTACAAAAATAGCGCAAAAGGGATTTTTGTGGCATGGAAAGTAAGATTTTTTTCTTTTTTTTTTTTCTTTTACGGTACAGTTAAAATTGCTTTTCGTCTGCTAAAGCGCTTCCTTTCCCCCCCATCACTTGTCTCTTTTCCTAGGCCAGTTGCTGTTTATGTACCTCGGGTCGGGCAGGGCTTGACGTAGGTAGTAAAAACAGCAAAGTGATTGATTACTTGAGAACCGTTTGTGTGTTTTACTGAGAATACTTTATTTGCTGGTATAAGTTGCTAAAAATGCACAGAGCAAGTACCAATAGAAAAATTTACTGTTTGTCGTGTCCCCGTGTGCTATATATAAAATGAATGTTACACAGCGTCTGTTGGAAAAGTGGCTTCGCGGACATCTCTTACTTCGTGTCCCGTTATAAATAAAAATAAATCTTCTCAAGAGTATAAAATCTGGGTTTATCATATCAGAATCTGAAATTTTTTTTTTTTTTTTTTTTTTTTTTTTTTGGCAGAGATGCACGTCATTAGGATTCTCCCCTCTCCTCTCTGAGAGTGTTCTCCTCCGCGCCCGGGAGAGGCTTTTCGAGTACCATATGCTGATGGGATCCAGTGTGCTCAAAAAAAAAAAAAAAACCACGTTTCTGTAGCCCCAAGGAAGCTGCCGGGAGCAGCGCTGCTCGTCAGTGGCTGATAGGCAGAGGTTTAATACAAATGGCTAGGCTCTTAAAACATAAAAAGGCAAATGTTAAAACCGTTTTAAATTGTACAGCAGAAAAATAAAGTTAAAAAGTTCTGTTTTCACTCAGTGTTGGTTTTTTTCAGAAAACGTTACGTAGAACAGTGTTTATTTCGACAGCTGTCTTAACAATTTAAAACTTTCTCCTCCTCCAGGAAAAAAAAAAAAAAAAAAAAATCTGTATTAGGACAGTCAAGAACAGGGATACAAATGATCATTTCAGGTCAGCCCTTCTGAGGTGACTGGATTGGCCAACGGTTCCCGTGGGTCGTTAAGAAGCTCCTCTTCTTTCTGTCACTACAAAAAGGGATTGACCTCAATCATTTGGTTAAAAATCAAACCGTATCACATCAAAAATGTGGTTTTTTCATACAAGCTATCACAGTATATAGGCCTCTAGCTCTAAACAATAGAGTTCCAAGTTTGTAAAAGGTCTTCGCCAGACTTCAGAACATGGGCATCCCAAAGCCCTGGAAAAACGAGTGGAGAGAGAGAGATGGCAATTAATTAAGCGTAATAATCATCAAAGGAGCCTCAGCTAGACAGCGCTCGGTACTGGGAAAGGCTTACTGAATCGTCCTCGATGATAGCTGCGGAGTCGAAGAAGTCTGGCCTCAGCTCAGCTCGTTCTCGCCGGTTCCGTGACGGTGGCTGCGAGGAGAGGAAGGGGTAAGGACATGGTAGGGCTTGGGGCTGCGGCCGAGGGGGTCAATGCGGCTCAGGGCAGTGCGAGCGCTCAGGGAGAGTGTGGGGCAGGACAGGAAAGCATCTCTTAAAAACCACCTTGGAGCTCAGGGGCAGCTGGGATGGCGCCATGTGTGCCAGTGGGAGGTGTCCCTGCCCAGGGCAGGGGTGGAACTGGGTGATCTTTGAGGTCCCTTCCAACCCAAACTAGTCTGTGATTCTCCTTTAAGGACTGGGGGGTCAAAGCTGACGGACTCCAAAGTAATCTGAAGTCTCTGCTGGTAGCTCGAGCCTGGCTGAGGGTTCTCGCTGGCTGCGTAAAAACTGTCTTTTACCTGTCTTCATGCTCTTCGCTTGATGGTGAAGGTGAAAAAATGGATTTAAAAAAAAAAAAATGGTGAGCTGCCCCAGCACTTGGAGGGTCAAACCCTGGAGTTGTGCTTCCCTGGGAACCACTCAGGGTGAGCCTCACGGCTCGACCCCTTCTCCATGCCGTGGGTCACTGCTACAAAGAGGTATTTACCTACTGCACTATTTTTCACGCTAGGAACCACCTCAGTGTTGGGCAGCAGCCCCTGAACCCACCTCCGCAGACTCGAACAAACCCAGAAATGTCCCAGGGGCACGATGGCGCTTCAGCCACTCGCTCCTGCCCGAGCGTCCGGGAGGAGGAGAAGGAGCCCTGAGCAACACTCCCCACGATTCCGTGAGAACCGTCGGCTGGGCCCGAGGCTGCAGAGCCTTTAGGGAGCACGCGGATCATCTGTTCTTTCAGTTCACAGAACAGGAGATCAGGTTCACAGGTTTAGAAATGTTTGTTTGTGCTTCCAAAATCCCTTTTAACCTATTTTTTCATCTGTTTTAAACTTGGTATTCATAATATTTACTGACCAGATCAATGACCATTGTGTCCTCAAATTCTTCATTCATATCCTCTAGCTGACCCCGTGAGGACATCATGACATCTTCAAAGATGGGCTCAGCGTCATCTTCCATTAGACCTCGTCTGGTTAAAGAAAAGAAAGAAAAAGTCATTTCCAGGTATCTAAATTTCCCAGCCGTGATCTTCAGCATTAGAAAGAATGCAGGAAGCCTGTCCCTGAAAGCCTTCACAGAAAACTTTATGGAGAGAGGAGAGCCCAAACACTTTCCGTAACATAAACTGGGTGAAAAGCTTAAGTAAAAACAAACCCAGCGCTTGGAGAGGCTGAAGCAAGAGGCCCGTGTGAGATCACTATGAACAGTATTAAAGTTGTCCCTAACGAGAAAAGGGCAACGACCTGTCTGTGTTTCAAGCCCTTTCACAGAATGAGTGGTGCCGGGCGCTAGGATCACCGGTTAATCCGTGTGAGCCCAGCAGTGAGAGCAAGACCAGTTTCAAACCCTCTAAGGCCTCGATCTTGCCATCGACAACTCCTCCTGTGCCGGGCGGCCCCTCTGGATCGGCCCCAGAGCACCATATGCAATGGAACCTTCAGCCTTCAGCCACACCTGGTCCCGCCGGAGCTGCCTGCCCTTGGCAGCAGGTGAGGTGGATAAAAGAGGCTTAAACAGGCTCAGGGGGAGACTGGACAACATGGGAAGGTTCATTGGGAATTACTGCACAGAGCAGTGCTTCATGGAACCCTCCTGAGATGGAAGCAGCTGGAGGTTGGGAGAGGATGACAGGAATTGTGCTGTGTCTGCCCTGGTCAGAAGCAGGACAAGGGGCTCAAGGCCACTTGGCATCCATTCCAGCACCACCGAGCTGCACCTGCGCCTTCCCCAGAGAGAGGGCAAAGGCCACAGAAGTGCTAGCAACAACCTGGAGAAGGCGGCACAGAGTGTGGCACCATCAGCTCAAAGGGTTCTGACCTGGAGGATGCTTCCTCACCACAAGCAGCATGTTGAGGCTCTGGAGCGAGTCCAGAGAAAAGCAACGAAGCTGCGGAAGGGGCTGGAGAACAGGCCCTATGAGGAGCGGCTGAGAGAGCTGGGGGTGTTTATCCTGGAGAAGAGGAGGCTGAGAGGAGACCTCATTACTCTCTGCAACTCCATGAAAGGAGATTGTGGAGAGGAGGGAGCTGGGCTCTTCTCCCAAGGGACAGGGGACAGGACAAGAGGGAATGGCCTCAAGCTCCACCAGGGGAGATTTAGGCTAGAGATTAGGAGGAAGTTTTTCACACAGAGAGTCACTGGGCATTGGAACAGGCTGCTCAGGAGGTGGTTGATTCCCCTTCCCTGGAGGTGTTTAAGGGACGGGTGGACGAGGTGCTGAGGGACATAGTTTAGTGTTTGATAGGAATGGTTGGACTCGATGATCCGATGGGTCTCTTCCAACCTGGTGATTCTATGATTCTAAGATTCTATGCCGTGAGCACTTACACTGCGTGCCTTACGCCAGTTCTCCCTTTCATGTAGTTCATGCCTGTTCGGTCCTTTCGATTTAAGTCTTCTAGCTTCTGTTGGCCCAGCCACGAGATCTGCATCTGGGGACTAACAGAGAAAGTAGAGTTACACTGGGGAACACGCGCGCTTTGAGTTGGCTGCGTGCAGACGGTGCCCATCTCGTTTGCGTCAGGCCATCCCTCTCATTAAGGTATTTCAATCACACCCATCGCTGTACACGTCTTCTGGATTCCCTTTCACAGCTCCTCTCACTCTGTGTGCACAAAAGAATCTGTTAATTGTTGAGAACAGAATTGTTAGCTCCTACTCCACTCTCAGTAGGTGAGTAGATTTGGCTATAAAAGTTATAAAATAGCCTCCAAAGCAGATATTGTCATTCTGGATCTTAAATGAATAGAAACAGCTGATATCTGCAGTTCCTGCAGGCTCCTCTGCTCTTAAATAAACTAAGGACAGAGAACAACCAATATTTTTCCCTCTCTAAGTGGAGTGAGAAAATGGGCACTGAGTGACACAAAGTCCATATCATAGAATCGCAGAATCACCAGGTTGGAAGAGACCCGACGGATCATCGAGTCCAACCACAATAATCATTTGCCATATCATTTACGGCAAAACAGAACTGGTGCTGCAATCACCCCAGAACCAGGAGCTGGTACTGGGACGGGACTGAGAGCTCCGTGTAAATAACAGGCAACTTCTTTGTCTGGCTCAGTGGATTCGGACCTGAAATGCCACCGCTTACTTGTGCAGAAAGTCTTGCTCCGATCCCTGCTCGGACTCGTGCTCCTGGATCTGCTCTCCCATTTGCCGGGTGTTGTCTCTCAGGACGGTGGAGGTGAGCTGGGGGGCCTGCAGCGCCCCGGGGGTGTGGATGTTCTCGTTCCTGTTCAGCCACGAGCCTTCTAGGCTCTCATCTGCAAAACAGACATTGACTATTAATGGATTGTGGTGCAGCAGGAACACCTCCAGGAGCTGCTCAACCCTCACACGCCTTCCCCGAGCACCCAGGGCCTTCCGCCCCTTCCTCGCTCCAACACAGGCAACTTCAGCCTGAGCCTCTTCTCCAAATCTGCACTTTTGGCCCTTTGGTCTCGTTTAAAGCCAACGTCTGCACAGATACTTGAAATGATAGATTTGGCAGCTGTAATTTTATTTTGTGTTCATTAAGGCTGACGACTACCAGTCGCTCCCATCAATAACAACAACTGAACTTAGAAATATTTAACAAAACACGAATCTTTGCGAACAAAGCTTGTAGTGCAGCCCAAGTTATTGGGTATCCTGCACGTACAGAACAAGGATAACGCCCAATTATGAGTTTATCATCCAAATTTAAGAGGGTTAATCTTGTATCCATACAGCAAACCAGAGAGAGTCAAACACTGAGATGGGGAATGGAGCCTAAATCTCCACCAGGGGAGGTTTAGGCTGAATATAAGGAAAATTTTTTCACAGAAAGGGTCATTGGGCAGTGTCAGAGGCTGCCCAGGGAGGGGGTTGAGTCACCTTCCCTGGAGGGGTTTAAGGCACAGGTGGACGAGGTGCTGAGGGACATGGGTTAGTGTTTGACAGGAATGGTTGGACTCAATGATCCAATGGGTCTCTTCCAACCTGGTGATTTTCTGATTCTATGAATTCAAAGAAAAAAAAAGTCTCTGCAGGATTTGAAGAGAGGTTCAAAATTGTAACCGCACTGCCAGGCTAAAGCCAAGATGAAGTGTTATAAAAATATGTAAATAAATCTAAGACTTGTATAGAGGCTACGTCCAGACCATCAGTTCATTTGTTCATGAGTGGTTCTTCACGGCTCAAGCCACTGAGATGAGTGGTCAATGAGCACTTACTACTGCAGATGCATCTTGGATGGTGTCAGGAGCTCATTATTAGGCCACACAAATGAGACCTTCCCTGTGTGGAAATCTATGTCTTCTCAGGGAAAGGAGGAGACCTTATTGCTCTCTCCAACTCCCTGAAAGGAGGTTGTGGAGAGGAGGGAGCTGGGCTCTTCTCCCAAGGGACAGGACGAGAGGGAATGGCCTCAAGCTCCATCAGGGGAGATTTAGGCTGGAGATTAGGAGGAAGTTTTTCCCAGAAAGGGTCATTGGGCATTGGAATAGGCTGCCCAGGGAGGGGGTTGATTCCCCTTCCCTGGAGGTGTTTAAGGGTCGGGTGGACGAGGTGCTGAGGGACATGGGTTAGTGTTTGATGGGAATGGTTGGACTCGATGATCCAATGGGTCTCTCCCAACCTGGTGATTCTATGAAAAATACGGACAACGTAGGTGTCCTGTATTCCAGCATTAACCGATAAAGCCCAAGGAGCCCTGAGAAGGAAAGCTGTGACATGAATCCAGAGCGAGAAAGGCCTCCACCAGGCAACCGACACCCACACAGACCTTCTACCCTCTTTTTGTGGAGCGGAGGTCGGCCTTTCTTATTCCTCACGGAGGAGGCTTTGCTGCTGCTGCTGCCGCTGTTGACGGACATCCTGTCGTCCTCGCCGCCCGTGACGAGGGAGTTCCTGTAGGAAATGAGGGGCAGCCAGACGTCTTCTCTCCTCTCCATCATCTGCTCCGTCAGGAACTTCTCCAAGTAGGTGTGACTGAAAAGGAAAGACGAGAAGTAGAGAGGTGCAGCAGGGCTCTTCCTCTCTGATTAATCTGCAAACCCTCTTTGCCTCGTTGAGAGAACACAAATGCCACACATGGTGTTTCTTTATTTTAACTTAATAACAAACTCATCGTATCTCAGACCAAATGAGCACATGTGAGCAGAGGCTGCCCAGGGAGGGGGTTGAGTCACCTTCCCTGGTGTTTAAGGCGCAGGTAGACGAGGTCCTGAGGGACATGGGTTAGTGTTTGATAGGAATAGTCAGACCTGATGATCCGATGGGTCTCTTCCAACCTGGCGATTCTATGATTTAACTTCGTTACTTAAAAATTAATAACTACGGATGTGAAACGTCTAGCTGGGCTTTCCTAGAGCCTCCGTTAGACTGGGAAAGCCTCAAAGCAGAGAGTGCACACCCAGGCTGCAGCGGCCAACAGGGCCCAGCAGCCCCCACGGAAGAAAAAAAGCAGCTTTACTTACACAGTCTTCTTGTCCTGCCGCAGCAGCTTAGAAGAAAATTCACTAAGCACTTCGAGGAAAGCCAGATTAGGAGGAGGGTAGTCTTGGCCTTTTTGATTCTGGTATTTGAAGGCAAACTCTATACCATCTCTACAGCAAGGAAATGGGAAAAAAAAAAAAAAAATTCAGACATTTGGAAGGAAATTTTAAACAGTTTCCCAAGATCTGAACCGCGAAGTGATTCTTTATAGGTTTATTTTCCACCGTAAGTTTTTTGGCTTCCTGTACTAGCAACCACAGAATCATAGAACAACCAGGTTGGAAGAGACCCATCGGATCATCGAGTCCGACCATTCCTATCAAACCAGCTGCTTTCGGACAAAGGGAAATCAAATGTTCCCTCTCGATGGTTGGACTCGATGATCCGATGGGTCTCTTCCAACCTGGTTGTTCTATGATTCTATGATGCTTTAAGGGCCACACAAACAGGTATTAACACCAGTGGCTTTACCTGATTCAGGCAAACAAGGTCATTCCAATTAATTCCCACACATCGTTAAGTGGCAGCAAGTTTTTCTCCCTTTTATATACAAACATGTACCCTCCCTCCCCCTATTTTTCTATATAAACCACAAAAAACCCACATAATCATTCCAGGACCTGTGAAGATCATGGACCTTTAGAAAAAGCTCTGCTGAGCCGAAGTTTTAACTGAAGTAATATAAAAATCTAGTTTATTTACCACCACTCACTTGTGTAGTGTGGCCACAGCCTCTCTTGTCTTGATCTGATCCAAGCCGAACGTGAGGGCAAAGCGACGAGCCAGCTCCTTGATGCCACTGACGTGGGCAGACGTCCTGTCCAAGTTGGGACCTTGCTCCTGAACCAGCTCGTTAAACAGCTAGAGAAAGGACGGAATTGTTAACCACTGTCAGCTACAAAACACTTACCTCAAGGGAGACTGTTGCTCTTAGGCACTTAGAGCTAGGAGGGGGCTCGACAAGGACTTTGTTCATAGAGATCGAACAGAGTTCTCTTATCCTCAATGTCTAACCCACTCCAGTTCCCAGCAGCTGGACAGATGTGCACATCTGCTCCTTGAATCCTGTGCTCAGTTGTGGGCCCCTCAGCACAAGAAGGATGTTGAGGCTCTGGAGCGAGTCCAGAGAAGAGCAACGAAGCTGGGGAAGGGGCTGGAGAACAGGCCCTATGAGGAGTGGCTGAGAGAGCTGGGGGTGTTTATCTTGGAGAAGAGGAGGCTGAGAGGAGACCTCATTGCTCTCTCCAACTACCTGAAAGGAGGTTGTGGAGAGGAGGGAGCTGGGCTCTTCTCCCAAGGGACAGGACAAGAGGGAATGGCCTCAAGCTCCGCCAGGGGAGGGTCAGGCTGGACATTAGGAAAATATTCTTCACAGAAAGGATCATTGGGCATTGGAATAGGCTGCCCAGGGAGGGGGTTGATTCACCTTCCCTGGAGGTGTTTAAGGGAGGGGTGGACGAGGTGCTGAGGAACATGTTTTAGTGTTTGATGGGAATGGTTGGACTCGATGATCCGATGGGTCTCTTCCAACCTGGTTGTTCTATGATTCTATGATAATGCCCTTTCAGCACAATAATGAGCCACTCGGAACCCTCCCAACCAGCTCTGCATCATCTTCTGATATTGCCATTTAGGTGACATTTTCCTCACTCGCTAATGAGACCATGAAGGGAGACAGCGACAGGGACAACATTAAATCAAGTTGCATCAAATCTGCTATTTCTCCGATATCCACGAGCTCTGTTACCAGATAATTAACGAAAGCAGCTTAATTTGACGTGATTTCTCCTTGACAAACTCATACTGGCTGTTCCCTATAACTGAGGCACTTGCCTCAGACAAATAACTAGACAAATAGCTTTGTCTAATTATTTTTGTTCACGGTGACTGATCTATAAGGTTTAAAACCAGGAGCTGCTTTGACATTTGCCAGTTCTGGAGGAATCACTTGGATTTGCAAGTTTTCACAGATATCTCTCAGTTTCCACATTGTCCCAGGAAAACTCTTAGTGCTTTGGAATGAACCTGGGGAGGCTGATTTGGAAAACATCTCATTTGTAGAAGTCATTTCCCTTCGTAGCAACTATTGCTGGTACTTCAAGGGCCTGAATTGGTATTTAGTGAAGTGCTTGCTTCATGCTGGCGGCACCTTCCCTGGAGGGGTTTAAGGGACGGGTAGATGAGGTCCTGAGGGCCATGGTTTGGTGTTCGATAGGAATGGTTGGACTCCATGATCCGATGGGTCTCTTCCAACCTGGTTGTTCTATGATTCTATGGCAGAACAAGGATGGATTTCATCATCAAGCCAATAATTTAGCATTGATACAAGCGCATTTATCAGTGGGAAAAAAACCCCCTATTTCTAATAATCCTGGAAGACGAACTGATTTGCTTGAAATCTGAGAAATCAATCGGCGTTTACGCAAATTGTAAAGACGTGTAACTTCCAGAAGAAAAAGTCATTCTGATCCTTCCTGTTCACTAGTTGCCACTAAAACAGATGCTGCGAATGAGCCTGGAAGTGCCTTCAAGACCCTTTTTTCTTTCTTGCGTTTTAATCTGAGCAAAAGGTCCTCGTGGGCTTAAGGAGACAGAGGTAACGGAGACAAATGATTAGCGACGGCTTGAACTGAGCAGCACCATAACCTCTTCAACGAAGTGTTTTCACTGCTCTGTGAAGTGCAGCAGAGAAACTCCTGCCTGGTGTTTTTTTTTGCAGTGAGGCATTTTGAAGAAGAATCAATATTCTTACCTGTTGCAAACTGAGAATGAGCGTCTTGGCACACTGGATTTTATCAATTTGCCTTGTCTTGCTCAGGGTTTCCTTAATGATGTCTCCATAGTCATTGTAGTACTAGGAAAAAAAAAGGAAAAATCCTTTTAGAAATCTTTTAGAAATCTTTAGAATCCTTTTAGAAATCTTTTCAATTGAATCCCTGCTACAATTTCTTACAGTTTTCCTAAAAGCAAAATTTACTCCTAATTCTTGTGGTGAAGAAAACCTATTCTCAAATCCAAGTGTTTTTTCTGAGTGGGAGGTAATGAATCGAGGTCAACATCAAAACTGTTTTTAAGCCTGTACCCAGGGACGAGATAAGGAACTTCTGCATTTGTTATTATCTTTTGGAGCAAACCTTTTGCAAAACAAAGCACAGAATTTTAACTACACTTAACTAAATGTTTAGAGAAAGTGGTTGCAAATTCTAAGACACAACGTTTGGTGACCAACGTCCAGAGGTGTGAGCAGCACCAGCACATGGGGCGGAAATTCCTCCTGATTTCTTTGGCGCTGAGATCCTTCTCATTTGTATTCCAGTTTAAATTTAATTTGGGCCTCTCACTACAAGAAAGATACCGAATGTGTCCAGGGAAGACAGACAGAGCTGGTGAAGGGGCTGGAGAACATGTCTTGGGAGAAGCGGCTGAGGGAACTGGGGGTGTTGAGCCTGGAGGAGGCCGAGGGGAGACCTCATTGCTCTCCACAACTGCCTGAAAGGAGGTTGTGGAGAGGGGGGTGTTGGTCTGTTCTTCCAAGTGACAGGGGACAGGACAAGGGGGAACGGGCTCAAGCTCCACCAGGGGAGGGTCAGACTGGACATGAGGAAAAACTTTTTCACTGAAAGGGTTCGTCGGCACTGGCAGAGGCTGCACAGGGAAGTGGTGGAGTCACCATCCCTGGAGGGGTTTAAAACACGGGTAGATGAAGTGCTCGGGGATATGATTTAGCAGTGGAGAGGTACAGTTGGTCTTTTCCAACCTAGATTCTCTGATTCTACGAATCTCTCCGCCAGGGTCAGGAGAAGGGGCATGGAGAGAGAAAGGCCGCCTGGGGCAGCAGGGAGGACACTGCTCTGGCTTGTGACTGTGTTTGTTGAAAGTTAAAAAACCCTTTGTATTCACAGCACCACCTCAAGTATTGTCTATACTATGGGACCTGCTCCAGGTTCAGCTCCTGGGAGATTTAGGTTAGAGATTAGGAGGAAGTTTTTCCCAGAAAGGGTCATTGGGCATTGGAATAGGCTGCCCAGGGAGGGGGTTGAGTCACCTTCCCTGGAGGTGTTTAAGGCACAGGTGGATGAGGTGCTGAGGGACATGGGTTAGTGTTTGATAGGAATGGTTGGACTCGATGATCCGATGGGTCTCTTCCAACCTGGTTGTTCTATGACTCTATGATTCCAATGAGGCTGGAAAAGCCTTCAAAAGTGTTCAACCTTTCATTGAAAAGGAGAGGGAGAGGGGGCCTGAGAGCGTTCAGCTCGGAAGAGGATGCGCAGAGTGTTACCTTCATATAGTGCTTGAAAATATCTGCTGCCGCATGCATGTCCACAATGTCATAGATGATCAGCTTGCTGAAGGCAGCCAGAAGGTTTCTTCGCTTATGTAAAGCCTCTATCTTGTTCGCTTCGTCCTCTTCATCGCCCTCTGAAAGCATCGGCAACGATAAAATGTTAAAAGTCACTGCCACCTTGTAAAGCGACACGAACGACGAGAAGCTTTCGGGGAAAAAAAATGGTTCTTTCATTTCAAAGAACCTTAGAACCTTGTTAGAACCTTGAGGGGAGTTGGAGCGCACGGCACACCAACCACCAAGGATGCTGGAGTCCTGAACAGGTACTAAACCCAATCTGGACATGGATTTGAAGAGTTTCTTTGGAACACACATGGACCTGAAGAGTTTCTTTTCTTTACCCTCTGAACGGCTGCAGTAAAGACTCCTTGAACACCTTTTGCCTAATTTTCGAAAAGGCAGGAGATGCTCCTTTAAGCTATAAACATTTCACACGAGGAAAACCCAAACCCTAACCAGAGCTGCAGTGCTTCAGCCACATATTTGAGCACAGGGAGCAGTGGAGTTCACTTAGTTCACTTAGTTCTCAGGAGGAGCGGAGTTCACTGTGAATTTGTACACATTTCAATCCTGAGATGCTTTAACCCACAGAGCTGAGGCCTCTCAGCTCGCTCCCTCCTGCTCCTTTTCTTAATTGTTTTTTTTATCATTACTGGTGTGTCCTGAATAGCAGAAGTTCCAAATGGTCAAACTGAAATCGTGGAGTCAAAGCAGCAGTAGGGAACAGACATCACACACAAAGATCTCAATCCTGCTTTTTGCTGTCTTCCCAGTCCAAGCACAAGGGGTTAAAGAACAGCCATTTTGCTAAAAAGCAAACAACCAGACTAGACAGTGTCCTCCTAAAATCTATCCTTAATGTATTACTCTGATCACTGAACTCGCAAAGGATGAAAAAAAGTTTCTGCCGAAGGTGTGTTTCAACATGTATTCTCGTGTTCTTCCCCGGAACCCTCAGAGAGGCTCAAAAAGAAGCAATGAAGGAATAATTCTGGACACTTTTCAGCAAACTGATCTGAAAATTCTGTTTTGTCTTTCTCCGGTGCCTGTTATGAACAAAAGCTAAGCAGAAAGCTTGAACGTTAAACATACCCATGCTCTGGTTTTCATCATCTTGGTCAATAAAGACATGGTCCATCACGAAACTGAGAAGTTCTGACTGGAGGCCTGAATCTGGATTAAACACCAGCGGCTGAAGACCTTCTCGCCCTCCAGTCATCAGTTGATGACTAAAAATCATCAAGAGATCACAGAGCAGCATGAAAGCCTGAAAGAAAAAAGAACGTGAATGCAGTAAGAGGCAGAGGTAAAAAACAAAATACCATTTATCTGCTTTCCAGGTATAAACTGCTACTATTAGACATCCTTTTGAAACTGTGCTCAAGCTGTAGCTGTTCGTGTGCCGTGAAAAGTGTTCACGAGGATCTTCCCTAACTTTAAAAAGCTGCTTTTGCTTTCTGCGTAAGGAGCAGAGTTTACTACCTCTTCCATATTAAACTTCCATTTCTCCTCTATAAAAAGAATTCTAAATCAACCTCTGATCCAAGGGCTGGAGATGAATTTGTAGTAAAGAATCAACACCTCTTTTGGATAAACAGTTCGAAAAGTCACGGGAGCTGAAAAATGAACAACATTGTGAGAGAGACTCCGAGCTGAGTCACCCTCGGATCCCAAAAAGCAGCTGCGAGCAAAGAAATCCTTACGGTGTCGTCAACAATTCTCTGGAAAAGAGGATCAAGCAACCCTGTGCTGCTTTCAAATCTGGATAGAAGCAGATATGGTAGGAAACAAAACGATTTAGAAGGCTCATAAGACTCCAGTCAAGTCAAAGGATGAAGGAACAGTCCTACACTTTTTAAGGAAGAAAATAAAAAAAGACGATAGGGTTGTTGCTTGGAAGGGACCCTGGAGTCCCTAGCCCAGTCCAGGACCCTCTCCAGGTCTGTCCAGCTGCCCTTTGAGAGCCTCTGCAGAACTGAGAGCTGCTAGAGTGCACAGAAAAGCTTAAATTAACAATTAATAAACCCACCGATAATAAGGGGATAAACCCACGTTAATATATCTAAAGAGCAAAAGCGCTGCGGTAATAAGAAGGATCATTCCCCGTTTGTTCACGCAGAAAAGTCATTAGTGTTAGCTTCTGCTGGAGCAGTTGGCATTTTCGGGAAGCTGGATGATATTTTCACATTATACCAGATGAATAAACCAGGCCAAGAGTAACTACTTAGAATATTAAAAAACAATTACGGAAGTTAAATCTGCTGGAAGACGACGACACGTCAGAGTCTCTTAAAAAATACATCAACTAGAGGCATCTCAGAGCCTTTAGTATCCGTATTTATCAACGTGCGGCACATGGCGTAAGCGCCAGGCAGAGCTACCTTCCAAAAAAACTAAAACTGCCTCTTGAGAAGCATTATCTTGAACAAAACGCGGGCAGAAAGCACAGGACGGCCAATTGCAGTCCCTGCAAAACCCTGGAAGCGCTGAGAGAAATGCAATTTGCAGACTAACTAAAAGATGTCAACAGACGTGATATAAATCAGTGTAGATCGGTGAGAGCTCAGCAAGCTTTCCAGCTATTTTTTTTTTTTTTTTTTTGCAGATACTGCAACTTATTCAATAAGCTCTTAAATTGAATTCCCTTTATTTCAATTTCTAGAGCTTCAATGCTCTTTGGGCATTGGAATAGGTTGCTCAGGGAGGTGGTTGATTCACCTTCCCTGGAGGTAGTTAAGGGACGAGTGGATGAGGTGCTGAGGGACATAGTTTAGTGTTTGATAGGAATGGTTGGACTCGATGATCCGATGAATCTCTTCCAACCTAGTTGTTCTATGATTCCATGAACTCAATGGCTTACGATACAGTTTTTTTAATACAGAATTGAGAAATGGTTTTAAACTAAAAGAGAAGAGGTGTAGACTGGATATTAGGAAGAATATTTTCATGCTGAGGGTGGTGAAACACTGGCCCAGAGAGAGTTGGGGTTCTCCAGCTCGGAGAAGAGAAGACCCCAAGGAGATGCTATCGTGGCCTTTCAAAACGTCAAGGGGGGCTAAGAAAGATGGGGAAGATCTTTTTAGCAGGGCCTGCAGCAACGGGACGAGGGGCAATGGGTTTAAAATAAAAGCGGAGAGGTTTAGATTAGGGATTAGGAAGAAATTTTTCACGCGGAGGGTGGTGGAACATTGGCCCAGGTTGCCCAGAGAGGAATCATAGAACAACCAGGTTGGAAGGGACCCATCGGATCTTCTAGTCCAACCATTCCTATCAAAAAGAGGAGGTGGCTGCCCCATCCCTGGGAATGTTCCAGGTCAGGCTGGATGGGACTCCGATCAACCTGACAGAGTGGAAGGTGTCCCTGCTCACTGAAGGAGGTGAACTGGATGAGTTTCACAGCCCCTTCCAACCCAAACCACTATAATGATCGAAAAAAAAAAATCCTCCAATCCTTAGATTTATATAACGAAGACCCTGCGGAAGCAGATGTTTCGCTAGGATTTATCAAGGAGACGTAACTACTTGTCAAATGACAATTTTTGCGTCGCTTGAGAGGACACGACGTTCTTAGTATTACCCAGCGTTATTTCTGTAAAATCAACGAACTATTTCTTCTGCTAGAAAGCACGTGGGAGTATGATCTGCACTGAGAGAAGCCGCGATTTTCTCCCATTAGCCACAACGGGAAACAGAGACGCAGCAACTTGTATCCACAAATGAATTATTAGGATAATGAAATAATGAAATATCATCGAGGCTTAGATTTTGCTGCTCAGCTTCAAACGTGTGGTTTTAGCAGGAAGGAGGTCGCTCTAAACTCTCTATCGGTCAATAATAGGGGGAAAATAGCCAGAAATATCCGGAGAAAGAAGGATCCAAACTGTAGGAGGTCCCAATCACGCTCTGAAAGTGCCTATTTCCATCGATGAATATAGGAAATGTCTAATGGAAGATGCTTTTATTTTAGTTGTTTGAGCTCAGTGCCTATAGTTGTGACGTCTGAACGTGAGTCTCAGCATCCAGGTTAATCCTTAAGTGGTATCATGAATTTGACAAAGTGGTAAAATGAATTTTTACAAGCGGTAAAATGAATTTGACATCAGCTCTGATCTGAAGGTGCTTCGAATACAATTCTTCTGGAGCATTTGCGCAGTGTTATTGAGTCAGAAGGCAGGTCTGATCTTCCGTTAAGCTTGGCCTTTGAGTCAGGCTAGAGTTTAACACTCTGACTTTTTGCGGAAGCACACGAGGCGACGTTGCCCTTACCTGTTCTTTCACCGGAGTGTTGACGTTGGACAGACACTGCTGGCAGACAGCCAGGAAGGATTTCACCGTTTTCCTCAACACCAACAAGTCCTCCTAGAAGAAACAATTAAATACGCATAAAAGATTGCCAGGAAAAGGCAAAATAAAAAGATGGTGATCATTTCGCACATTCCAGTCTATAAAGTAGCCAAAGAAAACCGGAGAAGCCATGAAAATACACTCCTACAGTCATTAGGGTTGGACTCAATCCACTGGGTCTCTTCCAACCTGGTTGTTGTATGATTAATTTTCATAGGAATGACCCGCATGTTCCTTATTATAAATAATAATAACAACAATAGTAATAATATGATTCTATGATTCTACGATTCTATGATTCTAATTCTATGATTCTATGAATAATAGTAATAATACTAATAGAAGTAATAATTGTAACAATAAACCTCCTCCTTCTCCTCCTCCTCATTGGCCGAATATGACAATAATAATAATAGTAATAGTAACAACAATAGTAATAATACCAATAGTGGTAATAATTATAACAATAAACCTCCTCCTTCTCCTCCTCCTCATTGGCCGAATATGACAATAATAATAATAGTAATAGTAATAGTAACAACAATAGTAATAATACCAATAGTGGTAATAATTGTAACAATAAACCTCCTCCTTCCCCTCCTCCTCATTGGCCGAATATGACAATAATAATAATAGTAATAGTAACAACAATAGTAATAATACCAATAGTGGTAATAATTATAACAATAAACCTCCTCCTTCCCCTCCTCCTCATTGACCGAATATAACAATAATAGTAACAACAATAGTAATAATACCAATACTAGTAATAATCATAACAATAAACCTCCTCCTTCCCTTCCTCCTCATTGACCGAATACAACAACAATAATAGTAATAGTAACAACAATAGTAATAATAATAGTAATAACACCAACAGTAGTAATAATTATAACAATAAACCTCCTCCTTCCCCTCCTCCTCATTGACCGAATACAACAATAAGAATAATAGTAATAGTAACAACAATAGTAATTGTTTGAGTCCAACCATTCCCATCAATCTCTAACCCATGTCCCTCAGCACCTCGTCCACCCGTCCCTTAAACACCTCCAGGTAAGGTGACTCAACCCCCTACCTGGGCAGCGTTTGCCACTGCCCATTGACCCTTTCCATGAAATATTTTTTCCTAATGTTTAGCCTGAATGTCCCCTGGCAGAGTTTGAGGCCATTCCCTCTCGTCCTGTCCCTTGGGAGAAGAGCCCAGCTCCCTCCTCCTCACAACCTCCTCTCAGGGAGTTGTAGAGAGCAACATCATTCATGAACCAATCACCGAGACCACCAGAAGCTACAGAAATTACAGAGCACACACCCAACACAGGCTTTGCTACAAATCCCCATTTTTAATCACCCTTCCTGTTCAGTCCATGTGTCTCATTTCTAGTTTTAGCTTCTCTTCTTGCTTCCCACCACAAGATCTTGCTATTCTTTGTTTGCTGAAAAGCCTTTTTGTGGCCCATATGTTCCTCCCGCGTGGGTTCACAACAGAAGGCAGGTCTGCGAGTGAGCTGAAGCAACCCACGTGTTCCTAAACCTCCCAACCTCTCGGAATTATCAACAGAGCGAGTGTGATTATGTGACACAGCCCTAATAATTTTTATTTTGGTAACACAGCCAAGAATCCTACCGCATTCACTGCCATTCCACAAGCTGTAGGACAGTTTTGCTCTACTCTCGCTCACAACTTTCCACTCATTAGCCTTCCCGCTCACAGAACAAAAAAAACCTTTTCCTTCCCTCCCTGATCACTAGTGAAAAAATTAACAGTTTGTAGCAGATCCCTCCTGGAACACATCAGAATCTGTCCCCTTTGTGTGATGATTTCCCACTCACCATTTTTTTTCTAATGTTTTCATCGTTTTTTGAGCTATTGGACGAGAGTTACATGAAATGCACATATTGACCTGAGAAACAAGGTGATGCTAATGTCTTGCAGAAACTGGTGGTTCAAGCGGTTTCCTTATAAACTGCAATCTCCTCGAGAGCAAATTTATATAGAATCATAGAATCACTAGGTTGGAAGAGATCCACCGGATCATCGAGTCCAACCATTCCTAATAACAATAGATGCAATTCAGCGAAGGCAAGTGCAGAATCTTGCTATGAGTTCTCTCAAGAACAAGATAGAATCATAGAATCATAGAATCACCAGGTTGGAAGAGACCCACCAGATCATCGAGTCCAACCATTCCTATCAAATATGTTCCTTCCAGCCTCCTCTGTTGGCCCTTTTACCCTCCTGCCTGGGTTTCCTAGCAGCCACTCCGAGATTTTCCCGAGGACAGACGCCAGGTTTATCCCTTCGCTCCTGCATCATAATCTGATTTACAGTTTTAGACACTGGGATTACAATCGCTTTAACAGCTTCCTACTTTCTATCACGATCATCTTTATTTAATTGTTATTAAGCTCAATAATAGGGAAATGAAAAGCTATGTAGAATCCTGTATAAAGGCTAAAAAGTGAATGAACACATCCCCCAGGTAAACATCATTTCATAGCATAGAATCATATCATAGAATCATATCATAGAATCACCAGGTTGGTAGAGACTCACCGGATCATCGAGTCCAACCATTCCTATCAAATAGATTTCATAGAATCATAAAATAGTCCAGTTCTCCTCATCAGCTTAAAGGTTCAGGTTAAAAGATGGGTGGATGAGGTGCTGAGGGACATGGTTTAGGGGCCGATAGGAATGGTTGGACTCAATGATCTAAGAGGTCTTTTCCAACCTGGTGATTCTATGATTCTAGGAGTGTTTGGCCTCTAGGATTTACTTGAAGTTACTTAGCTCCATCTGTCAAAGTGAAGTTTCTCCCTACAGACAACGATGCTGCGAGCTAGGGAGGACTTCAGATGCTTTATTGTGATGAGATTCTGAGTTCCTTTAAAACAAATGGGAAGTGCCCAGATTCTCATTTATGAGCAGTCAAGATGTAGCATGATATCCTATCAGCTGAAGAGAAAGAAGCTGAAGAAGCTGAGAGGTGAAAATGGGAATGAAAGCCAAAATAAAGGATATAAATTACCCTTTTTCCCTAGCAGCTATTTTAAAATACCGATATGTGTCAGTATTCGAAACAACTCGAAGAATTTACAATGCGTTTTCATCACTTTTATGCGCATAAAATGCTTATTTTAGTAGCACTTTAGTAGAGCATTTATTCTTTAGGATGCGGAGGGCGAGTACGCTCCCTACTTGGGCTGTCACAACACTTTAATTTGATATATTGCTGCTGAAAAAGCCCTGGAAAGACAGGATTCGGCCTCCAGTTCAGAAAAGACCTTAGGAAAGGATGGTTGGACTCGATGATGCGATGGTTCTCTTCCAACCTGGCTGTTCTATGATTCTATAAAGGTCCTGGAAGAGTTAAGTTCAACAAGGAAGCGACGCCTAACGTTGTCCCTGCCACATGGCACTTGTGTGCAATTAGCAATGGTCACTGCTAGTAACGTTACGTTTATATTTAGCATCGTAAATGCTGTAAGAAAGAAGTAAACAAGGTAAATACACGTAAATATTAAGCTGCCTGGGGTGAGACCAACAGTATTGCTAACAACTATTAAATTAACAGCTATAACTAACAACTACATTAAATTGCTAACAACTGCATTAAATGAAATTAACTGCTAACAACTATATTAAATTGGAGATGGGTTAGTGTTTGATAGGGATGGTTGGACCCGATGATCCGATGGGTCTCTTCCAACCTGGTGATTCGATGATTCTACGAACTATTAGATAAGCCTCTCACCGCGACTCCTCCAGTCACACAAACTGCACTAACGAAGTCCGTTAAGTAGCTTCGTTAATACAAATATGAACCCCAGGTAGAAGCAAAACACGATAATGGAATCACGGAATAACCAGGTTGGAAGAGACACACTGGATCACTGAATCCAACCACAGTTTGAAGAGCTGCTGCTCATGTAGCTTGTTTCTCAGAATCACAGAACCACCAGGTTGGAAGAGACCCACCAGATCATTGAGTCCAACCATTCCCATCAATTGAGACAGACGTGATATTAAGAAGAACCCAAAATAGCGAATAACTCAAACCACCGACGTTAAATATCGAATAACTCAAACCACCGACGTTCTCTACGCTTCGCAACAACATAAAATGCCTGTAGAGTGGGTGGAGTCGGAGAGGACGGAGACTAACACCTTCCTAGGCAGCTTGTGTTTCTTCGGGAAGATCCGTACTTACTTTGGAAGGGGAACCTTCAGTGATTTTCACCAGTTGCCAGAGGATAGAGTAATGGGAACACTGCAGCGCCTGAACCACGATCTGTAAGAGAGGGAGCACAAAGAATCCCAGCACAGTGGAAACACCAATAAAGCGCAGGTAACATTTATAACGAATCCTGGGAAGAAGAAGGAGGAGCAGCTCTTAGGTAGGACTTTTGATTTGCTAGGATATTATGTTTGGCGCAGCAGCAACCCAACCCACTTTGGTTTAAAAAAATACTGTGTAAACGCAAAGAAACAGAACAGAAAACTGCACCAGAGCCCAGCAAGAGGTGATGGCTCAGCCTGACAGAGGCACAACCCAACATCTACGTAGCTCAGTTCAAAAGCAGCTGTTTAAACGCTTCGACTTCACTAGCAAACAGCCTGGAAATTTGTTCCCTTGTCAAATAATTGTGGAACTAACTATCTTAAAAAGGGCAGAAAATACCAGTTTGCTCAGAGAGAAGCCCAAGCTCCTGTTTACAGTGCCCAGGGAAGCATCCACGGTGACTTTTTAGAATTTCAAATCTCCATTAGGTGCTAAAAAATCTCAAAATCAGTCCGGCTCGAGGATGATGCCAACAGTCTGCGGTTCCGTGCTAATCAGTTTGTAAAAGAATTATTCTTGAAAGATCTCACTAGAGACCAAAGCATTCCTGTCCAGCAAACTCCAGCCAGCGCGTTGGGCAAAGAAATACTGAGCAGTTCTGCTACAAGAACCTTTTTCCGAAGATCTTTCAGAAGTATTTGGGGATCAGTATCAGTGTCAAACCCAGAAAGTGAACTGTAGATGATTTGGGTTTTCTTCTAAATGAAGTTTAGAATGAGTTAGAATGAGTTAGAATTAACCACTGGTTTCTAATTGAAATCAAATTGTAACTTAAAATGCGCCTAAGTGATGGAGAGGGCAGTCTGCAGTTTAAAACCGGAACCTGGGAGATTCAGAACTGGTCCCTGTGCTCATCCATGAGAAACTGAAACCTAACTAGGAGGAAACAAACTCTAAGATGTGTCCAGGAACTGGCAAAGCTGGTCAGAAAAAAAAAATGCTGTTATGAAAAGCTTCCGCTCAGCCTC
This sequence comes from Coccyzus lansbergi, assembly GCA_033558105.1. Classification (NCBI taxonomy): domain Eukaryota; kingdom Metazoa; phylum Chordata; class Aves; order Cuculiformes; family Coccyzidae; genus Coccyzus; species Coccyzus lansbergi. Next base: position 53,967 of record JAUMJK010001006.1, read on the forward strand.
AATGTGCAATAATAACTCTGATAATTCTAATTGCAGCCAAGGCTTCGAAATGTTGGGTTTCAGTGTAAACACCATGAAACGTGTTGCTTTTCACAGCCAGGAAAGGTAGTTATTCCTGACTTTACAGATGAGAAAGCCGAGGCAAGCAGCTCACAAATCACAGAATCCCAAGATTTTTCACCTCCTGGACACCTCCTCACTACAACACAAATCTCACTGCGAACTCCATGTTCTTCCTAAATAACTGAAGTCCAGCGCATGAAGCGTTTGCATTTCTCTACGACGAGACTCTCTAAATCCCCAAATCCCCAGAGGCTGCGGCGCAGGTGTTGCTGCCCATACCTGTTCGGGCATAGCTCCATGTTCAATTCCAGTTCGTAGCAATCTGTAGCAGTTACTGAACAGATCCCATTTGGTGAGGTCGTGCGCACTAGAACGAGAGGCAACAAAGAGAGGTTAGTTGGCTTCCTCCAAACGCCACATCACGGCGAGAGCGGAGCCCGACCCGGCAGCTCGGAGAGCGGTTTGGGATTTTTGCGAAGCTGTGACGAGGCAGCTCGCAGTTAGCTCGCACCGTGCTAAAAGCAGAAATTCAGCTTCCTGATCATCGGGGAGACATGTTTTACCGCACAGGACTTTTGTATGGAGGAGATCAAAGATCGTTAAAGGTTTCTTAAGTGTGGCTACGAGCTCCTGCTCAGTGTTGCCTGTAAATCCCCTTCTCTTTTTGGTTGTGAACAGTAACAGGAGCCCAGAGCAGCTCCTCTGCCACTGCAGCAGCAACTATGGCCAAACTCTACGAGTTCAAACTGAAAGAAAAAGGCCTTCAAGCAAAACCAAGTTACACATTTCTCTGCTGTATCATTTGGAGCAGAATAACGTACATTATCACTAGATCATAGAATCCTAGAATCATAGAACAACCAGGTTGGAAGAGACCAACCAGATCATCGAGTCCAACCATTCCCATCAAACACTAACCCATGTCCCTCAGCACCTCATCTACCTGTGCCTTAAACACCTCCAGGGAAGGTGACTCAACCCCCTCCCTGGGCAGCCTGTTCCAATGCCCAGTGACCTTTTCCGTGAAAAACTTCCTCCTAATCTCCAGCCTAAACCTCCCTCGCTTTGTTTTAATTATGAACTACGCTGCTCAGGCAGAAAGAATCATTCTCTAGTTCCAAACTGCACAGAGGCTGAACTCAAGACTAGGGAGGCCGAGGTCCTGTTCAAACCCCTAGTATGAAACGTTTCCCAGTCTGGAAGGTGGTAGCCCAAGAAATCCTCCCTGATTAAAGGTCCAGAGAGAACATAATTAATGCTGTTGTGCTGAGAGTCAGTCAAGTCCGCACTCAGGGGTCGTGCTGTTGAGCCAAACCACTGCTAATCCAAACCCAAGAAGAGAACAGCAGCAAAACTTTTATAAACAGGAAAGAAAACTGTGAAATACTCCTCCCGCCTTAGTTTCTGGAGGGTCTTTGAAGTATGGAAATAAAACATTTCCTATAAAAATTACAGGCTGTCAGAAAACTGCCTCTGACGACAGATCTGAGCAGGGAGATGCGGCTGCAGCAAACCACAGGGCTGCTGGCAAGGCAGACTTGCACCTCCTTAATTACAGAGCTGTAATTAAAGCAGTAAAATCTCCTTGGTGTGCAGAGGCAGATAGCAGCATAGATTATCCTACAGAGACTACGAAAGAAGCGTCTCGTTTCCATCCTTTCCTCGCGGCAGCCGCCCCAGCACCCGGGCAGTGGGGGGCACCTTCGCGCTTTGCTCTGAGCATCATCTCAAGGCTCAGAGCAAGAAGAGCTTTTCAGCTTCAAAAGTGGAAAAAAAATCCATCTATATGCAAGCTCATAGGGCTGTTCAATATGAACTTCCTGAAAGAAGACTCTCCATGTGAAGTTTAGGCATATTCTGGTGCATCTCTGTCTCTTCTGAGCAACTTAGCAATCAAAACAATCCTATCAAACACTAACCCATGTCCCTCAAGACCTCATCCACCCTGTGCCTTAAACACCTCCAGGGAAGGGGAATCAACCCCCTCCCTGGGCAGCCTATTCCAATGCCCAATGACCCTCTGTGTGAAAAACTTCCTCCTAATCTCCAGCCTAAAGAAAGGCATCTTCCAGACTCTCGCCGTAAACTATTAATTATTGTTACTACTACTACTTACTTCCATATTTTTGAGGACAAATGCCTCAAAGGCACTAAGAAAACACAGAGCTTCCTCCAAGACTCCCTTAAGTGGAGGCTCAGCACATGGATTTGGCATCCATCCATCCATCCATCCATCCATCCATGCAGTCTCGGGGAGCATCCCTTGCACACTGACTGTCTGTCGTGCAGGGGAGTGTGACTTTTAGTAAGACACCCAGAGGTGTGAAAGCTTTTATTGTAAGGGCTGTTATGCCACATGCGAATCGAATCTGTGGAAGTAACGGCATTAACTAAACGAGGAGCCAGATCCTTTCAGTTGCACCGACAAGGACCATAATCATCCACCAGTCTCTATTTCAAATCTCGTGCCGTCTGTTTTCCCCTTTCTTATCACCAGACAGCATCAGACGCTAACCGACGTCAGAAAATTAAGACGGCAAAGTTTTGAGGGGAAAAAAGTCACCTACTTGTGGAAAGAGGTTAACCTCTTTAATGTGGAGAGCACATTGTAGATGTCGTCGTCATCGGCCTCTTCGCCCTGGGAATGAAAGGAAAGCCGTTAAGAGAGTTCAGCAGCCCAGCAGAGCACAGGGAGGAGCCGATCTCCCTCTGGGTTTTTGTCGACTGCAAAATGAACTTCAAATTATCCAATGTCTTTTATCTAGATTCCATAATCTTAATACGTAAATAACCACCTCGCAAGCACTAGGATCACCCGTCAGCGTTCGGCAGCACCACTCTGCTCAAACCAGCAAGAAATCATTCCCAAGACTAAAATCAAGGCTCTACTTTTTACAAAAAAAAAAAGATTTTAAGCACCAGGCAATGAGGGTGCTGTGAGAAGAAAGGCAAATGTTTGCCTTGCTCCACACCAGGAATCTGCAGAGGTCAACTCCGTGATTTGCCTGGATGTGGCATATTACTTAAAGATAGAAAAAAAAGGCTTATTTCCTCAATTCTAAAATAGGCTGTAGCTTAAGTTTCTATGAGTGTACATCAAATATTAAATGTATCTGCCCCAGTGCACAACTAGAAGTGGTGAAGGGAAAGATCTCGGCAGCCTTTAAGCTACAACACGTGAGAACTGAAACAAATGAAGTAGAACTACATGAAGTTAAGCCGAGGTGAAGCGAGAAAGAATGAATAAGGTTTCTATTCTTACTCAATATATTCTGTCTTATGCATTTTGAAGGCTGAATTCTTACCAGTAAATCCCAGGTACCTCCAGGTTTCTGACCTGTACCTTTATTTCATTCTTCCCAGAGCTCTTTCAATATAACATTATAAATATTTTATCCTAAAACTCTTTTACATTCAAGACACACTTCAATCCCCACTCTGCTGCCTGCACAGACATGTGGGACTACTGGGATCACCACAAGCATTAATGTAAAGGCACCATTCCCTGCATTTTCCATCAGCTTTCATGCACTGATCCATTTCCTTTCTTATCTTTAAATACTAGATTTTCAGAAGCAGGATCGTCCCACGGTCTTTGTTTCACAGCACCAACGCTTTGCAGGCTTAGTCGCTACTCCAAGGGATTTTCTACAGAGAGAAATAGCTCCAAATGATTATGGAATAGTTGCTGCTGTGCTATGTATTGACCTGGATGAGGGCATTGAGGGTACCCTGAGCAAGTTTGCAGATGACACTAAGCTGGGTGGAAGTGTGGATCTGCTGGAGGGTAGGGAGGCTCTGCAAAGGGACCTAAACAGGCTGGAGCCATGGGCTGAGACCAATGGGATGAGGTTTAACACGGCCAAATGCCGAGTCCTGCACTTGGGGCACAACAACCCTGAGCAGAGCTACAGACTGGGAGAAGTCTGTCTAGAAAGCTGCCAGGAGGAGAGGGACCTGGGGGTGTTGGTCGACAGCCAAATGACCATGAGCCAGCAGTGTGCCCAGGTGGCCAAGGAGGCCAATGGCATCCTGGCTTGGATCAGAAACAGTGTGACCAGCAGGGCCAGGGAGGTGATTCTCCCTCTGGACTCAGCACTGGTGAGGCTGCTCCTTGAATCCTGTGTTCAGTTGTGGGCCCCTCAGCACAAGAAGGATGTTGAGGCTCTGGAGCGAGTCCAGAGAAGAGCAACGAGGCTGGTGAAGGGGCTGGAGAAAAGGTCTTATGAGGAGTGGCTGAGAGAGCTGGGGGTGTTTATCCTGGAGACGAGGAGGCTGAGAGGAGACCTCATTACTCTCTCCAACTCCCTGAAAGGAGGTTGTGGAGAGGAGGGAGCTGGGCTCTTCTCCCAAGGGACAGGACAAGAGGGAATGGCCTCAAGCTCCACCAGGGGAGATTTAGGCTGGAGATTAGGAGGAGGTTTTTCACGGAAAGGGTCATTGGGCATTGGAATAGGCTGCCCAGGGAGGTGGTTGATTCACCTTCCCTGGAGGTGTTTAAGGGACGGGTAGATGAGGTGCTGAGGGACATGGGTTAGTGTTTGATAGGAATGGTTGGACTTGATGATCTGATGGGTCTCTTCCAACCTGGTTGTTCTATGATTCTATGACTTCAGATGATAATTTCATGACTCAGTAAGAAGGTTCTTCTGCAGTATGTTAGGTACTCTAACTGCAGTAATTTTAAGCAAACAAACCTCCTGCAGCAGATCCTCCACAGAGTGGTTGAATCGATCCACAAACTCATCAATAAGTTGGCTGTGGGCAATGTCGACTCTGTTCTGGATGGTATATTCCTCGCTGCAGAGTATGCTGTAGGTCTTGCTGCAGGCTTCCAGGACATCAGATTCCACGTGCTTTTCCACAACAAACTTGATCTGCTTCAGTAAGGCATCCAGGTGCTGCAGGTCAGAAAAGAAGCTCAGCTTTTGCTCTACCCAACAATGAAACTCGAAGAAGTTATTGTCCAAACAGCACATGGAATCAAGGGTGTTGTGGAGAGGAGGGAGCTGGGCTCTTCTCCCAAGGGACAGGGGACAGGATGAGAGGCAATGGCCTCAAGCTCCACCAGGGGAGATTTAAGCTAGAGATTAGGAGGAAGTTTTTCACACAGAGGGTCACTGGGCATTGGAATAGGCTGCCCAGGGAGGGGGTTGAGTCACCTTCCCTGGAGGTGTTTAAGGGACGGGTGGATGAGGTCCTGAGGGACATGGGTTAGTCTTTGATAGGAATGATTGGACTTGATGACCCGGTGGGTCTCTTCCAACCTGGTGATCCTATGATTCTAAGGTAAGATTACTCATGTGCCCAATGAAGCCACCAACCCATGTGACAGGGAGAGCAATCAGGTACCTGAAAGCCACCAAAGGTCTTGCCCCACGTACTTTACCTTTTCCATTCTGCCCGTGCTGTAGATTTCCAGATCAAAATACTGAGGGATCTGCAGGAGATTTGCAACCTTCTCGGCGTCAGCAGAATACTAGAACATCACCGAAACAAAAGAAAAAAGGCAGTGAGGTACAAATAAACACCCACAGCGCAGAATAAAAAGTCTGAAGGTAGTTGTAAATACCAGCCAGAGGTTTATTTTGCTGAAAAACGTACCTTTGACAGCAGCATAGGAAGTGCAATAATGAAATGCTCGGTCAATTTATTTCTGTCATCTATCTGAGTTTTTCTTTCTTTCGCTGTCAAGACCTGCAAGTGATCAAAAGGAAGGAACGTAAATACAGTTTCTGCATATAGGATTCATTAGTTTGAATAAAGCTTGTATTACAAACGAATATCCACGCGAGTGTGTGAATCCGAAGAGGAGGGAATAAAAATCTCCCACACATCGGGACTGAAGCTGATTAAATTTTGACAGGAATGGTTGGACTCGATGATCCGATGGGTCTTTTCCAACCGGGTTGTTCTATGATTCTACGAAATGGGAGGACCACGCGTCCTAAGAAGCTGCAAAGGAGAATATCCCAGCTCCCGGCAGGATATTGTCTTGACTCACCAATATATTTTTTTTTAGGATTGAAATTGAAATATAACCCCAGTCAGTGGAAGTTTTGCTTTGGCTTCCAAGCGAAGTGAGCTTTGCCTTTCACGCATTAAACAAAGTGGCTAATGTAAGACCTCAGGGTGAACCAAGGCATAATTGAGTAAATCAAACCCAAACCACAGTGTAACAGTGATTTACAAGAGTTAAGATGTGACACTGTAGATAAAAATGTTGTGTTTGTGGAGTAACACACACAGAGGTCTGAGTTCACTATCGCAGCAGCACTTACCCTCTTGCCGGTGCCTCTCCCGACCGGCGGATGCGCTTCAGCCGCCTGGCGGATGGTGCACACCATCAGCTCGATGAGAGCACTCTCCTGCCGATCCGACATCGCTGTGGAGGGAAGAGGACAAGGAACGTCAGCTCTGGTGTGTGTGCATGACACGGGGAAGAAGACAGATGTGTGAACGCGGCGGTGAGACACAGAGAACAACACAGACAAGGGTGTTTTGTTCCAATTGTAAAACCGAGGCCTTCTTGCTGGCTCTTTGAATTATTGCATCGTCTCAAGATGGGCTCGGCAGAGCTGAAACAGAATACTCCTCCTTCGCTCCTTGAATACCTTGAATTTGCTCCTTGAATCCTGTGTTCAGTTGTGGGCCCCTCAGCACAAGAAGGATGTTGAGGCTCTGGAGCGAGTCCAGAGAAGAGCAACAAAGCTGGGGAAGGGGCTGGAGAACAGGCCTGATGAGGAACGGCTGAGAGAGCTGGGGGTGTTTATCCTGGAGAAGAGGAGGCTGAGGGGAGACCTCATTACTCTCTCCAATTACCTGAAAGGAGGTTGTGGAGAGGAGGGAGCTGGGCTCTTCTCCCAAGGGACAGGGGTCAGGACGAGAGGGAATGGCCTCAAGCTCCACCAGGGGGGATTTAGGCTAGAGATTAGGAGCAAGTTTTTCCCAGAAAGGGTCATTAGGCATTGGAATAGGCTGCCCAGGGAGGGGATTGATTCCCCTTCCCTGGAGGTGTTTAAGGTGTGGGTGGACGAGGTGCTGAGGGACATGGGTTAGTGTTTGATAGGAATGGTTGAACTTGATGATCTGGTGGGTCTCTTCCAACCTGGTGATTCTATGATCATCCTGCATAACTGTATTTAATCAACATGTGTTTGTTTATTCAAAATTCTATTAGCTGTTTGATTTATTGAGGAAGAAATATATAGGAAATACACGTAGAATATATAGAAATATAAAAGAAATGTTTTCCTGCAGGGGTGGGGAGGCCCTGGCCCAGGCTGCCCAGAGCGGTGGTGGTCGGAGGGGTTCAAGGCCAGGCTGGACGGGACTCTGAGCACTCTGATCCCGTGGGAGGTGTCCCTGCCCATGGTCGGGGTGGGTCTGGATGGGCTTTGAGGTCCCTTCCAACTCAAACATCATTTTTAAGGATTAATTAACAATGTCGTGCATTATCGACACAGTATATTAAAGAAATACCTTCTTCTCCTTGGACTGGCTCCTCCAAGAGCAGTTCCGTCATACACTCCCAGTCTTTCAAGAGTTCTTGGGAGCTCTCCCACAAACTGTCCACCAAGTAGGCTGCATGTTCGTGCAACTGCAAAAATCCAAAGCAAACCATCAGCACAGCGTTCCAGGCAGCAGTTCTTCACCTCTCATAGCCATAGCTATTAAATTTGCTTGTTGGAAAAGTTAACAGGGACAAGGTAGAGAGCAGAGAAAAGAAAACCAACATATTACTGCATGTTGATGTATCACGACTTAAGCTCCAGGCTTTATAAAACACACAAAAATGAATTTTTTACCTCGCTTTCGAGAAAGAAAAGCACCAACATTCTAATGAGGTTTCCGTTTGGACTATTTCGCCCCCTCCTCTTGGCTAGAGCTTCTTCAGCCTGGGGATCGTGTCTGCTGAACAGTCTAAAAATAAGCAAAAGCAGCTATCACGTTTATCAAAACAAATCTCATTTCTGCAATCAGCACTCATTGATACAGCAGAGTCGGTGATAAAACACACTGGAAGCACCTCCAGCTATTTCTTTCAAGGGACGCAGATCCCTGCCTGTCAGAAGAGATTAATTCATCTTCGGTCTTCAAGTTCACAGAGCTGGAAGAATCTCACACAGCAAAAAGTTTTCCAAAATGTATTTATACTGAAAGGTTTTGCAGAGCTTTATGTATTTGCCTAATTTGCATAGTTTTGCGGTTTTAAGTTAGAGTAGCTCTGATCCCACCAGTGCTTAAGAGCTGAGGCTGCATCCTCCCCACGGTCACACTGACCAGGACACGGAACAATCAAACCTGACACGGAATCGTCAACCAACCAACCTCAGGCCCCAGCATGAAGCATAAAGCAAGCGACCGGTCAATCATTTGAGAGATTTTAGGTAAATTACACTTTCTGCATCGAGCTCCCTGATGCAATCCAAACTATTCTCAATACTCCAATTTGCTCTCGTGTGTGTCTATGTCACACTTAGACCAGCAATTTGAGAGCAAGAAAAATGTCAATTCAGTTTCTTCAAGTCTTTAGGTCTTGAATAAAACAAGACAATAAGGCTCTGTTTGAAAGTAAACACCCGATTTGCTGAATTGGGACATTTCATCCTATGATTTCTTTGCCTATTTATGTTACTTCTACCACGAGGAGGTTTTCACAAAGCTGCTCTTCTTCCAGGGCAACTGAAAACTTACTTTTTGTGAAGGAATTCTCCGGCTGCTACTGCCACAGGCCGGTGTGCTGAATACACCAAGTGATAAACATTCTCGCAGTCCTCGTTCGACAGAGCTTCTTCACTTCCACTGAAAGAGGAAGAAAGCGACACCTGAACTAAACCAAAAGCTCATTTTCCATCTCCTCACCTCCTAGAACTTTCTTAGGACAGCTACAAAACTGACTTCATTTGTACAAAGTTTAAAATAGATGAACACCGATGTCATAGAATCATAGAACAACCAGGTTGGAAGAGACCCACCGGATCATCGAGTCCAACCATTCCTATCAAACACTAAACCATGTCCCTCAGCACCTCGTCCACCCGTCCCTTAAACCTCTCCAGGGAAGGGGAATCAACCACCTCCCTGGGCAGCCTATTCCAATGCCCAATGACCCTCTGTGTGAAAAACTTCCTCCTAATCTCTAGCCTAAATCTCCCCTGGCGGAGTCTGAGGCCATTCCCTCTTGTCCTGTCCCTTGGGAGAAGAGCCCAGTTCCCTCCTCTCCACAACCTCCTTTCAGGTAGTTGTAGAGACAGGATGAGGTGGAATATTTTATTTTAGCTTCATGACCCTATTAGCACATCCTCAGTTCAGCTTCATACCGAGTGTAACGTTACGGAGCTGCTTCATTATACAAGCAAAGAAATTAAGTGAATTAAATACTATCAGATTTGGTGACTTTCGAAGCGAATATAGGGGTTTTGACCAATACTCACTGAAGTATTAGCGTGACTAATCGAATGGCTTCCACGGCGACGTCGTATTCCTTATCAAGGGTCATTGATACAATGCGATCCTGAAAAGGAAAGCGATTACAGTGAGTAAACAGAAACACGCAACAGCTACCAGAGGAAGCGTCTCAGAGATTACAAAATACAAACCAGAGACCCTTAATGGAAGCCCCTTCGTATTATTTGAGCATTTACTGTATATTTTAGGAAGCTATATACACAGTGGAACAACAGGCAAGGACACGGGAACGAGAATAAGAGCTTCACAAACAGTCCTTGTCCTTGTGTGCCTTCCAGCAAACAGGTAACAGGCTTTGGAGTTGAAGGATGGTTCTTGAATCTTATTTAACAGTTTATTCCTGAAGAGGAATGTGCTTGGGTTGGATGACGGCTGAAAAGCTGCCCTGCTTCATCCCCCTGCTGCACATACACATACTTGGAAATACTGGGAAGAAAGTCGTACCTGCACCTGCATGTTTTCTATGAAATTGTAGCCTTTATCCATCTTAAAGTCTGAAGCTGATATCAAGGAAAGGGTCATTGGGCAGTGGCAGAGGCTGCCCAGGGAGAGGGTTGAGTCACCTTCCCTGGAGGGGTTTAATGGACGGGTGGACAGGTAAACTTGCCTTTACTGCAATACTCCCAGAAACAGACTTGATAAAATCAGAAGAATACAGGCCCTCGGGTGAAGGTTAGGAGGCTCATCTCCTACTCTGAAGCCAATTATAGGTAGTTGATATACACTATATGTATCCTGACAGGTATTTATTTAACCTGCCCTTAAAAGCCTCAAATGAAGGACATGATTACTGAAGAGTCTGTTATATTATATAACTGACAGGGGACAAAAGTATTTCCCTATTATCTAGACTTTAGTGAAGTTCAAACATCTTTTTTTCTCCCTATCAAGTGAACGTGGTAACCAGCTGATCGATGATGTTTTTATGGTTGGACTCGATGATCCGATGGGTCCCTTCCAGCCTGGTTGTTCTATGATTCTATGAGCCGTTTACATCAAGGGCTGGGCTGGAGGGGCCTCTGGAGATCATCCAGTCCAATCCCATGACAAGTTTTCTACAGTTTGTGCTTTCCTAGATCAAACTAGAAGGGTTAACAGTAACTGCAATGAAAGATAAAGCAGCATCAAATCTACGATGATGAGAAGCTGTTAAGTCTCATAGGCAGTTTACAAGAATTTAAATCTCCACTTCTTTTCTAAATAGATTTTTTTCCAACAGTATTATAACTGTGATCTAAATGCAAATAAATGAATTGGTCCTTCCTTAGGGGGAGCCTTTGCCACAGCTCTGTGCTCTCCAGGACACAGAAGCAGTGCTGAGAGGTGGCAGCTGACGCGGTGACACTGCCCGAGAGCTGTCTTGGCAGAGCATCCGAGCAGAAGCATCGACGGCACTTCGATCCTCATCTCTGCGGATACTTCGCTCGTGAAATACAGCACTGGGGCCACAGAGGGAATTAACAGCCGTGTTCTCAACAAGACATGAAGCAAAAAGTCAGTGTGTTTGTGGTAGTGGAAAAACTCATGAAATACCCATCAGGGGCTTCTCCCCTCCCTGGGACACCAGGGGCTGAGAGCACACTGTGAACTCCTCTAGTGCAGCAAAGAATAGGAATTGGAATAGGTTGCCCAGGGAGGTGGTTGATTCACCTTCCCTGGAGGTGTTTAAGGCACAGGTAGATGAGGTCTTGAGGGACTTGGTTTAGTGTTTGATAGGAATGGTTGGACTAGAAGATCCGATGGGTCCCTTCCAAACTGGTTGTTATTCTATGATTCTATGAAAGGGTTTCGCTGTGTCAAATATTGTGATCTAGGCACTTCCACCCAACACAAGCACATCCCCAGCGACAAAAGCTGCCTTAGGAAGAACCGTTTTGCACAGGCTACTCCTTTCAGATGTTATTTTAGGCTGGTGAACACCCAGTACAAGTCCGTAAAATTCGATAACTCTAAAATGAAGTACAAGCAGACTGAATAACGACAAAATATAAGCTATCAATAACACAAACAGATAAACACTCATCCTGGCCAAGCCTGACAAATCTCACAAAATAAACACTGTCAAATGAATTTAGCTTCATCACATCATTCGGTAATAGGGTTTTACAACTGTGGTTACAAGCCTTGTCACAAACAAATTAGCTTCTCTTTACATTTAATATACACGACTCAGAGACCGCAACAGGATGGTAATTTCAATTTTCTGTCCTCCTTCCAAAAGCTGTATTTCCTCTTACCTTGAATCTATTAGTGAACAGCTCCAGTTTGGGAAACAACTCTCTGTTGGTGTAGAGGCTCTGGAGAGCTTTCAAACACTTCAACCTCACTTCACCTTGCTAAATAAAACACACCCAGATTAGCTGAGAGAATACCCTTCATCACACGCGCATGAATATTAAATAATATCACACTGCAATTGGCTTAATGTACATTTAAAGCGTTACACAAACGACTTAAAAAAGCTGATCTGCAATTCAGCTAAAAACCCCAAAACCACAAGCAGCTGCCTCCAAACAATGTTACTTTTCCCCCGTATTTGCATATATAAAGAATTTAATCGCTTTAATGTCTCTGACTGTTTCCCTTTTTAAGTAACTCCACAAAAAGATGAAGATAAAGATGTAGGAGCTCAAGCCTTAATGACAGCGACAAAAATAGCACTTGTGGCGACGAGAGGGGATGCAGTTTGCAGACTTTTCTGTTGTAAAAGTTTCCCTGAGCACACAGTTTGGGACTCTGGAGCCTAACGGAGGTAAACACCTTTAATTAAGCAGGTTGGAATATAAATAATAATTAAGAATAAAGAACAATCTTCACAAAAGATGACAAACGCGCTCTGAACGGTCACACACAACACTTACCCTGTCATGTAGTGTCCAACCAACGTATTTTAAATAACTATCGTTCAGGAAGGCATCGCTGTACATTTTCATCCAGACCCCGATTTCTTCGATACACACAGCTCGAATCTCAGCAATAGCATCACTAACGAGGAAAAAAAAAAAAAAGAAAAGAAAAAGTATTAGTTTACAGACACACAGCACTTCCCTCTTGTTCCCATTGTTCTGGCTATACCATTGTGCTTAGACCTGTAAAAAACTTGGCTATGAGACACCTGTCCCTGTTTTCACTGCTCTCACTGATTTTCTCATCCTTTATGTCCTTGAACTCACTGATCTAACAATAACTACAATATTTGATAGGAGTGGTTGGACTCAATGATCCGATGGGTCTCTTCCAACCTGGTTGTTCTATGGTTCTATGATTTCTACATTTAGATATTTCGATTATCTCTAACAATTCTCACCCGAGTTTGCTGCTTAGTCCATTCCTCTACCTTCTACCTCCTCCCTTTCAAACAAAATTATGAATCCAAGCTAGAAACCTCCTCTAGACAATCTTCTTGAAACTTTGATGCTGATATTTACTTGGCAGGCTGGATTGTCTCCAGCTAGAGGTGTAGAAGGTGGAAAAAGTGATTTGGTTTAAGCAAAGGAGGTGGCCAGAGGGGCAGAACAGAATTGGGAATGTAAACAGATCTTGTTTTGTGCACTGTGTGAACTCCCCTATAACAAAACCCAGGAGGGCGTCTACATTTCAGGACTAGTTTCTTCCAGCCCTCTTGGTTTTTTTTGACACCGACTGTGGGAAGCGATGGAGGAGATGAAGCTGTATCGCAGGCGGAAGGATGAGCTGGTTATGGAGCACGAGCAGCAGGGAAGAGTCTAGAGAGATCATACCCAGAGAGATCAGGGACGGAAACGATTTCAATGCGATTGGCACTTTCCTGCTTCGCTGACACAGAGAGCGGAGTATTTACTAATAACCAACGATGGCTAAACAACGGGAAAAGGGATTGGGGCCATCTGGCCCTTCAGTAATTTCATCTCCGAGACATCTGCTACTATGAGAAATCACTTGTGCCACTCCAGCTGGCATCGCTTCACGGTTCAGAATTTCAACGATAATAAAAGAGGAATGTAAAGAGCCACCGTGCAAAAGGAGGGAATGTCTGCAGCTTCGCAAACATTGGTCTTACTTATAATTGAGGCTCTTCCGTATTTTTATTCAAAAGGTCTTTTCTAGAAAAGCAATAAGCATCAATTTATTTCTAAACCGGCACCAACAGAGCCCAAAAATGAAGTCTAATTTACGAAAATAAATTTAAAAATTCCAGGCTTCACGCAAGAGAATAACTGCTCTGCCTGTGCTCTTCCTAAAGCCGTCAGGGTACCAAAAGATAAACAAAACGCACTTAATCTAATGTTCAAGATGCTTTTGTGCAAACAGAAGAGCACAACAAACCCATTAGAGAAATGCCTGGGCACTTCCAACCCTCGATCCAATCCATGTATGAGATCCCAGGGGGGAAAATCCCAACTCCTACTGGAAGACGGGAGTCAGCGGCAGCCTCACACGTGACCAGATGCGACGCTTTCGCAGCCACATCTCTGTTTTTCTCATGCAATTTCAAATCACAGGGAAGAAACTGTGCTGCTGAAACAGATAAAACCTGCATATACGGCTAAGGTACGAGGGAGAAATTTATCGGAATGCATCAGACCACTAGCAACATCTTTCTTCGCATGTGAAGCATGTTGATTCCATTAACTGCCAAACAGAATCATCAAAACTAGTGTGTCGAACTCCCTGAAGACTCCACAAGCTCAACCCAACATTAATTGTCAACCCCCAGCGCAGAGAAGCCCCATGGCAAGCAGCACAGGGCATTAAAGAAGCTGTTCCGACCAAAGAGCTCTCACACAGCCTTTATATAAAGATGAAGGCACTAAAATTGAAAAGTTTGCACTACAAAAACTGCATTTGTTACGGGGAATGCAGCCACAACGAAGATGAGATTTAACTAAAACTGGGAATACGTTCCTATATACTTAAAAAAAATAGAATTATGGAAGGGTTTGGGTTGGAAGGGGCCTCAAAGCCCATCCAGTGCCAACCCTGCCCTGGGCAGGGACACCTCCCACTAGATCAGGGGCCCCAAGGCCCATCCAGCCTGGCCCTGAACCCCTCCAGGGATGGGGCAGCCACAGCTTCCCTGGGCAACCTGGGCCAGGGCCTCCCCACTCTCACAGCAAAACACTTCTTCCTAAGATCTCATCTCAATCTCCCTTCTTTCAGCTCAAAACCATTCCGCTCATCCTATCCCTGCACTCCCTGACCAGCTTTCCTGAAGATGCACGTGAGCCACTGCTTGTTCTTAAACTATAATTCTTTCCTTATAACTTTTTCCAGGCTTAAATACAGTTTAGCTTCCTGCCACTATGAACTGTTAAGTCTTTTTGAAAACAGACACTACCTGTGGATCACATGAACGCATCACATCAGCATGGGAAGTACTTTCGGAATAATTCTTACATTATTCATCACCATAAGCTGGTGAAGGGGCTGGAGAACGAGGAATGGCTGAGAGAGCTGGGGGTGTTTATCCTGGAGAAGAGGAGGCTGAGGGGAGACCTCATTGCTCTCTGCAACTACCTGAAAGGAGGTTGTGGAGAGGAGGGAGCTGGGTTCTTCTCCCAAGGGACAGGATGAGAGGGAATGGCCTCAAGCTCTGCCAGGGGAGGGTCAGGCTCAACATAAGGAAAAAATTTTTCACAGAAAGGGTCACTGGGCAGTGGCAGAGGCTGCCCAGGGAGGGAGTTGATTCACCTTCCCTGGAGGGGTTTAAGGTGAGAGTGGACGAGGTGCTGAGGGACATGGCTTAGTGTTTGACAGGAATGGTTGGACTCGATGATCTGGTGGGTCTCTTCCAACCTGGTTGTTCTATGATTCTATGAATTGAGCAGTGAGATTTTCCACTCCATTGGAAGCCAAGCTGCAGGGAGAAGAAGAAACCTCCCCTTGCTCACAAGTAGGAAGACGGCCACATTCTCAACAAAACGTTTTTGGGGGCCTTTCCGATCAGATCAAGGAGTTGCCACTGAAGTTCCAACGGTCACCAAGCATGAATCACTGTGGCAGAGTCTGAATCATATTATGGAAAGGGATTTCTTCCCTGGGAATAATTAAAGTAACGTCCTAGTGAAATAATTACTACTTGTGCTGTAAAAGGACGTCAAGTCTATAAGTCATTTGAAGTACTTGAGAAAAGGGAGGATTAAGAAGCATTATGGAAGGAGATAATAGCTTGAAATTCTTTCTTTTTTTTCCTCCCCTGGTTTTCTCATCAATTTGGTGGGTTTAATACAAGTATTATATACACAGGGAGGGGTTTGATTCCCCTTCCCTGGAGGTGTTTAAGGGACAGGTGGATGAGGTGCTGAGGGACATGGGTTAGAGATTGATGGAAATGGTTGGACTCGATGATCCGATGGGTCTCTTCCAACCAGTTCTCCTGTTCGATCAACAGGGTTAGGGTTACACTAAGCTTTTCCTCCATAATTTCAGTTCTTCCAATATTGTTTCTGTGGCATCTAGACTATTTCATCAGAAGAAAATCCAACAGAGAAACTGCCCTTGACATTATTTACGATCACTAGCAGAGCCTGCCGCAGCATGCATTTTCTTACCGGTATCTATGAACAAATATCCCCTTAAAAATAGAGTTCATCATGTTTTCGATTTCGTCTTGGTTTTCTTGTAGCTGCAAAAAAGCAAAACAAAAAGATTAGGAGATTAGGAGGAAGTTCTTCACACTGAGGGTCACTGGGCATTGGAATAGGCTGCCCAGGGAGGTGGTTGATTGACCTTCCCTGGAGGTGTTTAAGGGACGGGTGGATGAGGTCTTGAGGGACTTGGTTTAGTGTTTGATGGGAATGGTTGGACTAGGAGATCCGATGGTCCCTTCCAACCTGGTTGTTCTATGATTCTATGAAATAAAAGATCACTGCTCGTCACAGTTTGATATTCTACAATTTCTTAGTGGAAACCATGAGAAGAGTTAAAGTAAAGGTATCAGGTAGTTTCACCGTTTTCTGCTTTCCCAGAACATCTATATGGTGAGTATATATATATATATATATATATGTATTGAGAACATATATATTGAGAGACAGAGATATGCACAAATCTATAGGGAATGCCTTAACGGAAGGAAGTTAACATTGTTTACAAACATCAGATGATTTTGTAAAGCAGTCATCACGCTTCTTGCTACAGAAATTGAGACGAGTAGAGATCATGTGGCAGGAGTCCTGCGGTCGTGGTGAAACAGGGAGAACTGGGAGGGAAGGAGAGCTACGGGAATGAAGTCCGTTACCCATCAGGAATCCCCTCTGAAATCTTCCTTCTTAAGGAAAGTACCTCAAGATGTTCTCAATCTTGGATATGGTGTAAGTGACTTTAGCTTCAGTGCCCAAGAAAACTGAGTTTCTGAGCTTCTGGTTTCTGAGCTTTCTGAGTTTCTGGTGTTCAAAGTAGGAGAAACACCCGACAGCCAGTCCTGCTCTTGGATTGCTGAGACTCAACCCGACCAAAAACCAAAGCCAAACAAAAAAGGTCTTACACGTTTTCATAAATAAAAGTTTTTCTTAAATAACTTAATGAGTCCTGCGTAATATTGTATGTAATATGTAATATATAACGTGTCCTATGCAGTTTCTTGCCTTCCCTGGAGGGGTTTAAGGTGCAGATGGACGAGGTGCTGAGGGACATGGGTTAGTGTTTGATGGGAATGGTTGGACTCGATGATCTGGTGGGTCTCTTCCAACCTGGTGATTCTGTGATTCCGTGATCCTATGATTCTCTGAGCACCTGCTCTAAGTCCTACGGAAAACTTACTTCATGCAAATGAACCTGTTAATGTGTCCTAGAGAAGAATCAATTGAAATAGTATGAATTGAAATATTATGAAATACATGAAATGCACCACTGGTCTTTGCATTAAATAAGCTAAATGAGTAATACTAACAAACCAAATAGCTGAATTAAACCAAAACGCAGCTTTGTTAAATAAAATGACTCCAGTTTTACACACTCAGCTTGTGGAGTGGGGCTGCTCCTCCACTCAGAGGTGTTGTTCTTCTGCCTTGAAGGTGTTTTTCTTCCTCTCAAAGCAGAAGCCCAAAACATGCGTGAACGGGAACTCCACACTTTGATATGAAAACCACACCAGAGCTGTGTGTGCATAAAATAATACACCTGTACCGTCACAAACAGGTAAATCATCTCAAAGAAAGCAGCACAACCGCCAAGGGCTGCTTTTGCTCCCTGCACACCACGAGCTCCTAACCGCTTCAACCTGGGGGTTTGTATTTCTCAAGGTGTGTTTATAAATATTTGCAGATAAGATCTAAAGCAGCTTGCAAAATTCAGCAAATGAGGCCTGCCGGTTTTCTCAAAAGGAAAGAGGTGCCGTCTCCGTTTTGCATGTGGGGAGACCGAGGCGTTAAGAGCTCTCGAGCAATTCGTTGAACGCCTGCCAAAGAAATTAATTTCATAGCAAAGCGGTTATGTACGAAGGGAAAAGGCGGCTGCAGAGCAGCTCTGCGTACGCCCAAGGGCGGCTGCACAATCCAAGCGCGTTTAGAGAAGCTTTGTGGGAGCAGCACAACTTTCGGCATCGGGCTCAGCCCAACTACGGACGGACTAAATCACAGAATCACAGAACAACCAGGTTGGAAGGGACCCATCGGATCTTCTAGTCCAACCATTCCTAACAAATGCTTGTTCCAGATCACCCAACCCAAAAGGGAGTGTGAATCTCTTTGACTCCTCACTTAGTTGCCTTCTCAGGCTCCAGGCAGGCTAAGAGCCAGAGAAACACAGGGTAGAGACAACTCAATACAGACTGAGGAGTTAAACGGAGAAGGCAATGGAGCAAGAGGCCTCAGGAGGCTTCCTGAAAAAATCCTGAGGTCCTGAAACCCAAAGCTGCCAAGTAACCGTGGGTATGAATCGTCTTTATAAAAACACAGCACAAAAGGAGAGACTGAAATTTTGAGTCACGAGGAGGTTAAGATACGGAAGAAAAGTGTGTTTTGACATTTCTTTAAATGAAAAGTTGAGCAGCACCACATCAGACTAAGCGGCACTGCTGAGGGGGCAGCACGGATGCTTTCCTCCCTCTCTTTCCACTTTTCCTACAGGAAAACCTGCCATAAACCTGCGAGTGATGAGCTGCGTAGCTGCCACGCAGACCCTGGTGCTGGGGCAGAGCTGGTGTAGGAGGCGAATCAGAGGCTCAGGAGGTCCGGGGTAAACCCCTTTTGTTCTGTGAGCCAACATTTAAAGATACCATTCTCCGCGGTATCTCAGTTTCAGTAATGAACGAACAATTCCTTGAAAACTTTCTCCAAAACTTTAATTGCTTTTTCCACTTGCAGCTTTTCAAACCCACGTACTTACTAAACTTCAGGCCTCCTGAGAGCACCGGTGTCTTGGGACTTCTGCAAAAGTGATCTCACACTTATCCCTGGAAAGGATGGATGAAGCACATGAACCAGGAAAAAAAAAAATAAAAAGTCATCTTTTCACTTGCCTCTTTTCTTTTCTGAAGCAGCAGCTCCAATCTCTCATTGGCTCTTTTGCCAATCATTTTGTTTCTCTCAGCTTCATACTGTCTCTGTGTATTATCCTGATGGATGCTCAGGTTTAAGGCAACGTTCACAAGAGCAGTCATAAGCTTCATAGCTGCAAAGGCAGAAGACAGAATGCGACTCTTTACCTGCAGTCAGAGCTAAAAAGGATTCGATCCACACTCACAGAAAATCACCAACTCGACCCTCACACAAGGTGAGCCGGAAAGGCACTTCCGCCCACACAACGTCAGGTCACTCGGCTCGTCTAAAGATCAGGAAAAAGAGGATATATACACCGCATGGAGCTGCAGGAAACAGTCTCTGCCATCTCCTTCAGAAAATTATGTGTGTTCTGAGTGCACGAGCTCAGTGAGGAAGTGTGTGAATCTGAGGGATTGATTCTGATCAATCTGATTCTCCCCTGTGACGCCAGATGCTGGGGAGTGACATCCATTTCTCTACAGAAAAGCATCCCTGGAGGAGCCTACATGCTAAGGGCAAATCTTAACTGAGAGCTGCTGGGGACCAGAGCACAGTTCTTCTCAAAGCAAGTCTGACATTACTCCAATCTCTCAATCTCTGAGACCAAGTAGCTCAGCACATTCCTTTCCAAACAAAAAAAAGCGTATTTTAGTTCTAGTCATACCATGATGGATTTGATCAAGCTATTCAGAGTTCTCCAGGCTGGTCAAACTTGACCCCATTCAAAATTAGGAGTAATACTGAAGGTGGTCAAATAGGAGCAACTTCTTTGAAAAAAAAAAAATAAAAAACTTTTCTGCAGTTGCTTACTTACCAGCTAACGTACTGGTGTGCCGGAAAGCCCGGACCTGGGAATCTGACAGACCAGTCAGCAGAGAGATCACCGTGTCCATCATGTACTCATCGTAGATGATGCTGTACTGGCACTGTCGGATGAGCACCCCGATGAACTCGCAGAAGTTGGAGCGGAACTTCTTCCACTGTGGCCCGGGCATGGTAAGGGGGTAATCGCCGCTGTCCTGAACAACAAGAACACGAAAATATCAAGTATTAAAAGTCTCTGCATTTAATTTATTTTAACATTGTTGGGAGTCATAGAATCATAGAATCACCAGGTTGGAAGAGACCCACTGGATCATTGAGTCCAACCATTCCTATCAAACACTAAACCATGTCCCTCAGGACCTTGTCCACCCGTCCCTTAAACACCTCCAGGGAAAGCAAGTCAACCTCCTCCCTGGGCAGCCATTTCCAGTGCCCAGTGACACTTTCAGTGAAGAATTTTTTCCTTATGTCGAGCCTGAACCTCCCCTGGTGGAGCTTGAGACCATTCCCTCTCATCCTGTCCCCTGTCCCTTGGGAGAAGAGCCCAGCTCCCTCCTCTCCACAACCTCCTTTCAGGGAGTTGCAGAGAGTAATGAAGTCTCCTCTCAGGCTCCTCTTCTCCAGGATAAACTCCCCCAGCTCTCTCAGCCATTCCTCATAAGGCCTGTTCTCCAGCCCCTTTACCAGCCTCATTGCTCTTCTCTGGACTCGCTCCAGAGCCTCAACATCCTTCTTGTGCTGAGGGGCCCACAACTGAACACAGGATTCGAGGAGCGGCCTCACCAGTGCTGAGTCCAGAGGGAAAATAACCTCCCTGGCCCTGCTGGTCACACCGTGTCTGATCCAAACCAAGATGCCATTGGCCTTCTTGGCCACCTGGGCCCCTGCTGGCTAATAATGCTCCATGGTGCATCTCTCCCCCAAGATAAGGAGATAAGTGTTCCTCCACTCGTGATGAGGAAAATCGATGCTTCAGTCTCTGCTTTCAGCACAGAAACGGGCCCAGCCCCCAGCTGATCGCTGCAGCTGGACAGAACAGCACAACCATCTTGGAAATGTAAAGAAAGCAGCAAATCCAAACATCTTCAATGGTGACTGAGATATTTTTCTGGGCAACACGCTGTGCTAATGAATGGAAAATGTGAGATTTCACCCTAGCTAATAGCACACTTGTATTTTTTTTTTTTCCTATCAGCCCTAGACTTGTAGAAATGATCTATCCTGCCACAAATCCGACAACAAGGGATTTGACACCCACACAGGTCCCGAGCACGAGCAGCTTTGGACCCAAATCTGATACAAAAGATGCGGCATTTTAGGTATATTTTTGACGCAGGAAGGAAAATATGTTAACAAGGGGCTGGTCTCCATCTGAAACCAGCGATTTAAAGACGACATCAGAGAGAGGCTGGGCTGACAGACTTGTCTAAATATTTTGACAGAAATGTCACCAAGTTTCTCCTTCTCCTTCACGCTCAGCACAGTCTGACCCTTCCCTTCTCCCTGCATGGGAGTTGAGGACGTGAGAGAAGAGGTTTGGTCTCAGGATGATATGGGGAAGGACTCTGGGAGCCCTGGGGTGAAATGATAGTTTCCTGAGGAAATGACAGTTTAGTATTCGATAGGAATGGTTGGACTCGATGATCCAGTGGGTCTCTTCCAACCGGGTGATTCTATGATTCTACGTTTTCCTCACTCTACAAAATAAACACTCAGAATAGTTAAGATTTTATCACCTGAAAGATCGAAAAAAATTACAGCTTGAAAATCTCTAAAGCTAAAAACCGTCTGCCATTAGAGCATTCTTATTTTGACAGAAATCTGAATCGTAACATGCTTGTCTCAAACAAAATGCTTAGATCTTTTGAAAGAGTAATTCCTTCTGCAACGCTCTTCCAAAACAGTAATTTTCACATCGAGTTTTAAACCATTTGGTTTAAATTGCCGCTTCAAACGAACAAAAAAAATCAGTTTGCCCAGAGAAACCGGAGCAGAAGGGCTGCAAAAGCCTCCAGCTCTTTCTGTGGAATCAGGAGCTCTTTCATAGAATCACAGAATCATAGAACAACCAGGTTGGAAGAGACCCACCGGATCTTCTAGTCCAACCATTCCTATCAAACACTAAACCATGTCCCTCAAGACCTCACCCACCCGTCCCTTAAACCCCTCCAGGGAAGGTGAATCAACAACCTCCCTGGGCAGCCTAGTCCAATGCCCAATGACCCTCTGTGTGAAAAACTTCCTCCTAATCTCTAGCCTGAACCTGCCCTGGTACAGCCTGAGGTCATTCCCTCTTGTCCTGTCCCTTGGGAGAAGAGCCCAGCTCCCTCCTCTCCACAACCTCCTTTCAGGGAGTTGGAGAGAGCAATGAGGTCTCCCTCTCAGCCTCCTCATAGAATAACCAGGTTGGAAGAGACCCACCGGATCATTGAGTCCAACCACTCCCATCAAATCCGACCATTCTTATTAAATAAAATTTTTAAATTTTGTAATCTTTGTACAGGGGCATTCTGAGAGGCGAGCGCCAGAATCTAGAACATCACTGCCAACTTCAGAGGGACGAGGAAACCTCCCGTGGTTCTTGCTGCCTCCTCTCACTAACCTCTCTGATACCCAGGGTGAGATCAGAGCTGGATATCCCGAAAGCCACACAAAGAAATCGGAAGTTCTTGCAGAACAAGATGCAGTTCAGCTCTTTGACACCGTGGGATGTGAGCTTGCTCCAGGCTCTCGTGTGAGAGCATCCTTACACCCCTCAACTGGCTAAGTTATCAGCCTTTCACTACTATTATTTCAGCATTTTTGGTGCGTTATTATTCTTTCCTAAAGCTCAAGCTGTCTAGTTGTCCCTGATCCAATCCTTCCGATCTCCGCTTTGCTTCTCAAGGCAGTTCCTCACACTGAGCCATTATTTGTGATTAACGAAAAGCCAAACTCTCCCATTTGAAACTGAATTCTTGAATCGTAACAGGTTTTCTACAAAATCCACACATCATCGCTCATCCACAGGTTTCTTGTCCGTTTTAAAACGAAAGTCTATAGCAGTAAACTGCAGACTGCTTAAAGAACTATTTGCATACTCTACCTCATCGAATTCTTCCGTCATTTTCCTTATGATTTCTGCATTCTGCATGTTCCTGAACATTTCGATTCTTACCGTACCTGTAACGGAACAAAAGGAATTAACACAACACATTTTTTTGGCTGCATTAAAATACTAACATTTCCTTAAAGCTCTTTAATACACAGGGAAGAGCACATAACGCAATGAAGGAACAAAAGGAATTAATACAACCCATTTTTTTGGTGCATCTAACCACTAACGTTTCCTTAAAGCTCGTTAATACACAGGGAAGAGCACATAACGCAATGAAGGAACAAAAGGAATTAACACAACCCATTTTTTTGGTGCATCTAACTACTAACGTTTCCTTAAAGCTCGTTAATACACAGGGAAGAGCACATAACGCAATGAAGGAACAAAAGGAATTAACACAACCCATTTTTTTGGTGCATCTAACTACTAACGTTTCCTTAAAGCTCGTTAATACACAGGGAAGAGCACATAACGCAATGAAGGAACAAAAGGAATTAATACAACACATTTTTTTGGTGCATCTAACCACTAACGTTTCCTTAAAGCTCGTTAATACACAGGGAAGAGCACATAACGCAATGAAGGAACAAAAGGAATTAACACAACCTATTTTTTTGGTGCATCAAACTACTAACGTTTCCTTAAAGTTCGTTAATACACAGGGAAGAGCACATAACGCAATGAAGGAACAAAAGGAATTAACACAACCTATTTTTTTGGTGCAACAAACTACTAACGTTTCCTTAAAGCTCGTTAATACACAGGGAAGAGCACATAACACAAAGAAGGAACAAAAGGAATTAATACAACCCATTTTTTTGGTGCATCTAACTACTGACGTTTCCTTAAAGCTCGTTAATACACAGGGAAGAGCACATAACGCAATAATAACAGGAATACATTGAACAAGATCGTCTCTTGAAGAAGGCAGAAGAAGTCACCGATCCTGTCAAACACTATGGGACTCTGAGTTAGTACTGATGTCCACGTTTCACTTTTAGCAGCTCAGCAAACATGAGATAGAAGCGATAGTGATGCAGGACTTGAGCCACGTTGGCAGTGGCCAAGTGTTTTTAAGTGCTTATGCAGGATAAAATGAGCTCCAATCTCTCTGTGGGGTCACCTGGTTACAGACAGACCAGGCTCACTTGGATTAGGCCATTTCCTTCTGTTATCCCAACAGCAAACTTAATGGGACTCATTTTTCCTTGTAAATTGAACAAAAGCTACCCAAACCTGAAAATACAACACACAATAGCAATGACTGAAAATTCCTGCGACTCGATCCTAAATTCAATCAGTCGAAATCATAGAACAACCAGGTTGGAAGAGACCCACCGGATCATCGAGTCCAACCGTTCCTATCAAACACTAAACCATAAACGAATAAAATATTTTTGCGCATTATTTGCTTTGTAGTTAGATGTAGTCTGAGCATCCAAACACAAGTCAACAGAGAACATCATTGTGGTAGTGCATGATCTCCTTTTTGCCACTTCACAACCTTCTTTGGGTAATGGAGGATGTACAGAAAAATCTAGCGAAGTGCAGAGCTACAAACCCCATCCCAACATCGTTAACATCACAACGAGTACATCTCCTTGCTTCTGCAAAAAGTTCAGTTGGATTAATGATCCACCGCACAGCTTCAAAAATTCAAACCACAATAGAAGCAGCTTAACAGTTAATAGCATTAGTCCCCGAACAGAGGATAAATAACGATAATTTAAGTATATTAAATATTATGAGAAGGTTTTAATTCTGACACTTGATGCTTCAAAAACAAGCTTTAGAAACAGACTCATCTCAGAGTCAGAGCACATCGATCCTGTTTACAACACAACTTAAACACTGATTTCCTGAGTTCATTTTGTTTCTTGATGAAATAATATTTGTCACCTATTTCACCCAGGGTGACGTTATCAGGTGAGATGGTGAGAGAGCTGGGGGTGTTTATCCTGGAGAAGAGGAGGCTGAGGGGAGACCTCATTGCTTTTTCCTGTAGCTTGGTCATGATCACCTAGAAACATTAAATTAGATCTTACCTCATCGGAATCAATAGGCGTTAATCATTAATCTAAATGGAAGGAGTACTGGGCCAGATGAAGTGCATCCAAATAGATGTTGAGACTCCCAAATCCCATCAGGGCCCCTAACTTCCTATTGATTTCTGTGCTTGAAAACTGAAACACTTTACTGGAACCAGAAGTCAGGATTCTAGAAAGAAGTTAGGCTAAAGACTAAGTTGAATTTCGGCTCATATGGCAGGCACAGGAACAGGGGACCCTTTCCTTGACTTATTCCCCAGGTCTTCCTGTTGTCCCATGTCAGTATTCAAAAGCCAGCCTCTACCCTAAAGACACAGCCCTCAGACCAAATGGATCAGCAAGAATATCGTCAAAAATCATCTCTTAATTCACAAGCCTTTGTGAACAGTCCCTCTCCAGCTTTCTTGGAGCACTGGAAGGTCACTCTAAGGTCTCCTCGGAGCCTTCTCTTCTCCAGGCTGAACCACCCCAACTGTCTCAGTCTGTCCCAGTGTTGGAGTTGCTCTAGTGTTGTAGTCCTTCCCTGGGCCTGTTCCAACAGCTCCATCCCCTCCTTATGCTGAGGATTCCAGAACTAGACAGAAGCCTCCAGATGAGGTCTCACAAGAGAGGAGCAGAGGGGCAGAGTCCCCTCCCTTGCCCTGCCCTGGCCACACAGCTTTTTGATGCAGGTATCAAACATACGCAGCTCCTGCCACAGCAACGGAACCAGGTGGGGAAGGGCAGGAAGAACGAGGGTGCTGAATCCTCGACTAGGATGCTGCAGACTGCTCTTTTCTTTCATTTGAGTTCCTGAAAGAGTCTGGACGATTCAAGATATTTAAACCATAACAGTACATTTTTCTCTTCCCAGACATCTCCCTTGAAGCCTCGTGGATGAACTGACAGAAGCGCAGCACACAAACAGTTGTAACTGTGCCTACACTGACTCTAACACCTTCCCTTGGGGATGTAAAAAGTCCTAAACTTAGGAAGAAAGGGAAAGGTTGGAATTAGCCCTTCCTTACCAGAGAGGGCTTCGGGGAGAGTCTTGCTTTTTCCTTATTGCGAATACATACACACAATGAAGTTTCCCTTCCCTGAACTTTAAGAAATCTTCTGGGTACTGCAAGCTGAGTCATCAAACGATTTGACGGAGATGGAGTAGGAAATCAATAACAGCTACGGTTTAACCATGTGATGTGTTATCTGAGAAAGTCTCCCCACAGGGAGTGGCACAGATGCTGTTCTACTGTCTCAAAAACCCTCTTACATCCCTGACTCTGGGCCTGGAGTAGCTCATTACTGAGGATACAGGATTTTTATAGTTGGACTTGACGATCTTGGAGGCCTTTTCCAACCTTAATGATTCTAAGATTCCAAGGGATTCTCAAAAGGAACTTGGTTGAAATCCTACAGTAAAAAACCTTCATTGGAACTTAGAATCATAGAATCATAGAACAACCAGGTTGGAAGAGACCCACTGGATCATTGAGTCCAACCATTCCCATCAAACACTAACCCATGTCCCTCAGCACCTCATCCACTTGTCCCTCAAACCCCTCCAGGGATGCAAGAGGGAACTTGTCACCTCAGAATGTGGCGAAGGCAAATGGCTGGAAGGTCTCCTGGGAAGGCTGGAGGGAAAGCAGCACTACGGCAGCTCCAACTGCCATCGGCTCAAGCTGCGGGAACAGCTCTTGGGGATGCAAAAGGAAGCAAGTGAACACACAGAGATCACAGCAAGTGTTGACAGGACAGAGGGAAGAGGGAAGGAGGAGAAGGGAACAGAAAGTGGAGAAAGCTTGACACGAATTGGTTCTGAACAGTGGATTCTCTAAGGAGACTAATGTAGAAAAAGGTGCATCTACACAAACATAACAAAAGCAGAAAATCAAAACTTTAGTGAGTGATAATGTAGTGAGTACAGAAAAGTGCTGAAAGACAAACAGCGACAGACAGAGGATGAAATACAAGAGGAAACGAAGACCTTGAGTACATTAATTAACACAAAGAGAGTGGACTCCAGGGGAAAAATTAATCAAGTACCACTAAGGGAAAGAAGGAAAACACAGAGGAACATTGCTAGTAAGGCAGGTTTAACCTGGAGAGGACTCAAACATTTATTTACAGTCTCCTCTCAGATTGGTTTGGATTCCCTACTACAAATTTGAATATCAGAGCTCGTTAAGTGCTGTGCTTTGCTCAAATGAAAAAAGGCTTGTAAATCCACCAAGGGTTATTACACCACTGCTACTGTTCTTTGTAGACATCCAAGTGCAAAACACGACTCCTGCAGCCCCAGAACAACCGAGCCGCCTGCCTCCTCTGGCTGCGTCTTACAGTTTGGGGGGAAAAAAACCTTTTACAGTGGGAAAACACGAAGCGATGCTTGGGTAAAATAGAATATTTTAACAGTCAATGTTTTATTTTGTAAAGAGCATTTAGCTTTCTCAATATTTTGAACCAGACCACTCAGATTGCCACCCACAGCTTTCAGCACTTCAGGCAATCTTTCCGTTTAAGGTTTCTCAGTGGTCCCTCTGCTCCACTATCAGTTTAAGGTGTCTGGAAGTCTTAATATTTAGAATCATAGAACAACCAGGTTGGAAGGGACCCATCGGATCTTCTAGTCCAGCCATTCCTATCAAACACTAAACCATGTCCCTCAGCACTTCGTCCACCCGTCCCTTAAACACCTCCAGGGAAGGGGAATCAACCACCTCCCTGGGCAGCCTGTTCCAATGCCCAATCACCCTTTCTGTGAAAAACTTCCTCCTAATGTCCAGCTTAAATCTCCCCTGGTGGAGCTTGAGGCCATTCCCTCTTGTCCTGTCCCCTGTCACTTGGCAGAAGAGCCCAGCTCCCTCCTCTCCACAACCTACTCTCAGGGAGTTGGAGAGAGCAATGAGGTCTCCCCTCAGCCTCCTCTTCTCCAGGATAAACAACCCCAGCTCTCTCAGCCGTTCCTCATAAGGCCTGTTCTCCAGCCCCTTCACCAGCCCCGTTGCTCTTCTCTGGACTCTCTCCAGAGCCTCAACATCCTTCTTGTGCTGAGGGGCCCACAACTGAACACAGGATTCAAGGAGCGGCCTCACCAGTGTTGAGTACAGAGAGAGAATATCCTCCCTGGTCCTGCTGGTCACACCATTTCTGATCCAAGCCAGGATGCCATTGGCCTTCTTGGCCACCTGGGCACACTGTTGGCTCATGGTCAGTATTCATTTAGTATTTTTAATATACTCAGACTCTTAAGTTTAACCATAATAGCAAATTTTCTCTCAGTACTCATTTGTTTTGGCCTGACTACATCCTCAGCTCTAACTCCACGTCTGCAGAGCCTCTCTCAGAATTGCTGCTCTCCTTCCCATGAAGCCTCACTACAATGCACACCAAAGGCTGTTAGAACATGGATCGTCAGCTTGATGAGAATATTCAAAAATCCAGTTACATTTTCACGCTCTGGCCCTGTTCAGCAGGACCTTCTGGCTCCACTGTTCCCCTAAGCAGCCCCACAGAGCACTCGCAGAGAGCAGACGGCTGCTTTGGCTGCTGAAGCAAAAATAAACTGCACACCTCCACCTCTCTTCTCCTGCCTCCCAATCTCATCTGTGTAGATGTACCCTCACAGAACATATCCCTTCCTTGTCATTTTTTAATCTACAATTTCCTCCTTTTGCCACTCCTATCCCCACAAGCCTTTGCGAACAGACCCTCCCCAGCTTTCCTGCAGCCCCTTCAGGCACTGGAAGGTTGCTCTGAGGTCTCCTCGGAGCCTTCTCCAGGCTGAACAAGCCCAACTCTCTCAGCCTGTCCTTGTACGGGATGTGCTCCAGCCCTCGGATCATCCTTGTGGCCTCCTCTGGACCTATCACAGAGTTAAATAAAGTGAGTTTTCCACACAGCATATAATTGAAGGATAATCCTGCTGTTAGAGGCTACCATGGAAACGAGAAAAAAAAAAAAAAGGTTTAAAATTAGATATCGAATCTGAGAGTAAGAACATCCTTCACTGTTGTCAGACAAAATGGTTTGCAAGTGCTTATAATGGGCCTGGGCTGGGACTTCCGTCCGCACCGTTCTCCAGTGAGCAGTGAGGAGCAGACCAGACAACCAAGACTCATGTTCTAAAGCTTCAGAGTTCCAGTGTACTCTCCAACCACAAAAAAAGAAAAAAGCAGCATCTGTTTGACAGAAGCATAAGTAACCCCAAGCGTCCACAGCATAAATTAAACTCTGAGCCACGGATTTAGTTGTAAGTTGTCAAAAAATATAGCCGAGAGGGAAACACCCTTTGACACCAGCAAGTCAAGTTTCTGCATCAACCGCAAACCTTTGTTATCTCAGTGCTGGCCCCAGAAGAGCTGAATCTTCAGCAAAAAAAATATTACATTAATAACAAATCTTGAGAACAAAAAGCAAACAACCTCATCCAGGTTTTCCGCATCATTGCCATTAAGATTAAACCCTTTGTAACTCAGATAAAGAATTCCCCACGGCTTGAATCTCTTTTGAGTCCTTTGATAATCAGGACTTGAAATTCCAATCTGCTCTGCGATACCCACAGGTGGCACCAGGAACTGACTGGCACCTATTTTCTCATGGATATTTACATCTTCTGGCAGTGGAGATCCACTGAAAAGACCTACAGTTCAATACCTGCTCGGAAAATTAGAAATGAAAGAGCTGCCAATCCACAAACTTCATCTTCTCATAATCAAGAGCATAAAGATACTCCGTCAACAGTCACTTGGGCAAAATTCAAATAACTAGTCTTAGCTAGTTTGTAAAAAATTTTTCCGTCAAAAATATATACATTTAACCCCCTGTTACAACTCTCAATTTAATGAATGTAGTTTTATTTAGCAGCATTACTGGGTCCCTGTGAAATGTCCTTATTATACAGTCGCATAATTCGTCACTTGCATGAATTCCACGCAACGTGTTTATTTGTCAGCTTGGGTCTCCCAAAATGAAAACTGAGCCCCTTCTTTTCAGAGCTGGTAATTTAATATTTTTCACACCAGCCTGTGTGCAGAACTGCTTCGCACACTAGTTTTCTCTGACGTGTGAGAGATGCCGGTCACTGCGGGGCTTTCTCTTTAGCATCTCCTACTCTCTTGCGGAGATCTCATTAATTTTAGTGCTTCCAGCTAAAAGGAGATGAAAACTGGGAAGGTTCAGTTGGTCACGATTCAGGTTAAAGATGACCAAGGCAATGCGATCGGATGGACACAAACAGGGAACGAAGTAGGTGGGAGTGCAACGTGAGCAAGATGGCATCGGCTTAAGAGCTCACTTTTTAATTCTTCCAAATTTAGATGCATCTTTTTTGAAACCCAAATTCTTTTTTGCCTACATCCAGCTACCGTCGAACACTCGCAGGTAAAGACAAGGTTGGATTTGTTTAACCGCTTCTTTGTGCCAGAGAATCCGGCTTTTTTATTAGGATGTAGATGTTCTTAATCACTCCTGTCCTTTTCTCCTCAACAGTAATTACTGAAGTGTGCACCAGCAGACTTCATCAAATAAAACTACAGCTTCCTTAATGCGAAAGAGAATTGTAATTGCAGTGTTTGCTAAGGGAAATGTCATTTTTGGAATTTAATTCCTACCCTTGGCCAGGAAAAAGTCTGACTCAACCTTGAGCGGAATTTGCATCTTTCGAAAGAGGAGAGACATGAGGAGCCGTCCCTCTTGCAATCCACTAAGACAGCACTAAGATCTAGTGGTACTTGATTGCTTTTCATAATTAGCTCCTGTCCTCGTGGAAAATACCACTGATGG
Source organism: Coccyzus lansbergi (assembly GCA_033558105.1). Lineage (NCBI taxonomy): Eukaryota > Metazoa > Chordata > Aves > Cuculiformes > Coccyzidae > Coccyzus > Coccyzus lansbergi. The sequence continues at coordinate 84,698 of JAUMJK010001006.1, forward strand.
CATCTCAAAAACCCATCCAGCCATGCATCCAGCACAAAGGTGGAGCCAAATTCACACACAGTATAATTTGCTCGCGAGCCTCAGAACGATACTGCCAAAACAATCAAACTGATGTTTTTTCTTATCTGCTCAGCACCGAGGAGTCCCTCCCGCGACGAATCTGTGCTACTCGGGATGCAAACTAAGCATAAACACAGATGAAAGGACACAAAGCGCTCTCTGTATTTTAGATCTAGAGTAGTAAGACAGCAACTACTCTGAGTCATTAACACCAAAAGGCTTTTATAGCTCTCCTCTTAGGATGGGGCAGCATTAAAGAATCATCAGTCTGCAACTCATCTCCAACGGGAACTTTGCAGTCGCACGAGCAGCCCCGTTCCCCAGATCGATACCTACGGAATTAAATGAGCACAGTGGAAAACAAGCAGCAATATACGAAAGCCTCACACAATCTATCTCAAACAAGCAGCGTCAATAATAACTTTACAAGCTGTGAGTTTACTAAGTAGAGCCCAGGAGGAGAGCACAGACACCGCTCCACACTTACAAGGAGAGCTCTCACTTCCAGCAGAGATTTGAACGTATTACACAAAACCGGCAGTGCAGAACCTGCTCTTCAACTATATTTTCAAAGGGAATTTGTCTTTCCTTACATTATGCATTTGCTGTAAAACATTCGAGCATTGCAAGTTCTGTCAATGAATTCACAGACTAACAGAATCCCCAGGTTGGAAAAAACCTTTGAGATCATCAAGTCCAACTGTATCCGTCCACTGCTAAACCACATCCCTAAGCACTTCATCTACCTGTCTTTGAAATTTCTTCAGGGATGGAGACTCAACCTGGGCAGCCTGTTCCCTTTCAGAGGAGGAATTTTTCCTTATATCCAGTCTAAACCTTCCCTGGTGGAGCTTGAGGCCATTCCCTCTTGTCCTGCGCCCTGTCCCTTGGGAGAAGAGCCCAGCTCCCTCCTCTCCACAACCTCCTTTCAGGGAGTTGGAGAGAGCAATGAGGTCTCCTCTCAGCCTCCTCTTCTCCAGGATAAACACCCCCAGCTCTCTCAGACAGTCCTCATAAGGCCTGTTCTCCAGACCCTTCACCAGCCTCGTTGCTCTTCTCTGGACTCGCTCCAGAGCCTCAACATCCTTCTTGTGCTGAGGGGCCCACAACTGAACACAGGATTCGAGAAGCAGTCTCACCAGTGCTGAGTACAGAGGGAGAAGAACCTCCCTGGCCCTGCTGGTCACACCATTTCTGATCCAAGCCAGGATGCCATTGGCCTTCTTGGCCACCTGGGCACACTGCTGGCTCATGGTCAGTCGCTGCCAACCAACACCCATGTGTCATTCTCTGCCAGGCAGCTTTCCAACTGCTCTTCCCCAAGCCTGGAGCACTACATGGGGTTGTTACACCCCAAGTGCAGGACTCATCACCTGGCCTTGCTTAACCCCATCCTGTTGGTCTCAGCCCATGGATCCAGCCTGTTCAGATCCCTTTGGAGCCTCCCGACCCTCCAGCAGGTCAACACTTCCACCCAGCTCACTGTCATCTGCAAACTTGCTAAGGGTCCATTCGATCCTTTCATCCAGGTCATCGATACAGATATTGAACAGAACTGGCCTGAGCACTGAGCGCTGGGGACGCCGCTTACGACCGGCAAGAAACTTATTTCAAAGCTTTTATAAACTCATATTAAAAGTTAGTGAATAGTTGATTCTAAGACAGCTTATATTTGTCTGCCGTCGCTCTTCAGACGTGAAGAGTTCAATATCCTCAGGTAGAAAGTAACAGAAAAACCACATTTGTTTTGAATTACTGTCACTCCTGTTACCAATTCATAGGGTGAAATGTTGGACCAAAGTCAGATCTCAGCACGGCAGGAATGCTGCTCAGATTTTGCGACCGCGCAGCAGGACGCCCTTCACTCCTGCCTCCTGCACTGAGAGGTCAGCAGATCCCTGCAGGGTTTTTTTTTCCCTGGTTTCTGATGCACATTTTGGGAAAAGATGCCGTTAGTTCACAATACAACATCTGAAGGAGGATTGCGACTCTTTTTGTAGCTGTTTTTCCCACAGCCCAATGAACAGAGAGTAGAGGAGATGAAACGTAGAGACACTATTCACAGCAGCAAGAAGGGAGAAATACTGAAAACCTTGGTTTAAAAGCAAGACACGCAATGAAGCTACAGCTTTAGGTTCAGCTAGAGCAACAAATATTGTACTTTTGTACCGTTTGTACTTTTTTTGTACCATGTACTTGTACCGTTTGTACTTTTTCGCCAAAAAGTGAATTTGATGCAACCTCATTCATCGTTAAGGGTTTGATATGAACTTTTTAATCTTACCTCTGTCCTCAGGTAAAGAGGTGAACTGAACGAGCATTTACCGTGTGTCTGGCAACGTGATTTCCCTTCCACCCAAACCGGTCGGTGATTTGCATCGCGTTTTCAGTTTGAATTTCATAAGCTTTCACTTCAAGACAAACACACTATAAAAAAAACGACCTCGAGGCTCGGAAAGGAGGACAAAGATCAGCTCTGATTTATCTACACCACACGTGAAATTAAAATTAAGTCATTTTCATCCGTCAGTCTTACCTTCCCACTTCTGCACGGGGTTAAGAGGATGCTTTTAACGGACTCACAGAATTACTTGGGGGGTGTTTATTTCTGTATGCTACGCAGACACAATATCTTCTAAATCCTTAAAATCACGTATAAATAAGCATAATTTTTTTTTCACTATGTGTTAGCCCTTTGCTCTGCAACTTCTCCCCTGTGCACACACACTAAAAAGTGATTTTGCTGAAGAAACTGGGGGAAAGTGTATTTTATACCCTGAATAAAAATATGGCCCCAGTGCAGTGAAGAGCATTATTTTCTAGTTTGTTCAAGCTACTGAATGCTTATTTTCTTAATAACACAGGAATGACCGAAGAGGTAAAGCTTATGCCCAAACCGGTAACATTTCTCACTAACGATTTTCAGTTCCTCGTGAAAGGACTACTTCCAGGAAATTATATTGATCAAGCAGTCTTTTCCCACGCTGAACAACACCATCCTGTGCAGAGCGATGTTCCCCCACCCGTCACAAAACAAAATTGCACACAAATTACTGACAAGTGACCGACTTTGTAAAACCGTGACGCCATTTAGAACACCACAACCAACTATTAAAATACTACTGGTGAGAGAAAACAATGCTATCTCCTGATTAATTTGCTATCTGAAAACGAGTCCGTGAGCAAAGCAAGCGGCTGCCTGGTCATTTCTTCCGTCAGGCCACACAACAGCCGCTTTATGGTGCTTTTTCCTGGCTTTAGCCTTCAATTTCCTTTGGCAAAACAGAAATCTATTCGCTTCCCTTAATTAATAGTACATAATATCAGCAAAAGGAGGATGCATCCTGCATTGAAGCAAGCTACCTCCCAGCTCCTACACTCGCTGACTCTGCTTGCCCCAAAACACGGAGTTTTTCATAGGATCTTACAAAAAGAAGGGAGGAACAACCAGAGAGTCAAGGCTGGAGCTGGGAGGGAGTGTGGATCCCCAAGTGTCTTGTTCACAAGGAAAAATTCCTTAAAGATATCCTGCTTCAAGCACTGGGCAAAAAGTTCCCACCCAGATTCATAGAATCATAGAATCACAGAACAACCAGATTGGAAGGGACCCATCGGATCTTCTAGTCCAACCATTCCCATCAAACACTAAACCAAGTCCCTCAAGACCTCGTCCACCTGTCCCTTAACCACCTTCCTGGACAGCCTATTCCAATGCCCAATGACCCTTGCTTGCTTCCAAATGAAAATTCCTTCCAAATGAATTCCTGCTTGTTTCCAAATGAAAACCATCCAACCTCAACCACCATCAGCTGTCAAGGCTGAGGGGTTTGAACATCTCTTCTTTAACCTCTGATTCCACACGAGAACATAAAGACTTAGAGGGGAAAACCAAGATATGAGAAACTTCATACAGAGGAAACTCCACTTCACCAACTACTCCTAACAACACGTCCCATGTGCCAAATCACCAAATGACTTAAGCAGAGAGACCCCACGACGCAGAGAAGGCTGCAGCACTGCAAAGATCTAACAGTACCGGAGTTCCACCTACTTTGTTCCATCAGTCAGAGATGTCCGACAGGCGAGGAAAGCAGCACTCAAACCACTTCCGAGCACCTGCCTAAGCGTATACAGGTTTCTTGCTTACCTATCGGATCTTAAAGGAGAAGGAAAGAGAGAAATGGGAGAGAAAGAATGGGAATAATTTCATAGAATCATAGAACAACCAGGCTGGAAGAGACCCATCTGATCATTGAGTCCAACCATTCCTATCAAACACTAAATACCTGACAGCAGCCAAGTAGCTCTCTTCGGCTACACAAGAGACCTTTTTTCCCCTATAAACAAGCTTCTTTTCTTACATGGACTCAACGGGTTGGTTTGTCCTTCACAGCTTAAGGGGCTGCTTCAACCACTAATTGCTTCTAGTTAGGAAAAAAAACCCTTTATTCCACAAGCACAGCTCTCCACCTTTCAAATGTGGAGAGGTCAGAGTGTCTGTGGGGTTTTCTGTTTGTTTTTGTATCAATAACAGAAGGCAAAAGCTGACGGCAACGCAGACACCCAAAGCCAGCTCTAAATCCAGGAATGGAAACAGCCCAGTTGTCATAGCAGCAGAGCATGATACCTGAGCTAATTACTCAGTCTGAGAGGCAGAGCTAATTAGCCCAGACGCAGCATCATCCTGACACAGTTACAATTCTTCTGGGACCTGGGCGCACATTCTGCTGACGAGACGTTTCAGCTCACTTGCAACCAGCTCCGAGAGCTCAGCCTACTACGCTCTGCTTTCCATACAAAGGGAAAAGAAAATCAGAAGAAAAAGCAAGAATAAGTTCCTAGAGAGAAGACAGCGATGGAAAAGGGCTCTCAAAACCTCCCTGGCAAACTCCAAACGCTGATCTGCAACTCTTGTGCAGGAGGAGGTTGCCTGTATCCACGATGCTCCAGAGCAGAAGGAGGTTGCCTGTATCCATGATGCTCCAGAGCAAACCACAGCATCTGAAAGGGAAATCTCAGAGGCACAGACACACCCTCAGCCACGGGAAGGTGACTTGAAAGATTGGTTTATCATTAGGACAACCCAAATGCGAATCGTTCCCTGTTGTCTAAAAATCCAAACCCCTAAATTAAGTTCTTGACAGGGAAATACCATTACAGGTTGTGTATATTGTGGGAAATAAACATCCATTCCAAATAAACTGACTTGTTTCACTCAAGGTCCAGAAACAGTATTTATTCGCTGTTTGTCCAGGAAGAAGCTTTAAAAACTAACATTTCCATCTTTCTAAAGCAGCATCTTAAACAAGATCCTCCTTCTAGAAGCAGCAACGCGTTTTAAAAGGGTCAGAAACAAGCAAACAGGTGAATTTATCTTTACTTTACTTATCCCTACTTACTTATTTATCACTCATTTTACTTATCCTGCGCTTTTCTGCCCCAGGAACACGAAGGAACATCCCAGGGAAAGCCAGACAGACAATCTGTGAAAGGCACAGGGCTTGCTGGTTGTCTCGGAGAGAAAAGTAGCAAGACAAAGGAAAAATTCTTCAAGAAGTTACTTTTACTTCTTTATAATCAAAATTAGCAAAGGCAACAAACATAGACCGAGTAGGCAGCTCAATGGAAGGGACATGGAAAGTGATTTTACCTCCTGTGCAAATCTGATTATTTGACTTGAGAAGTTTCTGGCAGTTCAATAGGACAAACTTCTGATTATACAATATATATATTATATAATATTTATATACCAAATGATATATGATGCCAAATAATTCCAGCAAGATTACTGAAGTCAAGCCATATCTCTCATTTAATGGACGTAATTGTATAAACCAGAGCACATTATATATTAAATGACTGATTAAACAGATGCTCAGAAGAATTCACAAAGGGCAGAGAGGCTTGAAACCTTAGCTTATATTTATTTAAATTTTAAGTTGCACAGATCTGAAAAATTCGCCTGCGAAACTCGTTAGTTTTACAGTTTTTGGTAGTAATAATTTACAGAACTTGTCTGCTTATTCGTGTTTACAGGAGATCACTTCTCACTGCAGGAAGAGCAAGAAAAGCAAAGGTGGAGGATGAGAAGATGTTCAGCCAAGCACAGGCACTGCCCGAGAGAACAGGAGAAATAGATAAAGATCAATGGTTCTCTAAGCAGCAAGACTCTTGGGTCAGTCAACACTGTTCCTGAATAAAACAGCTTGAAACCCAAAGGATTTCTAGCTTAATTCCCAAAATAGGCACATACTCTTCATCTCCTTAAAATTTCTGAAAGAATTATCAAGCAGAGTGTAATTTTACCTATATTTAGATATCAAATAATCCTAAGCACTTATAAAACAGGAGTTTTATAAACCTAGTGTCACTTTCAGCATTTCCCGAGGATCCTCCTCCCACGGTAGCTGTGCTCCTCCCTTAAAGTCAACGATCACAAGTTAGATCCATTCTCAGGAAGCATTTAGATCCAAAATTTAGTGGGAAAGAAGGCCGGAGAATCCGAGACAACGTTGGTGAAAGAAACCGGAAAGAACAAAATCAAGGAATATTAAGGAAGATGAAGCAACCACTGAGATACATGAGGACGGAACTGAGAGACAGAAACTAAGAAGAATGTCAAGAAAGTCTTCAAAGGGAAATAAAAGCATTATAACAGTGGCTGTGCCGTGGAAAAAAAACTTGGTTTTCCTCACAAAATACCCAAACAGCCCCAGATTTCCATACCTCATGTCCACTAAGGGCAGCTTAATACGTGCTTTACCCAGAGTGCACGATCAATGAAATCTGCTCTCTTCTGATAAAGAATATTCTAGCAAACAGGGATGATACTGCAACTCGGAAGGAACAGAACCGTTTCCCAGGATTTTAACTCTGTCTCACAGCTGTTACTGTACCCACTGCGCAAATCCCAGAACCAGAGCCCCCAAAGACATGGTTAACTCCGGGGGTGCACATCGGTTCTGCTTCCTTTCTCCAACGAGACTGCTGAGGGTCTGAAGCTGAGGGCTGAAAAAAGTCACCATGGAAAACAACAAAAAAGCAAATGACATCAGCCACTTGAAGTGCTGCTTCGCAGCCAATAGCAGAAAGCTTTCCTGGGAAGCTGCTGCCTCAGCAGCATATGGCTGACGCTGGGCATTCAGCCGGCTCCAGGCAGCACCAAGAGCTTCAAAAATTCCGAATTTCTGAGATGATAAGAGCACAGCTTTCTCGAACAAGGAGACAGAAGCGGCAAATGGAGAGCAGCAGGGGGGTGAAGATACTTCAGCAACAAGAATAAAAACACATGGCTGAGGATCCCTTCGGTTTAATCATAGAATCATAAAATCACCAGGTTGGAAGAGACCCACCGGATCATCGAGTCCAACCATTCCTATCAAACACACCATCAGGCTTAGGGTCTGTTATATTGTCAGGTTCAGCACCATGACTGCTTCCCTGGGAACTGCTCCAGGGCTCCACCACCCTCTGCGGAAGAACCTTGACTCGTGTCCAACCCAACCCTCCCCTGGCACATCTTCCTGCTATTCCCTTGGGTCACACCATTGGTGGCCAGAGAGAAGAGCTCAGCGCCTGCTCCTCCTCCTCCCCTGGTGAGGAACTTTAGACCTTGATGAGGTCTTCCCTTGGTCTCCTCTTCTCCAGGCTGAGGAGGCTTCAGCCGCTCCTCACATTCTTGCCCTGTAAACTCTTTACCAAATCCATGACCCCGTCTGGATGCTCTCCAGCACCTTCAGATCCTTTTTAGCCCAAATTCTCAGAAAGAAACTTGTGGGTTTTATTTTTTCTCCATATGCACCTTTAGGAGAGTATTACATAGAGACAAACAGGATGCAACTCCTTTCACATCAGCTGCCAAACAAGTCTGAGCAATATTTTAGACAATCTGTGCGAACAGTGCTCACATTTACACAGGCTGGTAACCTAAACCCTAAGCTTCAGGCCTTTTGCGGAACGATTCCAGAGCTCCAGGCTTCCTTATCATCCACAAATTTTCTTTACGCTACAGAAAAGGGTTTCTGAAACTGCCGACAGCTCATATTTCTTTTCTCTGATGCTTTTAGCTGTACTTGAGGCTTCACTTTCTAATGTGGAAGGAAGAAGAAGGACGTCTAACCAGATCATTTGCTACCTAAAGGTATATTCCCATATCAGTTACAAAACAAAGAAAAATAATTACTGAATTGTCGGCTATTTTCAACTCCACTCAAAGGAAATTATAGAAAGCGTGAGGAAACAGGAAATCGCTTGGTTCTGGGTACTACAGAGAGAGTAGAACTCTGCCTTTCTCTCTCTTCAAGGCTGAGTTAACTGAAAAAAGCACATGAAAAATTCATTAGGAGCTACGGTGTGGCAAGAGAATGCTGAGAAGTGCCGCACGCCTGGGAACGGAGACGGCTTGAAGAGGTATAAAAGGCAGGCCGCTCGCTGCCAACCCCATAAAGTACAACACAGCGAGAAAGAGACCGATGCCTCATCCAGAAGAGATCTTTCTTGCTAATTCATGCCAACAGAAGCCCAACTCCTTCCTCTTCAGTTCCAAAAAGCATCATTTCCCTAGAAAAAGAACAAACAGCAAAGTTAAGGCAGAACTGCACCTAATTCTTACAAGTAAAAAATGGGGAATGAACAGAAAGGGGCAGGAACGATGTACCTACCTTGATCAACAGAGCTTTTGTCTCCTTTCGCTGATAAGCAGAGTGTCTCTGAGGATTTGTACGTTTCAGGATGATGACAGGGAAGTGAGAGAAAGCAAGGGCGGGGCCTCCACAAACAAGCTTTAAATAAAATAATTCCTGAGCGCAGACAACATTTCTATACAGATCATGCACACGAGGAGCACCGAGCCACGTGCCTCCCACCATTCACACTAACACACGTCCGTACGATCATCGGATTTATTCCACACAACTCGTTTCCAACGTTCTGTACCTCGACATCCTGAACACTGGATAAAGAAGTTGATTAAATCCAGAAGTGCTATGTCCCTGTCTTGTTTATACGATTCAATCCAGTCGTCCACCACAGACTGTCAAGAAAAAGAGAAGACTTATCAGAGACTCTTAAAAAGTGTTTCATTAAGGCAAACGACTTATTCTTTTCAGAATATAATAGTTAATAATATAATATAATATAATAGTTAATAATATAATATAATATAATAGTTAATAATATAATATAATATAATAGTTAATAATATAATATAATATAATAGTTAATAATATAATATAATATAATAGTTAATAATATAATATAATATAATAGTTAATAATATAATATAATATAATAGTTAATAATATAATATAATAGTTAATAATATAATATAATAGTTAATAATATAATATAATAGTTAATAATATAATATAATAGTTAATAATATATAATAGAATATAATAGTTAATAATATATAATATAATATAATAGTTAATAATATATAATAGAATATAATATAATAGTATATAATAGAATATAATATAATAGTATATAATAGAATATAATATAATAGTATATAATAGAATATAATATAATAGTATATAATAGTATATAATAGTATATAATATAATATAATATAATATAATATAATATAATATAATATAATATAATATAATATAATATAATAAAATACTGAACATTTATTTTGCTTAATTACACATGTACCAGCTCAGAATTCTACACACCTTCTCTGAGGGTGGAGACAGAACAAATTTTGTTAGAGATCACACCTCCATGCATTGTTTTCTGGTAATATAGTGAATAAACAGAGGTTCCAAATGGAATTACTGTAACTCTTCAAAACTCTACTTGCAGGATTAATTTTAAGCAAATGCTGCGATTCTGTTCGGAATGAACAATGTCTGTTCCCAGAAATCTGATGGATAGAAACAGCCTGGGATAAAAAGTGAATTTATACTGCATAGTGAACACCTCAGTATTTATAAAGGCCTAAGCAGTGCACCGAGCACCTAGAAACACTCCACAGAGGTCAGAAAGACAGAGACTAACGAGGAACGGCCTCAAGCTCTACCAGGGGAGATTTAGGCTGGACATCAGGAGAAAGTTTTTCACAGAAAGGGTCACTGGGCATTGGAACAGGCTGCCCAGGGAGGGGGTTGAGTCACCTTCCCTGGAGGGGTTTAAGGGACGGGTGGACGAGGTGCTGAGGGACATGGGTTAGTGCTTGATAGGAACAGTTGGACTCAAGCGCACGTGTGTGTCATCATCGTCAATCCCCCTAGTTAGCATGAGCCCCATACAACCGGCCTCCAACCAGGCTGGAAAAGAATTGATAGGAAAGACAAAATCCAAACAATTAAACCTCTCGGGAAAACGTTGCCTCTTTCTAAGCTGATAGATGTAAGGATAGGATCCTGAAAAACCCAACTAGAGTCTTCACCATCCAAGTGCAAAGTCCAGTGGGAACTTCACAAAGTTGTGAGAAAAGGAGAGCAGCAGGAACAGAGCTGTGAATGTACTGGAGGCACACACAGCTCTGGGAACTGAGCCCCAACACCTCACCCTTAACTCAGACCTCTGCACCGGTTCCTGAACCAAAACAGGAGGAAATCAGCAGTATTACCATGTTCAACAACCAGCAGGAATCCCTAACTATTCAGTTTGCCAGGAAATTAAGTTTTTACAGGTTTGTGTACTAACAGACACGCACACGCACGCACAGGAGGAGAAGGGAGCTTACGGAGAGGTCCATCTGCTGCTTAGAAAAAAATAGAAAGGAACACTTGGCCTCACATGAATCTTGAGACAAGCTGAGGAAACACAAAGCAGCAGCGCGAAAACAGCTACCTGGAACGCTTCCCTGTTGTTTCACAGAATCACAGACAGGTTTGTGTTGGAAGTGACCTCAAAGCCCACCCAGTTCCATATCTCCCACTGGATCAGGGGCTCCAAGCCCCATCCAGCTTGGCCTTGAACTCCTCCAAGGATGGGACAGCCACAGCTCCTCTGGGCAACCTGGGCCAGGGCCTCCCCACCCACACAGCAAAACATTTCTTCTTAAGATCTCATTTCAATCTCTCCTCTTTCAGCTGAAAAGTGTTACACTCATCCTATCCCTTGATCCAGAGCGGCTCCCCAGCTTTCCTGTAGCCCCTTCAGGCACTGGAAGCTGCTCCATGGTGTCCTCAGAGCCTTCTCTTCCCCAGGATGAACCACTCCAACTCTCTCAGGAGGTTCTCCAGCCCTCAAATCACCTTCGTGGCCTCCTCTGGAGTCACTCCAAATAGATCCATGTCCTTCCTGTGCTGAGGACTCATTATTTCACCATGTCTTTAGACCAGTTTCTGTGAGCATGAATCAATCGATGGTATTCTCCAGGGCGGGAAACCCAAGCCTAGCCAAATGCAGAAATTATTTACTAAATAAAATACTGACCAGACTGCTGATCTCCCAACTTAAGCCACTTGTCTGAGCAGCTGTATTAGCGCAGAGAGCAGAGCATCCCAGGACTGCAGCAGCTGCTTGTTCCAATGAAGAAAAAAGCAGCTGTCCTGGGCAGCCAAGGTTCACCTGCCCCAGAGGGATTCTACACAGAGCAACAAGCACAGACTGCTCCTCGAATTCTGTGTTCACAGAATCACCAGGTTGGAAGAGACCCATCGGATCATCAAGTCCAACCATTCCTATCAAACATAAACCATGTCCCTCAGCACCTCGTCCACCCGTCCCTTAAACACCTCCAGGGAAGGTGAATCAACCACCTCCCTGGGCAGCCTAGTCCAATGCCCAATGACCCTTTCCGTGAAAAACTTCCTTCTAATCTCCAGCCTAAATCTCCCCTGGTGGAGCTTGAGGCCATTCCCTCTCGCCCTGTCCCCTGTCACTTGGGAGAAGAGCCCAGCTCCCTCCTCTCCACAACCTCCTCTCAGGGAGTTGGAGAGAGCAATGAGGTCTCCTCTCAGCCTCCTCTTCTCCAGGATAAACACCCCCAGCTCTCTCAGCCGCTCCTCATAAGGCCTGTTCTCCAGCCCCTTCCGCAGCCTCGTTGCTCTTCCCCGGACTCGCGAGAATCACTCGCTTTGATTTGTTATCAAAATAACACCCACAGATCCGCATCACTCAACCCCTCGTGCACAGTTGGCATGCTCGGTGGTGCATTTTTTATGGATTACAGTTTAAAGGCAACAGGAGATAATGAAGCCAGACTACATATGCTACAACAGTTGGAACTTAATCAAACTGTTGACTTCTGATGCAACAGAAAAGAGCTACAAAAGATGAAAACACTAGGATGGGAAAAAATAAAAATGATACACATCCAGACCTAAAATAGAGACAAGTATCAACTGTATCAAGAAAACCCAGCAGTAACCCAAACACCAGGAAAAACGTCCAACGTGAGAGAAAAAGACATCAACCAACAAGCAATCGCACAACAACCCTGTGCAGAGCTACAGAGTAGGAGAAGTCTGGCTGGAAACTACCTGGAGGAGAAGGACCTGGAGAGGTTGGTGACAGCAACTCACCATGAGCCAGCAGTGGCCCAGGTGGCCAAGAAGGCCAGTGGCATCTTGGTTGGATCAGACATGGTGTGACCAGCAGGGCCAGGGAGGTTCTTCTCCCTCTGGACTCGGCATTGGTGAGGCTGCTCCTTGAATCCCGTGTCCAGTTGTGGGCCCCTCAGCACAAGCAGGATGTTGAGGCTCTGGAGTGAGTCCAGAGAAGAGCAATGAGGCTGGTGAAGGGGCTGGAGAACAGGCCTTATGAGGACTGTCTGATAGAGCTGGGGGTGTTTATCCTGGAGAAGAGGAGGCTGAGGGGAGACCTCATTGCTCTCTACAACTCCCTGAAAGGAGGTTGTGGAGAGGAGGGAGCTGGGCTCTTCTCCCAAGGGACAGGACGAGAACGAATGGCCTCAAGCTTCACCAGGGATGGGTCAGTCTAGACATTAGGAAAAAAATTCTTCACTGAAAGGGTCATTAGGCAATGGAACAGTCTGCCCAGGGAGGTGGATTGAGTCACCTTCCCTGGAGGGGTTTCAAGGCACAGATGGATGAGGTGCTGAGGGACATGGGTTAGTGTTTGATTAGAATGGTTGGACTCGATGATCCGGTGGGTCTCTTCCAACCTGGTGATTCTGTGATTCTATGATTTTATAGTATTGAAGAGAAATAGCAGTTTGGATTGCAAGTAAAAGCCCGAGTGTGATGCAATGAATGAAATAATGAAGCCATTTATCTCATTACCTCCTGGAGGCTTCACATCTCTGAACCCATTTCACGTTGCTGCACCCGGGAGCAGCGAGCGCTGAGTGACCCAGAGGGGCTGACCGCAGATCCCCTGCCAGCTCTTGTAAACCATCACACTCCCACTAAACATTAACGGAAGATGATTTCAAAAAACACAATTTAAATTAAATAAAAATCTGGCAGGGAGGCCACTAACACAGAGAGAAAACAAATGACACCATATACGAAGTCTATGTTGAAACATAAGATCTGAGTCGACTGTAAACCAAGGCAAATCAAGGATAAAAGATGTTAAATGATTTGCTGTTTCCTACAAGTGACAGTGGACACGCTTCGTTTAGAGTGAATGACAGAAAAAAAAAGGCTCTAGAATGGGTGCACAGTGCGTTTACTTTAAAAGCAGAGGGGAAAACAAAGCAGCAGGGCTTATGCTAACATCATCTGCCAAAAAAAAAGTTATTCAAATGAAATTCAAAGCTTATTAAAACAAAAAAGGAGAGTGAAATTAAAGATTCATATTATCTGTATAAAAAGCAGCCTGAAGAGAAGAGAAAGGCTAGAAAAGATGCTTTAACAGACTAGTGAGGAGAACTTAAGAATACACTGAAAATAAGAACCTGGGGACAGAGAGGGAAGCAGATGAGGTCTCATCGTGCTCTGCTTGAAGTAGTTTTGAAGAGAAATCACGTAGGTTCTTTCAAAAAGAAGTCTTTCAGCGTCAAATTTAGCGAAGACTGAACGAATTCCACAGTTCCTGGGGAGAAGGTAGTCCCTCACAAGTGAAAGTACACACAGTTTAAGATTGTGCATTAGCCTTAAAGACAACTGTTTGGTTGCCTTCCAAATTGCAGGCAGTTAACTCTGACATGCTGAGCTGGGGCTGTTCAGCCTGGAGAAGAGAGGGCTCTAGGGAGACCTTGGAGCAGCTTCCAGTGCTGAAAGAGGCTCCAGGAAAGCTGGGGAGGGGCAGGAATAGGACTAGGAGGAACAGTTTTCAGCTGGAAGATGGGAGATTGAGATGAGATCTTGGGCAGAAATGTTCTCTTGTGAGGGTGAGGAGGTCCTGGCCCAGGTTGCCTAGAGGAGCTGTGGCTGCCCCATCCCTGGAGGGGTTCAAGGCCAGGCTGGATGGAATTGGAGCCCCTGGATCCAGTGGGAGGTGTCCCTGCCCATGGCAGGGGTGGAACTGGATGGAATTCGAGGTCCCTTCTGACCCCAACCACTCTGTGATTCTACATCCATCCAAAAACCTGACGTAAGGTTAACAAAAGAAAACTGTAGACGGAGAAGCTGCAATTAATTCTTTTTCCACTATCATAGAATGAGAGAATCAGCAGGTTGGAAGAGACCCACCGGATCATCAAGTCCAAGCATTCCCATCAATCACTAACCCATGACCCTCAGCACCTCATCCACCCGTCCCTTAAACACCTCCAGGGAAGGGGAATCAACCACCTCCCTGGGCAGCCTATTAATGGAATGGGGAATGGGGATGGAGCCCCTTCTGCTCAGAGAGATGTAAAACGATGGGGAAATCCACTGGAATTGGCTGTACCCATAAAAGCATTCCAAAATAATAATGAAAAGAGAGAAGTAACAGAAAGCAGAATAGCACCGTGTTCGCCTAATTAACAAAAGAGAGCCTATAAAAACCTTGTCAACAGCCTCTGTGGGCAAAGGTACTGGTGGGAAAGAGGGAGAGGAGGTGACACCAGCCTTCACCCAGAGAGCTGCCGACAGAAAAACTTCCGAACAACTAACTGTACAAAAGGTTAGAGAGCAAAGGACATACCAGGGACAAGCAGCCCATTCTGTGTGATTTATGGAGTTCAAACGAGACCCAACATCAACACACGCAGGACTTCACAGCAAAGATTTACATGCAAAGTGCAGTCCTGAAATTACATTTACTTGAGATAGAAAATATTAACCTAACTTTGCTTCCCTGGAAGACCCAAGCAGCAATAAGCCTGAAGAGAATTAGCAAATTAATCCTGCTCCGAGACCCAAAAGAGAGAAGAAACTTAAAAGAAGCGAGAATTGAATTCAGCCACAGATTTCCATGAGCTGGCAACACAAAGCCAGAAAAATCTAACACTGCAAATAAATCCTAAGAGCTAACAGCAGGGGCAGACAGATCAGAAATGAAAGCACATGCAGGAAAATTACCACATAATCTTCTAATATATTAATTGAATTTTCCTGGGTTTTCATTGCTGGAAGCAAGCTTGAGAGCACGACAGAAAAACATAGGTTGCTATTACAGGGAACGAACGAAAATTTGAGGAATAACATGTTCCGACAAGAGAAACAGACGGCACTTGTCTGAAAACTGGCAATATTGACAAAATTGCAGAGGGGTTGTGGCCAATTTTAGCCTCGAAATTATGAAAAAAATGCCAAGCGTTCCTAATTGTTACACCAACATCCTTAAGCAATGAAGGAAAAAGGAAAAGTATAAAAATGCTACCAAGTTTGGTTTATAAAACTTTGGTTTCATGTGTGGAAGTGCATTAAAAAATGCTGATTCACCTTTTCATTGCAGCCTCTCTCCAACAATCAGGGTTTAGGAGGAATAATTTCACCAACAGGAAAATTCTCAGAGGTGCACAAGTGTATTTGCGTGTTGTTAGTTACTGTTACCCAATGTTTTCATTTCTGTCATCTCTCAGTCATCTCTGACGGGTTTTTACTCTATCAGTTCACATCAGTTGCTACTCATTTCTTTAATTTTTAACATTAATCAGTCAATATTACACCTCCTTGTTTTTCAACTCGTGATAAATCCACTTGAAAAAGCTAATTATGTAGCTGAATTGTTATTCTAATTCCAATAAACTATAATTCATTCTATATATATAACTATATAGACTATATGACTATAAGTCATTCTGTTCAGGGCCATAAATTCCACATAGAATCATAGAACCACCAGGTTGGAAGAGACCCACTGGATCATTGAGTCCAACCATTCCCATCAATCACTAACCCATGTCCCTCAGCACCTCGTCCACCCACACCTTAAACACCTCCAGGGAAGGTCAATCAACCACCTCCCTGGGCAGCCTAGTCCAATGCCCAATGATTTTTTCTGTGAAAAACTTCCTCCTAATCTCCAGCCTGAACCTCCCCTGGCAGAACCTGAGGCCATTCCCTCTCGTCCTGTCCCTTGGGAGAAGAGCCCAGCTCCCTCCTCTCCACAACCTCCTCTCAGGTAGTTGCAGAGAGCAATGAGGTCTCCCCTCAGCCTCCTCTTCTCCAGGATAAACACCCCCAGCTCTCTCAGCCGCTCCTCATAGGGCCTGTTCTCCAGCCCCTTCACCAGCCTCGTTGCTCTTCTCTGGACTCTCTCCAGAGCCTCAACATCCTTCTTGTGCTGAGGGGCCCACAACTGAACACAGGATTCAAGGAGTGGCCTCACCAGTGCTGAGTCCAGAGGGAGAAGAACCTCCCTGGCCCTGCTGGTCACACCATTTCTGATCCAAGCCCTTCTATGATTTGAGTCACATGCCCGTCTGCATCTCAGGCCTTCAAATAAACTTGCCTATTCCATCCCTATCTGCTTATAATTTCTCCCCTGGTTAGAGATGAGCTGCCTACACCTTTCTCGCACAGTCTGGGCATGTGTCTGTGCATATGTGTGTGTATACACAGACGAACAGACACACACCCACCTGGAAGCACAAACACAAATACTGCATTTCTCAAAATTATCCCTTTGTATTTGAATTCCAAAGACTTCTTAATACAATTGCACAGACAATTCATCCTTCGCATTTTGTTTGGCGAAGCCTTCCAAGGGCGTCTCCTTTGAAACAGATGAAATGTATCCGTGGGTTCCACAGTCATCAAGTATCAAATCACCCACTCCTCTTCATCTGCCTTCTGAAAATAGCAATCGCTCAAAGATAAACATCCTACAGAAAGCATATTGTATGCTCTGTACCACAGCAAAACCAGAAAACAGACTCCAGATGTTTCCTCAAATCCTGCTAAAAATGAAATTTGAAAAACTGCTGAAAATCAAGCTGGAAGACACACGGGATGAAGAGGAACAAGGAATCCGGAGCTTTGTTAGGAGTAAATTTGTTCTGTCTTCACCTCTTGCGGAAGATGGATTAATCCTGAGTAAATGTAAATACAGCAATTGCAAAGAACTAAAGAAATCTCATTTTCTTCCTGTTCATTACTTCTTTAAAATTACACCTTGGACGTGCCACAGGATTGAGACCGAGAGACAATTTCCAACAGCTTTTACTCATTTTCAAGACTAGATTCCTTTGGGAATTAATTACACTCAGCTTTTAGCTACACTAAAAATAATTCTGGAAATGGGACTCGGCCCCTAATTTTTAACGTTCTCCCATTAGTTAGCACCACAAAGTCAAGACAAATGAACTGTCATTACACGAATCCTCTTTTGTTGAAATGCAAAGTCAAGGAGGTTTGTTTAAACTCTGCTGGGTTTGCACTGCACCAGGTTTCTCCTCTGAGCTGACTAAAAGCACGCGAGGAATGTTAAAAAACATCTTGATATAGGATTCATCTGGCCCAGTGAATTCTGTAAAACCTCTGAAATGGATCAGAACATAACGGAACAGGAACCAACTCCAGAGGGAATTTACTGTCGTCAGATGTATTAATTTTACGATGAAATTTTGCCTTCAGCATGTGTCTGTCTTTCTTCCCTGGCCACAGTGGAAGTCTAGGCAACAAATTTAGCCTTCACCTGCGGCTCAGGTGGGGACAGCAAGAACCATGCAAGCTGAAGTGCAAAGGACTCAAAATTGCTTTAAAAAAAAAATCAAGCAAACAAATATATCCAAATATATCCTTATATCCATCACTAATACCACACGCTCTTTCCTCATATAAAACTTATTATAGGATATATTTTAGTGGATTGTTTAATACCAACGTGTTTTTTCCATTTGGAAGTCACCAATAAAATAATGGAGAATTTGTAATAGAAAAGTTTATGTCCTGCTGCGCTTGGGCAAGGATTCATTTTCAAAAGAAGGTGGGAAGGGCCATGGGCAGGGCAAGGAGAGGCCATCGAGCTATTCCGTGCCAACTTCACGCCCAGAGGTTGGCCCTGAGGTGTCTCTCAGAGGTGTGGATGACAGTCCCCAGCTCAATCGGAGCCATCTGTCCCCTTATCCGACACGGACAGACTCCTGGAGCAGCACAGGTGAGTTAAAACCACAAGGGATGGAAGCTCTGCAGCCAGGTCATGCTGAATGTGACAGCGTAAGACATCTACTTTACCTGCATGGCGCTCTTCCCCAGCTTAACCACCTCAAACAAGGTGACAGGGTCCCCTTCTCCGTTCTGCTGAGGGTGCCCATTGGCTCTTCCACGACTCGCTCCTCTGGCTCCGGTTTCCACGCGACCCTTGTCCGCTGGAGACTTCCGAGGTTTCTTCGTGGCAGACTGGGCAAAGAAAACCAGCAGAGTGAAAACGGATTATAGCCACATCTGAAAAGGCTCAGTGTCTCCTTATAAGCTGAACAGAAACAACACACACACACAATTACACACTCACACACCTACAGGCACACAAGGGGTGCGGGATAAGCCGGGTCAGAAGGGATCTCAGGAGGCCTCCAGTCGGACCTCCTGCTCCAAGCAGAGTCAGCTCTGAATGGTTGGACTCAATGATCCGCTGGGTCTCTTCCAACCTGGTTGTTCTATGATTCTATGAAACTCTACCAGGTTGCTCCAGGCTTTATCCGGTGCAGCTCACGGATTTCCATTTATCCATTTATAGGTGTTTTCACCTTCCCTGGAGGTGTTTAAGGCACAGGTAGATGAGGTCCTGAGGGACATGTTTTAGTGTTTGATAGGAATGGTTGGACTCGATGATCCGATGGGTCTCTTCCAACCTGGTTGTTCTATGATTCTATGATCAGTAATCATCAAGGAGCAACTTCAAAGCCACTGGAGAATTCCCAACCTCGCAGAACCGGCTCATCCCAATGCCCACATCAGTTTGTTCGACACAAACAGCCAACAACAGGAGTAAAACCAGAGAACTGGCAGAAAATCCCAGACGGGACAGCAGAACCATTATACTGACACACAAAATAAACGTTTAGCATGAAGAATGATTTTTGGATGAGAAATTATCAAAGATACACTTGTCACTAACATTCTTTTCCTGTGATTTTGTTTTAATAGAACATCCATAAGAAATCGGGCACACAGTCAGTTCTCGAAGGCAGTTTTTACAGCCAGATTTAGATGATCATCACATTCCTTCACTTCAACATTTTATCAGTTAAAACATTTTCCCAGTGAATCTAAATTATTTATTGTAAATTCTCTCTAAATCCTTCGAGTTAAGAACCAGGCGTCACCCCACTTGCAAGAAGCCATTCAGGGACCAGGTTGCTCTGAATTGTTTGATAGGAATGGTCGGACTCGATGATCCGATGGGTCTCTTCCAACCAGGATGTTCTATGATTCTATGAATTTAAGTCACCTTATGCAAAAATAAAAACTCATTTCTGCGGAAAATAACATGATCTTACTCCCATATTCTATCCTTTCTCCCTGCTGCGAGGCAGATAAAAGCAAAAGCTGCTATTTTCTACAGAACAATGAAGCTGTTTTGAGGAATTGTATTAAAGAAAACAACACGCAAGCAACTTGAAGATCACATTGAGGGCCATACCCTCCTGGTCCCATTTACTCGAGAGAACTGGCAGCTCATCTCTGTTAAAGCTTTCAGTGAAGAACATAAACAATATTTTTGGCTGCATCCACGAACCACTGACACTTCAGGAGTTTTCCTGCAGAGGAAAGGGATCTCTTATCAAGAAGAGTTGGGAGAAGACAGCTCTGCAGTCTAGCTTTTGTCTTACTTGAAATGGGATCACTGGCCAGAGAGCTAAAGGAAAAGGTAAAGGTAGAGGGCAGCTGCCTCTTAGAATCATAGAATCATAGAACAACCAGGTTGGAAAAGACCCATCAGATCATCGAGTCCAACCATTCCTATCAAACACTAACCCATGTCCCTCAGCACCTCATCTACCTGTCCCTTAAACACCTCCAGGAAAGGGGAATCAACCACCTCCCTGGGCAGTCTATTCCAATTCCCAATGACCCTTTCTGTGAAAAACTTCCTCCTAATCTCTAGCCTAAATCTCCCCTGATGGAGCTTGAGGCCATTCCCTCTTGTCCTGTCCCCTGTCCCTTGGGAGAAGAGCCCAGCTCCCTCCTCTCCACAACCTCCTTTCAGGGAGTTGTAGAGAATAATGAGGTCTCCTCTCAGCCTCCTGTTCTCCAGGATAAACACCCCCAGCTCTCTCAGCCATTCCTCATAGGGCCTGTTCTCCAGCCCCTTCACCAGCCTCGTTGCTCTTCTCTGGACTCTCTCCAGAGCCTCAACATCCTTCTTGTGCTGAGGGACCTAGAACTGGACACAGGATTCAAGGAGCGGCCTCACCAGTGCTGAGTCCAGAGGGAGAATAACCTCCCTGGCCCTGCTGGTCACACCATTTCTGATCCAAGCCAGAATGCACTCTTGCAAACATTCAGTTAAGGGCTTGCATACAAATGCAAGCTGGAAAGCCTAAAAGAAGGCTCCAATCTCTGCGACGAGTGTTTTGGATAACCACTGCACTTAATGATCTGCACTCTCCCTCAATGAATGTTTAAACCTGTGCGCAGCCGCCTTTATCAGCAAGGCAGCTATCAATACATGAAAGGTTTGAGCTGCACCGAGCTCCAGAGACACCCGTGATCACTGTTTAATAAGATAGCAAAGAATTAGAAGCAAATTGCCTCTTTTGAGATGCATAATCCATGTGCTTATTCAAGCTGGGTGACAGTAAGCCCTAAGTGCTTCAACCAGCTACAAGCGCCGCTAATGAAAGGAGGAGGGCAAACTGGTGCCCTCCACAGAATCCAACGCGAGCCCTCTCCGTGCTCAGCGCATCTGAACGTGTAATTCAAAGGGAGGCATGAAATATTGCAAGGATGAAGGGAAAGCAAGAAGGACACAGACGTGGAACGCACACATCCAAAGATACTCTGTCAGTGCACAGCAAGGAGAGCTGCCACCCACAGACCAGAGCACACTCCAAATGAGTCAGGACAGGCCAAAGCTCAGTTTAAACTTCACTTTTCTCAGGGATCCTAGGGAAAGGGTGAATCTCTGTAACTATCTGAAAGGAGGTTGTGGAGAGGAGGGAGCTGGGCTCTTCTCCCAAGGGACAGGACGAGAGGGAATGGCCTCAAGCTCCACCAGGAGAGGTTCAGGCTGGACATTAGGAAAAAATTCTTCACAGAAAGGGTCACTGGGCATTGGAACAGGCTGCCAAGGGAGGGGGTTGATTCACCTTCCCTGGAGGGGTTTAAGGGACGGGTGGACGAGGTGCTGAGGGACATGGGTTAGTGTTTGATAGGAATGGTTGGACTCGATGATCCGGTGGGTCTCTTCCAACCTGGTTGTTCTATGACTCTGTGAAGACTCAGTTTGAATTAGAAGGGTGAGAACATTAGTGAGTGGTAATACCTGAGCTCCTTCCAAAAGGACCCTGATTAGAAGAGGGAGGCCAGTGCATGCTGCCGATCATCATCCTGGGTATCTAACGAGAAGTCCTTGGATTCAAATGGACAATCCCTTGGACTGATGTGCTCCCTGTGAAAAGCCCAACCCTGCCTGCAAAGGCAGATGCAGGTCCCTGCCATCCTGCATACGCAGAATCATAGAATCATAGAACAACCAGCTTGGAAGAGACCCACTCGATCATCAAATCCAACCATTCCTATCAAACACTAATCTAAGTCCCTCAGCACCTTGTCCACCTGTCCCTTTAACCCCTCCAGGGAAGGCGAAAGCTAAGCTGCCGCAGCTGCGAGACACACAGTTCAGAACAAACCAACTCCCAAAGTGTTGGGAGGGAAAGGGAGGGTAGCTTTTTTCCATCCTGATTTAAAAAGCCAGCAAGAGTTCTAAAAGTCATCTTAAAGACTCAAGAGCGCTATAAATGCTTCAATCACTTCTATTCTTCTAGCTGAGGCAATCGCTACCAAAAACAAGGCTACTTCCACAGAAAAATGAGGAATAGATTGGACTGCCAAAAATAAAAGGACCGTCCCATCCAAGCATTAAAGGCAAACGTCTAACGTCACTAGGATTTCTCCAGCAGAAGCTACAAGTGGCAGGAACAGCTTCTTACAGAAGTGGAGAAACAACACAGAAAGCAGCATTTCCAGGAAGGAAAGGTTCCCCAAAATATTACGGTTCTCCATGAACCAAAGAGGTATTTGTTACAAACAGCAAACTTTCAAACGAGGATCATCTGCTTACACAAGTCTCAACTCTGCAAAGAACATTCTTGTTTGGAAAAAAGGCTGGAAACTCCTCTACTAGTGGTCTGTCTGATAAAAGGCCTGTTCTATAGCAGAAACCTATTTAAAATACATCTACACGTCTCTCTGATGGAGCATGCTGTGTGCAGCTCAAACAGAACAGCACTGAAGAGAAAACTCTCTTCCCAAAAGAAGTCAATATGTTTGTGGCAGATGCGTCACTGTAGCTGTGATGGCCTAAGGACATAAGCAAAGCAGCATCTGCAGGGAGAGATCAAATCTTCTTAGACCATGATATTTTAGTTAGGAAAAAAAGCCACAAATAACATAAGAGCCTTTGGGCAGAAAAGCCTTTCTTTAGGTTCTATAAGAGAAAGGGAAAACAAAGCTATGTATCTGTTGAGAAAAATGGCTCTGAATTCAACAAAATGTTTTCATTTGTTTTCTATCTGAGAGTAAAGGTAGGTAGGACCCGTGGAGGAAACAACAATCACATCGGCAGATGGAAGAGTGGGGAAATATCAGAACTGCACCTCCTGGAAGAAAGAGATAATTCACCTGAGGAACACGGAGCATCGGCAGCAGGGATAGGGGGCAACGCGGAGGAGGGAAAGTGGAACACGACATTTGCAAAACCAACACCTCCATTACAAAACCTGTGACTTATAATATCAAGTTATGTTATGAATGACATTGCCTAGATTAGACTTTCCAAGGTATCTGCCTGTCTCCTCAAGGATATCAGACACTGAGTGGTTTTTTTTTTCCTTTCTGGTCCTTCTTTGTAGAATAACTTTACTCCCTTCTGTTGAAATATCAGCGACGAAGGCAGGATTTGATTATGAATCCAAAACATAAAGTTTGTCAAGTCACCCACAAACATGTATGACAATTACATGAATTTCTAAGACACGTTAACAGGTCTGAAGCATTTTGTTAATACTGTGCTGCAACTCTTTGGCTCACGTTAAGAGATCAGCAGTTATTAAAAGGAAGGCTCGAATGTCATTTGTCACTTGAAAATTCATTACAGCTTCTAAAACAGAAAGTGGTCGCGTGCACTGCGATTAATCTCATGGCTGGAAGAATGTTCATTCATGACAATAACAACAAATCTGTAATGTTCATATAACTAGCTAGTGGAAGAAAAAAAAATAATAACTACAATGAGCTCATTTTTTTGTCTCTTTTTAAACTTCCCAAACGTTGTCTGCGTATCAATCCAATAAATATTTCATACTACCACAAGTCTTCATAAAGTTTGACACAGGGCTCATTAAAAGCCTACTTCTGCGACCACAAGATGATAAGATGAAAGACAGTTTGCAGTCAACTTTAAAAAAGATGCATAAGAAACCAAAACTAAATTACACATACTGGAGGCCTGCCAGGACGGCCCCTTTTCCTTTTGCCTTTGACTTCTGCTTCTTCAAGCTCACTGCCAGCATCTGAGTGTGCAGTAGTTTCATTTGTAGAATCCCTAGGGGAGAAAAAACACTAGATAAATTCAAGTGATTTCAAATAAACAATCTATAACCGACTGATTAAATATTTAGTCCCAAGGCAGTAAAAAATAAGGAAAAAAAATCAGCATTAAAAGGCTTGCCACATTTATTCTGCAAACTGAGCATTGTTAGCCCTGGCACAGAGCCTTTTTATGGGCTGGAATGGCATTTATAGACTGGAAGTCACTTAAATTAACAACTGGTTTTGCAACCACATTACACGTCAAAAAGCGAATCTATTAAACGGCACATTCTCAACATACCCACCCCACAATGTATTCTCTAGCACCAACTTGCTAGTAACTTCTTCCAAGCTGCTCTCATGGCTGTGAGAAACCAACCTGGAGGCCAGACCAGCTATCACAGCGTTAGAATGGTTACAGGTCCCACGCAGCTCACATTGTGTTTTCAGTGAAAGACAATGGTTTGTGCAGCCATTAATAAAGAGAGGATTAACACTGACCATGAGGCACAACCAGAAAATCCACTGGGACCCAAAGATATTTATGGGATGAGGTTCAACAAGGCCAAATGCCACGTCCTGCACTTGGGGCACAACAACCCTGAGCAGCTGCAGACTAGGAGAAGTCTGGCTGGAAACTGCCTGGAGGAGAAGGGCCTGGGGGTGTTGGTCGACAGCGACTGACCATGAGTCAGCAGTGTGCCCAGGTGGCCAAGAAGGCCAACGGCATCTTGGCTTGGATCAGACACAGTGTGACCAGCAGGGCCAGGGAGGTTCTTCTCCCTCTGGACTCAGCACTGGTGAGGCCGCAACTCGAATCCTGTGTTCAGTTCTGGGCCCCTCATCACTGTGAGGCAGAGAGGAGGTTTCGTCCTGCCTAAACGTGTAAGCAATGAGCACAAAACATCAGAAAGTCAGTTCCCTCCAATCCTCACATTACCTGGAGCAAGGAGACAGGATCGGGGACAATCTGCAGTCCTCGTCTGATTTATCATTAAAATAAGCAGCATTTCCAGCTGCTTATTCCATTCTGCCTGAACTAACTCCTGCACAAAAAGACCCTTGCACTGCAGCCCAGAGTCCACTCCGGGAAGGAGCACCTTTTGCTTCTCTCAAAGCCTCACAGCTGCTCCGGGAACACACACACATGCCCCTTTTCTTCTTACTCCTCCTGAATCTGGAGGAGGAATAAAGCTTCTCCCAACTGCCAGCAGCTCTGTCAGGTTTTTAACATTCACCAAGAAGCGTACCTGGCCAGCATCCATCTCCCTCACTCCCTCCACATCGTGCAGATCTGCTCAGAAGTCATTTATCTGGTGGCAGCCATCCACATCTGAACAGACCAGAATTATCCCAGCCCTATTTTAGGTACGTGTGATGCGTCACCTGAGGGAAAACTTGGGCTTAGTTGCTATTTATCTTTCCTGAAGCTGTTGGGAGGGGAAAAAAATAATATAGAGCTAAGAAAACTTCATCTAAAAGGAGAGGGGGCAGGGCCTAGGGCCGAGTCTTGTCCTCTCTGAGACACCTTTGGCAGGACAGAGACACGAGAGAACAGGGCAAAATGTGACAGACCTGAAAGAGTGGGGTGGGCAGCACAAGGCTTTCCCCAGGGCTCAGTGCTGGGTCCAGCCCTCTTCAATGTCTTCATCAATGACCTGGATGAGGGCATCGAGTGCTCCCTGAGCTAGTTTGCAGATGACAGTGAGCTGGGTGGAAGTGTGGATCTGCTGGAGGGTAGGGAGGCTCTGCAAAGGGACCTAAACAGGCTGGATCCATGGGCTCAGTCTAATGGGATGAGGTTTAACACGGCCAAATGCTGAGTCCTGCACTTGGGGCACAACAACCCTGTGCAGAGCTACAGACTGGGAGGAGTCTGTCTAGAAAGCTGCCAGGAGGAGAGGGACCTGGGGGTGTTGGTCGACAGCGACTGACCGTGAGCCAGCAGTGTGCCCAGGTGGCCAAGAAGGCCAATGGCATCTTGACTTGTATCAGAAATGGTGTGACCAGCAGGGCCAGGGAAGTTCTTCTCCCTCTGTACTCGGCACTGGTGAGGCTGCTCCTTGAATCCTGTGTTCAGTTGTGGGCCCCTCAGCACAAGAAGGATGTTGAGGCTCTGGAGCGAGTCCAGAGAAGAGCAACGAGGCTGGTGAAGGAGCTGGAGAACAGACCTTATGAGGAACGGCTGAGAGAGCTGGGGGTGTTTATCCTGGAGAAGAGGAGGCTGAGGGGAGACCTCATTGCTCTCTCCAACTCCCTGAGAGGAGGTTGTGGAGAGGAGGGAGCTGGGCTCTTCTCCCAAGGGACAGGGGACAGGACAAGAGGGAATGGCCTCAAGCTCCACCAGGGGAGGTTTAGGCTGGACATTAGGAAAGAATTTTTCAGGGAAAGGGTCACTGGGCAGTGGCAGAGGCTGCCCAGGGAGGGGGTTGAGTCCCCTTCCCAGGAGGTGTTTAAAGGACGGGTGGACAAGGTCCTGAGGGACATGGGTTAGTGTTTGATCGGAATGGTTGGACTCAATGATCCGACGGGTCTCTTCCAACCCGGTGATTCTATGATTCTATTCTATGATTCTCTGAAGGCAGGCAAGTGACAATCCCTTTTAGGAGCTCAAATTTACTCTGCTTTTCTTTCTGGCTTCTACCAGCTCACAGTAACTGCGGGAACCCTTCTAAAAACTCCGGACAGTATTCTGAATTGCTAACAAGCAGCCATTGCGACTAACCAT
Organism: Coccyzus lansbergi; assembly: GCA_033558105.1. Taxonomy (NCBI): domain Eukaryota; kingdom Metazoa; phylum Chordata; class Aves; order Cuculiformes; family Coccyzidae; genus Coccyzus; species Coccyzus lansbergi. Next base: position 111,479 of record JAUMJK010001006.1, read on the forward strand.
ATGGCGATAAAGAATTAACAGATTACTGGGCAGCCCTTTACCCTAACAGCCTTCTGAAGAACAGATTTCCATGGGCACAGTTAATTTCACATCTCTGCAAAATAAATCAACACAGATTTACCTTCCTTCCACTATTACATAAAGTCTCAGCTGCAGGGCTTACACCACCCCCGCTCATAAACACACCTCAACAAAAACTTATGTTTGTGTCTCAGGTTTTGTAGATAAAAACGCCTGTAGAAGCTTTTATCCTTGTTGCTGAGGTGGCTCAAGGTTCTGGCAGAGACAAACTTGGTAACTTCCAGCACCAGACTCCACTTTGTGAGAAAAAGCATCCATGAAGAGAAACAGCTAAATGCATGAATCACAGATGAATCAGCTCTCATGGTTGGTCTTCAAATCCGAAGAGGAACATGCCTCACAGCAACTATGAGTCATTTCATTGAGAGAAGACTCGGAACGGCCTCACCCAGGACAAGCGCACAGAGGAGATCCTCCTCTACATCTGAAACACCAACAGGCAAAATCCTGCATTCCACACGCACTTCCACAAACCCTGAAAGATTAAAGCTTTCTTCTTTCACGTTCCCCCAACAGAGTAGAATTTGGAAGGGGGTATTTGGTATGGTTCTAAGCAAAGCACCTTCATCTACCAACTGACTTTAGGACCCTTTGTTGAAAGGGGGCAGCTGAAAAGATTAGAAAATGTTTTATGAAAAAGGAGAAATAAGGCCTAGAAGTCTATAATAGTCCTTCAAGGCTGCTTATTTAGGAGCTAGAAACGAGGAGTACACAACCAGAACACACAAATATAGTCAATCGTGACTAAACTCACACGCATTTCTGAAATCTCTCCACATTCAGAAGCATTATAGTAGCAAAGCTCTTGTTTTGCTTTTCACAGCAAAGTTAAGCCTCCATACATCTCGAGGACTATTTTCTAGATCAAGTGTTTTATTTTTTTACAGTTTTCCAGCACACAACAACATGAGAGGCCTGGAACAGTCACACCAATCTCCACCTCACTCCAGCTTGAGCTTTTTCCTCACGATCACTTCTGTGTTTACTTCTACCTTTTCAAACTGAAAATTTTAGAGAGAAGGAGAAATGTATACTCACTGCAGCACTGGCAAATCTGAAGTAATCATTTTTGCAGCACTCTTTAAAGTAAGAGCTACATAGACCTTCTTCTCAAAGTTCTTACAGGACAACTACGTGGAAACTCCTTTCACGAAAAGAATGTCAAAGGCCTCGTCTGTAAAAGAGAAAAAAAAAAAATTAGTTAGATGTGAGTCCAAAAGAGTCACACATTGAATAAAAAGTGCTGTAAACAAAATGGTCCATTCTGAAGCTGCATCACTATTAAAACCATAGGAAATTCAGAATGGATGTCCCCATGACAGTATAATAATATGCTTGCAGTCAGTTTTTACAGTTCTATGTAAACAACTTTAGTTTAGCTGCTTTTAAATCGCAGAGTCTCTTGCATTACTGCCTGTATTTGTTTACAGTAACTGTGATGTAAAAAAACCATACAGAATGCTGAGAAAACATCAAGAAACAAGATAGATCGGCTGACGCAATCGGAGAACAGAATGATGGAGATGTAAGAAATTGATTTTCTAGTCATACAACAGACTGAACTTAAAAGACCTTAGTGTGGTTTCGTGAGAAACCATCTTTCCCGGTTCTGAAGAGACCTGAACCTAAAAATCATACAGGTTTTGATAAAACAGGTGAACTATGCTGATAACATTCCCTTTAATGGAGCCACAATCTTCAGGCTGACTGATCAACCAACTTCATGTGACTGAATCTCACAGAAGAGTCAGGAGCTGTGCAGAGATCTAACTGCATATGAAGTGTATTAACATGATGTAACCATAGTTGTATGTTTAAATATCAAACTGGGCTGTGTCTGTGGAGCCACCGCAGCCTCTGGAAACAGCTCTACCCAAAGACTCATCAAGGAGTTGATTAATGACAGCAGGAGTGATTTGTCATTTAAGAATGGCACAAGGTGACAGGTGCCATAAAACATAGAGCTCCCATCCCATTCTTCCAGAAAACACATAGTGTAGAGAAACTCCAGCCATTTGTTTCCTTGTGCCCTTATAGAGAGATCACGGCAAAGAGCACTGGCAATGAGCACCAAGCACTGAAATGATGGTTTTAAAACATGGGACATCTTACAAGGACCAACTGAGAGAGTTGGGGGTGTTTATCCTGGAGAAGAGGAGGCTGAGAGGAGACCTCATTGCTCTCTACAACTACCTGAAAGGAGGTTGTGGAGAGGAGGGAGCTGGGCTCTTCTCCCAAGGGACAGGGGACAGGACAAGAGGGAATGGCCTCAAGCTCCACCAGGGGAGGCTCAGGCTCGACATAAGAAAAAAATTCTCCACAGAAAGGGTCATTAGGCACTGGCAGAGGCTGCCCAGAGAGGTGGTTGAGTCATCTTCCCTGGAGGTGTTTAAGGGACAGGTGGACGAGGTCCTGAGGGACATGGGTTAGTGTTTGATAGGAATGGTTGGACTCAATGATCTGATGGGTCTTTTCCAACCTGGTGATTCTATGATTCTACGAAATGTCTTTTCTTTCCACATTTCACTTCTCAGCAGGCAGGTTTTCTCTACTCTAGTAGCTTTGCACAAGAAAGCAGGAAACCAAGCCAGGAGGAGGTAGTGTGACCCGCACCAAACACAAGATCTAAATAAAACCTGCCTAAGCGAAACAGCACAACCTGCAAGGCACAGTTTTCCACCCTGCTCTATGCATATCAGTATTCATTTACCAAACCTCTAACTCTACAGCATGAACAGACTTTCCTGCCTTTGGTGTTGCAGTTCCCGTTAGACTCAGACGCACACAACCAGTTCTCCCAGTCCTGCTTAGTGCCACTGGGACTTACAGCAAGCATCTCACCAGCAAATCTAGATCTTTCTCCACGTGCTGCCACCTCACTGGCTGCTTCTTCTCCACTTCGTTGCAAAACAAATGCTAACGAAAGAGAAGTTTGTTTGGAATTAACAGTTCCACTCCAGCATTAATGGTTTAACAGGGCACATATTCCACAGCCAGGACATCAGGCAAGGATAAGAACTCTCCAGTTTCACTACAAGACATAAATCAGTCCGAGTTCTTCATGAACAAAAATGTGATATGACATATAATTGAGCAAGGAAGCTGGGGAAGGGTCTGGAGAACAAGAGGAGGGGTTGAGAGAGCTGGAGGTGTTTATCCTGGAGAAGAGGAGACTGAGGGGAGACCTCATTGCTCTCTGACAGGAGGTTGTGGAGAGGAGGGAGCTGGGCTCTTCTCTCAAGGGACAGGACGAGAGGGAATGGCCTCAAGCTCCGCCAGAGGAGGTTCAGACTGGACATTAGGAAAAAAAATTTCACAGAAAGGGTGATTGGGCAGTGGCAGAGGCTGCCCAGGGAGGGGGTTGAGTCACCTTCCCTGGAGGTGTTTAAGGTGAAGATGGACGAGGTGCTGAGGGACATGGTTCAGTGTTTGATGGGAATGGTTGGACTCGATGATCCGGTGGGTCTCTTCCAACCAGGTTGTTCTGTGTTCTACGATTCTAATACTTTTGCCCAACATCAGTGTTTGCCAATGAGTAAAAGCTCTGCAGCAGCAAACAACAACCCTGCTGCAAGGCAGCAGCAAACCTCCAAAAGTTTTGACCAGCAACGTGAGCGAGAAAAAAGGATCTTAACCCACTGACAGATAAATTCTGGCCTTTCACTGCTTTATCCAACCCCACGCGTGGCCTTAGGCTTCCCACTCCAACCCTTCGTGCCCAGCCATTCCCACCGCAACGAGAAAGCAACAGTTAGAAATTGAAAGTGTAAATTCTACATCCCGCAGCCAATTCTGAGCCCTGCAGGAGTAGAAAAACAGCCACCAGGAATTTACCCTGAAATAGATTTACCAAACCTGGGATGGGTTTGTTTGCTTGGGATCACGTATTTCAAGTACAAACTTTATTTCTAATACAGTTTGGAACTCAAAACAAATCAATTGACCTTGACCCTGCAGCTACTTGAACTGAAAGCTGAATTAAATCATCTCTCCCAGCTCAGATTTTGAAAATATACAGCATTATTTAAAGCCAAACAAGACACGACGCTTAATTTAGTCTGTCTTTAAGACAATTTCATTAATGTTTCACACAATAAATTTCGCATTATGCTGGTAGGCATTAAAACCAAGACTGAAAGTTCAAGTCGCAGAAAAATTAGCACTAAGCACTAGTGAGTTCCTTCAACACTCGCAGCCCCCAGCAAGCTCTGCCCTTAGCCTAGCCTCGCCATGACAGGACGATTTAGGAAAGCTACATTAGGCCAGTGCTGAGATGCTTCACCTCCTGCATCCTTCAACATCATACTAGACACATTATTAATATTCCACACTGCTCTCCTAAACGCATGTCTCTGGTGTTGCTGTAATCCATTTAATACTTGAATTTCCCAACTTGCAAAAACAGGTGAGCAGGTCACTTATTTCCATGCTTTGAGGCTCTGGAGTGAGTTCAGAGAAGAGCAACAAGGCTGGGGAAGGGGTTGGAGAACAGGCCCTATGAGGAGCGGCTGAGAGAGCTGGGGGGGTTTATCCTGGAGAAGAGGAGGCTGAGGGGAGACCTCATTGCTCTCTCCAACTCCCTGAAAGGAGGTTGTGGAGAGGAGGGAGCTGGGCTCTTCTCCCAAGGGACAGGGGACAGGACGAGAGGGAATGGCCTCAAGCTCCACCAGGGGAGGTTTAGGCTAGAGATTAGGAGGAAGTTTTTCACAGAAAGGGTCATTGGGCATTGGAACAGGCTGCCCAGGGAGGTGGTTGATTCCCCTTCCCTGGAGGTGTTTAAGGGACGGGTAGACAAGGTGCTGAGGGACATGGTTTAGTGTTTGATAGAAATGGTTGGACTCGATGATCCGATGGGTCTCTTCCAACCTGGTTGTTCTATGATTCCAGTTGTGTTACATACAGACATGGGAACAAGAACCATTTTGTGGCAGCCCTAGATGCCCATTCAGCCCTGCCTTCAATTCCCACTGTCTCACCAGCAGGTAGAACCGATGCCCTGGCTGTCTCCTCTCTCCTCCTCTCTCAGCCTGGGAAGTCCTGCCCAGTCAGCCAGAAAAAAAATCACCTCAAGTCTCACTTTCCAGCATGCAATATTCTGCACTGCTCTTCACAATTACGAATGCAAGACCTCACACTGAAAGGTCACGCAAATCATTTCTTGCGGAGCTGGGAATACAAGTCTTAAATGACAAAACCATCCAAGCCACGCTACGGCACGGCTGTGCTTAGGTTTCTGTCTCTAAAACTGTGTGAACTGCCAGAAACAATCAATTTCTCTGCATCTTCTGCTACTGTTTCCAGAAGGGGGAAGATTTAGACGAGACATTAGGAAGAAATTCTTCACGATGAGGTGGGGAGAGGCCCTGGCCCAGGCTGCCCAGGGAAGCTGTGGCTGCCCCATCCCTGGAGGGGTTCAAGGGCAGGTTAGATGGGGCTTGGACACCTGATCCAGTGAGAGGTGTCCCTGCCCAGGGCAGGGGTGGAACTGGATGGGCTGCGAGGTCCCTTCCAAGCCAAACCATTTTATGACTCTGTGAGAACTGGGGAGTGCTTCAAATGGCAGACATGGCTTGCTCAAGAACAAAAATTCAATCCTTCTCAATTTGCAATTTTCTTTTTTAAATGAAAATAATTTTGATGGGCAGAGCTGATGAAAACAAGCTTGCTTTCCTGTTGTTATCCTTATGGTCTCTTCAGACATAACTGCTCCTCACTCTGCGGACTCCCAGTGAGACACTTGACCTGATTTTCTGCAGCATCACACACTCATAACCGTGACCGAGGTCACTGGAGGCTACGAGGTCTCCGTCATTCATAAGGCAAATAATTATTGACTGATGACATGAGACTAAGAGTTAAGGCACTGGATGATTCTAGTGCCAGTCCAATATCTGGATGATTAAGGCCTAAATTAACAACTTGCTTCTTGCCATAGAATCACAGAATGGTTTGGGTTGGAAGGGACCTTAAAACCCATCCAGGTCCAACCCAATGGGCAGGGACACCTCTCACTGGATCAGGGGCTCCAAGGCCCATCCAGCCTGGCCTTGAGCCCCTCCAGGGATGGGGCAGCCACAGCTTCCCTGGGCAACCTGGGCCAGGGCCTCCTCACCCTCACAGCAAAACATTTCTGCCTAGGAATTTCTTCCTAAGAACTTGCCTTCCCTGGAGGGGTTTAAGGTGCGGGTGGACGAGGTGCTGAGGGACGTGGTTTAGTGACTGATGGGAACGGTTGGACCCAATGATCCAGTGTGTCTCTTCCAACCTGGTGATTCTATGATGCTATGATAAATAAAGTTAAATCCAACGTTTAAATTCATCAAACAATTCCGTGAGCGACTGCTTATCCCTGCCAAATAACCCCCAGGAATCCCTGCTGAAGCCAAACACCTTCAGATGGTCACACAGGCCCCGGATTTTTCATGCCCACACAGCACAGAGCTCCAGGTACACCTCAAGCAGCAAGAGATTGTTTTATGCTACCTAAGAAGAGTGTTTACTCATATGTAATTTTTTTCAGCAGTGGACATCTGGTGTTCTATTATTCATTGCATCTGGAAAACTGCCAACAATAAAACAAATTTTCACAAAAAACCAGCAAAGACTTATTGGAATAAAGGAAAAAACTCACAGAGAGAATCAGGTTTTTTTGTTCTATGGGCATTTGTTTCTTTGTTCAGTTTTTTCTTTTTTCCCCCCCTCATATGGGACTCGGATGAAAAAAGCCAAGAGGAACTGCAGAACATTTTGTCCAGTTTATCAAAGAAAATCTGCATTTTGAAGTCACATACAGTTTTAAAACTCTGGGAAACAACCAATTCTGGTACTCATCTGACCTTTATGATGATGTGCGCAAAGGCTCAAGGAAATAAGATTGGGAGAGGCTCTTTATCAGCAAATGCAGGGATAGAGTCATAGAGTCATAGAATCACCAGGTTGGAAAAGACCCACAGGATCATCGAGTCCAACCATTCCCATCAATCACTGAACCATGTCCCTCAGTACCTCATCCAACCGTCCCTTAAACATCTCCAGGGAAGGGGAATCAACCACCTCCCTGGGCAGCCTAGTCCAATGCCCAATGACCCTTTCTGTGAAAAACTTCCTCCTAATGTCCAGCCTATATATCCTCTGGCGGAGCTTGAGGCCATTCTCTCTCATCCCGTCCCTTGGGAGAAGAGCCCAGCTCCCTCCTCTCCACAACCTCCTTTCAGGGAGTTGTAGAGAGCAATGAGGTCTCCCCTCAGCCTCCTCTTCTCCAGGATAAACACTCCCAGCTCTCTCAGCCACTCCTCATAGGGCCTGTTCTCCAGCCCCTTCACCAGCCTCGTTGCTCTTCTCTGGACTCGCTCCAGAGCCTCAACATCCTTCTTGTGCTGAGGGGCCCAGAACCGAACACAGGATTCGAGGTGCAGTCTCACCAGTGCGGAGTACAGAGGGAGAATCACCTCCCTGGCCCTGCTGGTCACACCGTGTCTGATCCAAGCCAAGATGCCATTGGCCTTCTTGGCCACCTGGGCCACTGCTGCCTCATGGTCAATCACTGTCAACCAACCCACCCTGGTCCTCCTCCTCCAGGCAGCTTTCTAGACAGACTTCTCCCAGTCTGTAGCTGCTCAGGGTTGCTGTGCCCCAAGTGCAGGACCCAACATTTGGCCTTGTTAAACCTCCTATGACAAACAGCTATGGATTCCCACACTGATAACTCCCTATTAACAGGTTGGAGACTCAGCTTAACCCTCAGCCTGACACAGCTCAGTGGCATCTGCGCTGCTGAGGCTCCTTTTGTGCTCAAATCAACCTTTTAATGTGCACGAGCGTATGTGGCTTTTATAAAATCATTAAATCCCTTGTCTTTTGAGCTCCCTAGAAGATAGGTCATATTTAACAAAGGGATTAGCAAATACCCAACAGGCACTACCAGAAGTAGCGTAAAGCTGTCACTCTGCAGCAAGGCAGCCTCCAAACCCTCGCTTTTAGCTACTGGTTTAAACTTGTGCTCTCATTAAGTGGACAAGGCTTCCACTGATGCTTTTCATTTAAGCAGCAATAAATTTCCACAAGAATCCCAAGAAAGTTGTTTTCCTTCAATTGTTCACTATTTTTAGCCCAAATAACTCTGTAAACGATTTAAAATAAATAAATAAATCGCATTCGCCTTGGTATAGGAGGAACTTTTCACAGGAGCTCATAGCAGCACAGATATTTTGACTCTTGATTCTTGACAATCTGCTGGGGCAGTGACAGAATATAATGGTGACCACGGAGTCTTTTCCACATCCCTCCTCAACCTGTTAGCCAGAGGACCTAAATTACAAATACCTGCTAAGTTCCTAAAAAGAGTCTGTGAAAGCAGAACAAGAGCCAAAAAAAATGAGCAGAGCTACACCAGAAATTATAAAGCTAGACAATAAAGTCATTATATAGAAAAAATATATATATATACACACACACTGATTACAGAATCAAACGTTACCTCCCAACCCCAACAACGTCCTGAGAAAACCTATCCTATATCCATCCAGACACCATTGACGTCCGCCCTGCATCATTACTACTTCTGCTACTCAAGGAACTTCTGATGCTCCCCGAGTCCGACAAGCCCGGCAGGTGCTGCATCCAAGTACAACAAATGAATTTCCCTCTTTCCCTCAGTTATCTTCAAGACAAACTAAACTGCATCTACAAACCACAAATTTAATCAGACCTCCACCAAAGCCATCAGTGCTACTACAAATGTATTAAGTCAGATCACCAGTTTCTCATTCTGGGATACTTTATTTTGCCTTAATAACTTAGAAGAATGACAATCCTAGAATCCACATGCTGCCAGATACTTTCAGTCCATCCTAACCTGACACTGCCTGAGTCTAAAGGCACTGGAACAGACCCACAAACAAGCTGAAATCCTCATAGACTTACTTAAGGGAAGAGATTCATAGAATCATAGAACAACCAAGTTGAAAGAGACCCACCGGATCATCAAGTCCAACCATTCCTATCAAACACTAAACCATGTCCCTCAGCACCTCATCCACCCGTCCCTTAAACACCTCCAGGGAATGTGACTCAACCCCCTCCCTGGGCAGCCTGTTCCAATGCCCAATGACCCTTTCTGGGAAAAACTTTTTCCTAATGTCCAGCCTAAATCTCCCCTGGTGGAGCTTGAGGCCATTCCCTCTCGTCCTGTCTCTTGGGAGAAGAGCCCAGCTCCCTCCTCTCCACAACCTCCTCTCAGGGATTTGGAGAGAGCAACAAGGCCTCTTCTCAGCCTCTTCTTCTCCAGGTGAGACATATATTATTCCAAAGATAAAACGAAGCCTATTAGTTTTCAAAGGCATAGAGGTGACATCTATTTTGTACTATGAAGACTCACACTCTTCCAAAGTCATCCAACGTGTGACACCAAGCAAATACTTCTCCTGTTGTCTGGAAATAAGCTGTTTCCAGAGCCCACAGCAATCCCAGTTCCCTGCCTGCCAACCCAACCTCCTGTCATAAAGCCAACACCATCTCCAAGTCAAACAAGCCCTATCGTCCAACGATAGGCGGTGAACCAAAAACCACAGCATGTGCTGCCAGGGCACTCGTTGTTGCTCTCCTCTCATCTCAAGAGAACTTTCCCTAAAGACTCTGCTGCACAAAAATATATCTACATTTTGAACCAGACGAATAAATGTCACTGAAATGTATTCCACTAGTCATTGCCTCTGTTCATACTTCCTCCATTACTACAAATGGAACAGCTTACAAGTTATGTCAGTCATACAGGTAAAACCTCTCCTGGAAACACACACCTTAAAACGCTTTCCTCCCACCCTCCAATCCGAAACCAATCCCTCTATCGCAACGAACATGCGAGGAGAAGCACATTTTTCCAACGGACACATGCAACCACGCTGGAGTTAAAAATGAAAAGCCTAGCAGACACGTTTCCTCAGTGACCACAAATGCCTCATACTGCACTCAGAATTCAAACCCAAATCCACAGATCCCAGGCTAAAATAACAAACCAGAGCCCCAAGACAACTCCCCCACGACAGCACAGGTGCAGAACAGCAGCACCACCACCAAACCTTCACAAACAATGATTTACCAGCAAAACACTTCACAGAGGAAAAAACTTTCCCCTTCTACATCCTTAATCCTGATACCAAAGACTTTGAAAACATAGAGCCAGAAGTTCACCATCACTTTAAATACTTAACTCTGAAGGGACTACGGCTTTGTTACATGAGTCTCCTCCATCCCTAGGTTGCGGTGCCTCCATATTCCAAGGTCAGGATAACTTGTCTCTCTTTGCTCCAAAGGAAATCCTGATTTCACATCCTTCCCTGGCACTGCAGACCCTGCAGCAATGAATCTCTTTCCACCTGTACCGAGCCTGAGCACTGGGACTTTATTCCAGGTTAAAGGTGCTTGATCCAGAAAGCTAGTCTACATTTTCACAGCAATGTCAACTGACCTGAAAAATACTCTACCTGTACCTACAAGTCTCTCCGGATGCAAGTTTTGATGTGAGGCAGAAAACAGCAACCTAAGGACTCAAGAAATTAAAGTTAACTAAAGCGGCACTTGAGATGATCCCCCGACACACCAGTCACAAGGACTCAATGAAATGAAAAAATAGAGGAGACGTTATCATCAAGTCCAATGTAAAACTGGACATAGTTCTGTAACAGTCCAAACATCATCAGGGGAAAGACAAGTTAGCACCTGGGAAAAAGAGCTATTTTAGCTCACTAAATAATCCTGCCCTTCAGTGCTGAAATTAATTTTGGTCAGTCAGCAACCCTAGGAAGAATCAGCAGGAGGTGAAACTCTATTCTTTGCTGTTTATAAACATCTTGCACACCACAAGAAATCCGTTAAGAGGGAAACTTCCTTGGGCTTATTCCTTGCTCCTGATACGGGAGTGACGACTGTATAGATGCAAGAAGTCACAGAATCCAGAGACCGTTTCTTATGCCAAATTTACAAATCTGCTGTAAGCCTTGTCGTGCCAAGTCACAGAATCATTGAGGCTGGAAAAGACCTCTAAGATCATCAAGTCCAACCATCACCCCAAGTACCTACTCTGCACAGTTCAAACACGCGAGTGAATTCTACAGCAACACATCAACGAAACAATCACACTCTGCAGAGAATACTGTGACTTCTCAGAAGACAACCTCATGGTGTAAAACCAGTTGGGACCCCAGTTCCAAACTGGACAAACTGAAAAACCAGACAGGTGTTATCGGAAACACAAAGAGAATGGACAAGAACAGAGAAGCCAATGCACAAACTAGTCAAGAAGCTGATTCAGCTTCATTTCTCACAGACTTCACATTCAACCAGGCCGTTTGCCCTCCAGCTCCTGACAATTTCTGAACCTGTTGCCAAACACAAACAGATTTGACAGAGGGACAGGTACTTGTAAAGATGATTGTTTAAACTAGGTGCTGGCTGAGCCTGGTGCTCCTGCAAGGGCAGCCGGGACTGCTGTCTCTCCTGTTGATCCAGCAGGCGGTGCAGAGCAGGCTGCCCACACGTCTGGCCCTGCCCAGCCCCAGGAAGGCATCGAGGTGCGATAGTGCAGTGCAGGTGCCATGCACAGGGCAGGCAGCCAGCAAGGACACAGGTGAGGCAGTGGCTGTTCTGCAGCAAGGAACATAACCAGGCTTCACTTAAATCTGCTCTCCACACAAAGACTTATTTCTCACTTGATCCCTCTCTGCCCTTTAAGGTTGTTTTTCCTCTTGACTCAATCCAAACACATTTATTTGAAGACATGGTGAGAACTCAAACTGTAAAGCTCTCACCAACTTCCTTGGACACTCATAGAATCACAGAATCATAGAACAACCAGGCTGGAAGAGACCCATTGGATCATCGAGTCCAACCATTCCTATCAAATCAACAAACTCAAACAACTAAGTTTTTTTTTATTATTCACTGTGTTTTGCTTCCTTGCAGAAATACGGAAACAGTTCTCTTATTTCCAACCAGTTACTGAGATGACAAAAACTGGAAGTGGAGTGAGTGCATCTGAGCAAACATCACTCATTCTCACGCTACCACTCTGAGCTTGAAAGCCTGGTCAGAAGTGTCTTCTGCTCGTGACGCTGGCAGCAGAGTCCTTCCCACTAGACAAGGAAGAATATTTGATCCAAGAGACATTTATCCAAACAGTTCTTTGGACTAACAGAAGCGTTGAGCTTAACAAAATAGCTTAGGAAACGCCTTAGTCAAAATGGACCACTTGAAAAGAGACCAGGAAAGAAGAGATCCTGTCTCACCTGGAAAGGCCACCATGGGATGAATGCAGCTCCGGGATGCTGCCAATGAAGCCACCAAGAGTTCCAGCATGAACTAGCAGAGTGCTTGATTTTTTCCAAGATACCCAGAGAGGAAACCTGGTGGCACTGGAAAGCCAGACCATGGACCTTTCCAGCAGCCCAAACAGTAACTTTTTCCTCTCCCACTCTAAAAAAAAAAAAAAAAAAAAAAAAAGGCAACTAAGCCTCCTCCTCGCCCTAAAGACAGTTAATCTTGAACAGAAGAAGGAAATCAAGGATTAACTACTGATAGACGAGGAATAGAGAGTAGCCGCAGTGAGATGCCTCACAGAAAACAGGCTAACAAATGGAGCTCTGCTACACAAACCAGCATCCTCAACCCAGCAACAGGAACAACTTGGAATCCTGAGGCTATCCCTGATAACTGCCCAAAACAGTGGTTTCAAAACCACTTCGGGTGTTGAGGGCTCCTGGGTGATCTGGGGAAGGTCACAGCTCCATCCAGGGAAGAGCAAATTACAAATTAAATTACAGTTGGTGTCTAGAATGTGTGTCACGCTGTCTCCAGCAACTGGGACAGGAAAACGCTGCTCACAGAACTCTCCACTTCTTTACAGGGATGGTCTGTAACAGGCCTGCTAATGCCAACCTTCTGCTTAGGTATTCACCAGGAAGAGATTCATACGGCTGCGTCTAAGAGACTAAGAAAAAAGAAAAAAATTAACAGCTGACAGAAAGAAAAAACTTCTGGCCTAGGAGAAGAGAGAACTGCCTCACCTCTAGCACCAAATACAAGACACTGGAAAGAGAAAAAGCACTGTTCTCTAAGCACCAGCTGGGAAAACTGAGAGAAACTTAGCAGAAGCTCCAGAAGAGAAACTGCCCTCACCAGAAGCTGAGGCTCTGCAGCAAGAAGGGAAATTCCAGCAGTGATCCACACCGGAGGTTATGCTCCCCTGCCAGGCTTCCAGGCCTTTGTTTTTGCAGAGAAGGGATAAGACCAGAGGGGTTTAAATGTGGCCGAGTTTGCAAACACTTTCTGCTGCACTTCAGGAAGAGGATTTTCAGTATCTTTTTACACAGTAACATAAATGAAAATACAGACAGTAGCTGATATTTGAAACTGTCAGGCTGTAAGAGCAAGAGTGGGAACATTCTGAAGCATTTCCTTAAACAGCTTCTCAACTCCCATAAGGCAGAACAAGTTCTAATTGGAATCTGCAACCCCAGGAGTTGAGTAAGGGAACAGTTCCTCCAAGAAGAATTCTTAAACAAAGTACAAGGAAGATAAAAGATCCCATTTTTCTTGCACTTGGTCCTACCTCCACCTCCGAATGAATACACATTTGAATGTATATTCAAGTGATTCTACGATTTAAACATTAATCTGTAAACGTTGCCTTTACCCTTGAGGCAGAGTTAAAGCAAGTTTTCCAGAGTACACAGCACATAAAAATACATTTAACAGAGCATTGAAACTATCATTTAAATACTAAAAACTGTCAAGGAAGGGGTTTTTTTGTCCAGAGGTTAAATCAACATTTAGCACTTTCACAAACGAAGCTCTCAAAACACAGAGAACATAACTACAAATCAGGGTGGGGATGGTGAGGTAGAGCTCAACATGGGGCAGATATTTTCTTTTCCAGCAGTGTCAGGATGAGGTTTCATACACAGGTTGAACCAAGCGGATGGGCTGCTGCTGTCAAAAGGGCAGTCCCTGCTCTTTCCTCCTCCTGCTCACACGTCCCTGCTCCTCCCTTTACAGCCGCCTTGGCCCTCAGCAACACAACGGAAAGAGGAGACACTGGAAAAGAGATGAAGGTAGAAAGCAGCTCAAGTCCTACCATCCACTCCTTCCCGAGCTTTCTCACCTCTCCCACCAAGACAGCACAACAATCCTGTCATATTCATAGAATCACAGAACAACCAGGTTGGAAGAGACCCATCGGATCATCGAGTCCAACCATTCCTATCAAACACGAACACTATATTGATCCAACTGCAAACACACCATGGCTTGTTCTTTCTTTGGGACAACAAGTGAATCCATAAAGAACAAAGTTCACATTATTATACTTTTTTTTTTTACGGCAATGCTACAATTTGAGAAAAATCCGATGGATTGGAAGATCAGAAAACACTTACTACACAACATTATTTTTATTTATCATCATCTAGCATGTGTTACCTTAAGTCACTGACTTTCTAATATCTTAAGGCAGTGTTAATTTAAGACTGAGAATAAGGGCCTGGTTATGGGTTGATCACTATGAAAGAGATTTATGAGTGCTCTCTAATTAGAGCAGTGTCATGCTACTGGAGAAACAGAAGAGACTATTGAGAACTATTTCAGAGAAGAATTCCACATAAAGACTACGGGAGACTGTCCTCTGCACAGCACTTTTAGTTAAGTTTCACAGCCAATTAAATCCAGGAGTCAGAGGGAAACAGCACACTCGGTCCCTGTCCAAAGCCCAGTCACTGCCACCCACGGACACTGACCTGGGGTGCAGCCACCGTGGTTCCTCACTCCAGGGGCTGCGCTGGCACGGGGCTTTCTGCCCATCTTCACAATTCACGAAAACACCTCCTGATTTTCAAAACTGTTTTAAAGTTGCTGGTATCGGGATGAGCTACCTGAACCGCCTCACCCCTCGGTCACAGGGCTAGTGCTGGCAAAGAGACTGGAGTGGCCAGTGAGGAATGTGATAGGAATGGTCAGACTCGATGATCCTGTGGGTCCCTTCCAACCTGGTGATTCTATGATTCTAAGGGGACCACAGCATCTACACTGGCCTCAACTGCTCTGGAAGGGCTTGCTGAGAGCACCTGGCTGAGAGATCATAGAGATAAAGAAGTGATTTCTTGAAGTTTTCACTTCCAACATGTAATACAGATGTTCTTTGCCATTAAATACAATCCGCATGCTCAATAAATACAACACATTTCTGATAAACTGAATGTGTATTCCTTTCCTAATCAAACTCCAGAGATGCCAAAGGAAAAACAGAATGAGATGAAGCCTATTTGGCATTTTATAGTCTTTGAGAAAGAAAGCATCGAATTATTGCAGACGATGGCCACTTTCTTGCTGATCCATGCAATGTCCCAAGTAAGCACTTTCTCCCAAAAATTCTCCTGCTGGATTTGAGGGAGGAGAAGAGGGAGGGGGAAGGGCTGTCTCCTTCAAGGATGCTCCCGTTTCTCATTTCTCCATCAGTATTAGTCGGCATTAACAGCCCAATCATACACACACACACACGGAGCCGCACACACAACACCACCAGTGACCTACTAGAAAGTTGCTATAGCAACGACTGCTTTCAGAAATACACGTTGTGCATTTTAAGTGCCATCATAGTGTAACTCATCTGTCAATTAATAACCACGGCAGCGAGTAACGCATCGCACACCAGCACAGGGGCAAAATAAACACTGGGGCTCTAGGGCTGCAAAAGGGAGCAGCGGGAAACCCACTGCAGGCTGACAGTCATCACCGACCATTAAAAAGTCATATGTTTAGTATCAAGATGTAATTGTTCCTATTCGAGAGTAGAAGATTAATGAAGTATGAAAGACTTCACTGCAGTCTGGAAAGGGGGAATCACTCATACAGATCATTAAATCTCTAGTTTAAGGAAGTCAGAGCTACCTGCAAGATAACTCTGTATACAGAAAACATGATTTTTTGAAGTTTGTTACCTGTCCTGGGTGAAATTCCTGCAGTAAGAAACAACATCACTGCACTGGTGAGGCCACTCCTTGAATCCTGTGTTCAGTTGTGGGCCCCTCAGCACATGAAGGATGTTGAGGTTCTGGAGCAAGTCCAGAGAAGAGCAACGAGGCAGGAGAAGGGGCTGGAGAAAAGGTCTTATGAGGAACGGCTGAGAGAGCTGGGGGGGTTTATCCTGGAGAAGAGGAGGCTGAGAGGAGACCTCATTACTCTCTCCAACTCCCTGAAAAGAGGTTGTAGAGAGGAGGGAGCTGGGCTCTTCTTCCAAGTGACAGGGGACAGGAGGAGAGGGAATGGCCTCAAGCTCCACCAGGGGAGGGTCAGGTTGGAGAACAGGAGGAAGTTTTTCACACAGAGCGTCACTGGGCATTGGAATAGGCTGCCCAGGGAGGTGGTTGATTCACCTTCCCTGGAGGGGTTTAAGGGACGGGTAGATGAGGTCCTGAAGGGTATGGGTTAGTGTTTGATAGGAATGGTTGGACTTGACGATCCAATGGGTCTCTTCCAACCTGGTTGTTCTATGACTCTATGATTTTAAAGTAGGTGGAGTAGTCCCCAAAGTCAAGCATCCAGTTCCAACCTCACTTCATGAAGTTATCTAGCCAAGTGTTTCCTAACCTTAACTAAGACAGCGAGACACACGGTGCCTCCTTCTCCGGAGCTGGATACCCAGCAGGGTTCAGTTGGTGTGCTTGGTGATAACCACCCTACACAATGCAGAACCCCAATGAAGACGCACGCAACTAAAGTGCCAACTTGTTATTCTCAGGAAGAAAACCTCAGGAAAGCTCAACTACCACAACTAGAACACTTATCAGCAGTGCAGTCCAGCAGAGAGCAGTTTCTGCAGTACCGTGTCCCACAAACCCCTTAGAGCAGCAGGTACGAGATGCCCATCTCAGCTCTGACACATGTCCTGTCCAGGGACTGTCCCACCTGGCCACTAAAAGGCAAGCATGTCTGGATTAAGATGTGGCTGTAATCCTGAATTTGGTATCTTAAACCTCTAATATTGGCACTGGAGACATCTTTTCAGAGTTATTTTTTACCCTATAGCTAAAGCAAGCTCAGTTTTCCTCAGTCTTGCTACATCTAATACCAGTTTTATTAGTTTATGTGGGTTTCTGAGTTTCAAAACTTCAACAAGTGACGTTTTAAACTAAAGGAGAAGTTTAGAGCAGATATTAGGAAGGAATTTTTCACTGAGGGTGGTGGAACACTGGACCAGGCTGCCCAGGGAGGTGGTTAAGACCTCATTCCTACAGGTGTTTAAAAGATGGGTAGATGATGTGCTCGGGGACATGGTTTAGTGGCAGGGAGGAATGGTTGGACGCGATGATCTAAGAGGTCTTTTCCAACCTAGTGATTCTATGATTCTATAAAACATTTTTGGACATGCTCTGGATGACCAAGTGCTGCCTCTATCGGTGATACAGAAACACACTGCAGTGGTTTCTCAGCTCCAACATGACCTTCAGAAGCGCTTCGGTCTCCTTTCTCATCCCCTCTCAATCCAGTTCAAATCATTTTCTCATGTGACAAATCAGAAACATTTTTGCATTATAACTTCTGCTTCAGGATAAACATTAAGCTTGCGCAGCACCCAGACTCTGAATAGATGCTACCATTGTTGGCAGTTGAAATCCTTCTGGAAGCCACCACGGACATCAGAACACAGAGCGAAATACGTGGCCTGAACTCCTGTAGCACCTCGGTGAGCAGCTTGGGGTAACAAGCCCTGCCCAGCACACTGGGCCAGCTACATGCACACAACAGTTTCTGTAGGGACCTTCTTGCCCTGGATTTAATGAGAAGGATCTGCTAAAAATAATCACAGCCAATCCTTTTAGCTTGGACAGAAAGGACCAGCTTTGGAAGCTGGATGCGAGCTCGAGAGATCCCTACACCCCTCTCCAGGCCCATAAGGGCAGCGAGTCCCAGGGGCAGGACAAGAACAAGAGCATTTATCTGCCCTCTCACCATCCCACGTGAGCAAAACAAGTGAGAGTACAACCAACCAACGATTCATTTCTAGTTATAAAGAGCTTAACACTCTACAAACAGCAGGAGAAGTGTTGCCTTAAACAGCCAGTTTTCATATCAAGATGGGAGAGCCGGCAGCAGTCACAGGACTAATTAAGCAAAATTGTTCAAACAAGACATCGATTTCCCTTTTACCTTTTCCGTGAGGAACCAGAACACACAACTCCAGAGTTTGGTAACAAGAATTATCAACTGTAATTAACTTTTTTTAAAAATCCAGAATTTCGCTGTCCACAGTTCCATGGGTGAAAACCTTAAGTAACTGAGAGAGGCAAGATGGCTTAACCTTCAAACTCTTTAAAAAGTGATGCCCGTTCCTGGTTCGGCTTTTGTTGCCAAGAACACCAGTTTAAGAACACTCACAGTAACAAACCTGTCCCATGGGGCAGGAGGCAGCCCCGCGAGGCCCCGAGTAGGGCCAAGGACCATTCTCAAAATCCGGATCTTCCTCATTGTTCCATTTACACAGATTAGATTTCATATCAATATTACCCTTGAAGTGGATACTTTTCATTCCCTAATATTTACCTTGTATGCTTTTATTTCCTTATCCAAACCCACAGTCACATCCCATCCTGGCACTGCCCTCTGAGAATAAACAAACGGAGTTTTCCTCACCACCTACATTCAACACTGGAGCTGCTACCATTTCCTTTCCAAATCTCCCTCTCCCCTCTGGATCTTTCCATGCTTTATAGCATACAAGTTCTCAATTTGGCACCTGCCCCGTGGTGTCCAGCTGAAGCACCTTGAGAAGATGGACCCCTTCGGAGCGGGAATGCTGCCACTCCACCCTCACCCGCACCTGATCCACTTTTTCTGCTTCTACTTCGCATCTGCAGGAAAGCAACTGTCTCCTACAGCCCCAGCGTGAGACCCCCAGTTGTGGAGATCTTTTTTTCCAATAACCTACATGTCATGTAGATAATTCTCACACTTACATTCTTAAAAGACACTGGCAATAAGGCTGTGGCACTCACTAGGCTTTCTTTTTTATTTGAGGGTCAGGGTGTCTGACATTAAAACTGCATCAAGTTATATTTATTAGCAGTTTACCAATAATTTCCCCTTAAGTCATCAGCACTGCATAGAAGTCAATGTGCACTGGAAAGGACAGGAGTTCATTTGACCTGAAACCTCAATGAACTGGATTTTTCCCCAGTAATGGATCACTGTTCCCAACCAGTTGCCAAATTTCATAGAATCATAGAATCACTGAATGGTTTGGGTTGGAAGGGCCCTGTAGGTCCAACCAGCTCCAAATCCCCTGCGATGGACAGGGACACCTCCCGCTGGCTCACTGGATCAAATTTAAAGACATCATTGTTAAAACAAAATGCTTCTAATATTCAAATACTAATCCACAACCGAAACCTTGTTCCCTGTTCCACTGACCCATGCGCATCCCCATCCTGCAAGTGCAGTGTGAGGGGCTGACTGCTCCATCTCCTTTTCCCTAGGGAACCACAATAACAATTAGTCCAAAAAGTGAACGGTGACCCCTCTCTCCTGGACCAGACCAAAACATCTCATCTAGCAATTTACATGGATCTCACTCCTCTACATGGATTTCTCTCTGTCAACGCAGAGAGTGGCATATGTGGCTTTGGACAGTCAAGCAAAATCCCACTTTAAAAAAAGAATCGGTAAGAAGAGCTCACGAGCCACCATGGAAGATGCTACACTTGATCAGCTACAGGGGTTTCTGAGAAGGTATTGATGCATCATTCTGTTCCTTCTGCTGTCTTTCCTGAGAATGTAATCGCTCCAAATTAGACTATATTCAAGATTTTCTTCTAGAACAATAGCATGACTTCTGTTTCTAGGAATCCAGACTCAAAAGTCCTTGCTGCCATCCTCATACACGGATGAAAGAGCTCTTGTTACAGCGTTTGTCCAACTGAGACTGCTAAATACTTCCACGTTCCTCATGTTTGTCTTTTCCAGCAGTTTCATGAGCTGTGGAAACAAAGCAGCCTGGTTCTGAAGGGCTTACTGCACTGTAACTGTGTGGATTCTCTAACGCGGAACAGCAATTTAAATTCTGCCGCTGCTTTTATTTAGAAGAGTGTGTGTATGGCTGAGAGGGATGGGAAAGGAAGAGGATATTAACAGAGTAACTTCAGCCAGTTACTTGCCCTCACAAAAGCTGCAGAAACTTGTCTTTCAGACACCCCCACACCCTCCAAATTGGACTGGGATTGGTGGCTCTGTTCAAGAGACATTCGGCAACTCAGTAACGTCCCTAAAGCATTTCAATAACACGTCACGTTGTACCATAAATATCCAAATCCTCCCCTATGAAAATCAAGACCAAAAATTAAGCATACAAAAGCTTTCCCAACTGCTGCTTCTTGTCCATCCCGTGCTGGGATTCCCAGCCCTGGCCCTGCCCCTCACTGCGCTGCCTCCAGTTCAACACTCGCAAAGCCGCGTTGCCTCAGAAAACCCAACTCCGAGTCATGAATCTTCAAAAGGTGACATTAAACTGCCTGCATGGATATAAATTATGCAGACCAACAACAGCCAAGAAATTCCCCAGAAAACAGTTGTTAAAATTCTTGGGTTTATATCCAAGCAGCGTACATTTGCCAAAAATCTTTCAGCTCCTTTGCTACCTTAAAAGAATCTGGACTGCACACAGACAATGATATGTGCACTTAAGCACCGATTTCTCTGTTTCCAAACTAACACAGGTTCCTTACTACAAAGGTTTTCAAACATCTCCTGGAATTCAAGCCCATCCTAAAAAACCCAAAACCCCCTATCTGAAACATCCCAGAGCACAGGATTTAATGCTCCTCATTTAGCCCTTCTGAGTTTTTAGCCCTTTTATTTCTTTCTTTTTAGTGAGGGGAAGAAGGGCTCAGAAATCAGGAGAAGGAGGTGCACGAGCAATTGTTTCCAGCTGACAAGTATTTTTTGCTGGTAAGCACACATCTCATAACATCGAGAAAAGTTACAGCATGGTATTAGAATACATAACTCTTCAAAAGGTTTAAACCTAAAACATTTCACTATCTCAGTTGATAAAAATTCGAAGCACCTTTGGTGAAATTCAAACATGGCTAATAGCCATGAGAACATTTGGAGAGGCTTTCTTCCCCTAAATGCATTTTCCTAGGTAATGTCTGGCCCCACAAAACTGCACTCCCTGAATGGGAAACAATTACAAAGTCACAAAACAACTCCCAGTGATAAAACAGAACTGAAACCCGAGCACATGAAGTGCTTTCTAATAAAGGGATAAATAATAAATTGCAGTCTGAGTTGTTCCTCTCTAAGACCGAGCTCAACCTCACTCAATTCATTTCCCAACACCCCTGAGACTCATAGAATGATAGAATCACCAAGTTGGAAGAGACCCACCGGATCATCTAGTCCAACCATTCCTATCAAACACTAAACCATGTCCCTCAGCACCTCATCCACCCACATCTTAAACCCCTTCAGGGAAGGTGAATCAACCACCTCTCTGGGCAGCCTCTGTTACTGCCCAATCACCCTTTCTGTGAATTTTCTTTTTCCTAATATCCAGCCTAAATCTCCCCTGGCAGAGCTTGAGGCCATTCCCTCTCGTCCTGTCCCCTGTCACTTGGGAGAAGAGTCCAACTCCCTCCTCTCCACAACCTCCTCTCAGGTAGTTATAGAGAGCAATGTGGTCTCCTCTCAGCCTCCTCTTCTCCAGGCTAAACACCCTCAGCTCTCTCAGCTGCTCCTCTTGTTCTCCAGCCCCTTCCCCAGCTTCATTGGTCTTCTCTGGACTCGCTCCAGAGCCTCAACATCCTTCTTGTGCTGAGGGGCCCACAACTGAAGACAGGATTTGAGGAGCGGTCTCACCAGTGCCAAGTACAGAGGGAGAAGAACCTCTCTTTATGGGTAAGTGCATGGGCAGGAAAAGCACAGCTCAACTCTCAGGTTTAAAATTATTCCCACTGCCCAACATCAAGACCTTAGAAGAACCGCATACATGGAGAACACCTTCATCCACAACAACACAATTAGATTTTAAGTCATCTTCCAAGCCGAACATCTGTAAACCCGACACTGAGAATCACTGCTGGAAATATCCCAGATTACACTCTGCATGAGAAACTGATAGTCTAGTTTCATGTCCCTTAGTTATTTAACAAAATCAAACAGACAGACCCTAACAAGGATTTAAAAGCAGATTTTTCCATTTACACTTGCCCATGTTGAGCTGCAGCAGGATTTTTCTTTGCCCAACTTTAATGAATTTTATATATTAAAATAGCATCCTTAATTACTGCTTGGAGCTTTTATAAACCTTCGATATTCAAATTTTATTGCCGTCATTTTAATACCCTTAATTAGCTCATTCAGATTTTTTATGTGAAAATACTCTAAATTACCGAGTACTCCACCACTGCAGTTTTCTAATACTGAGACAGCTTTTAAATATTATAGATGTGACACGTTCTCCCATTTAATGCGGTCGACCTCACGGCCCTACTTCATTAAAGTGTTCATGTTCAATACAGTCCAAATTGCTGGTGGCTCTTTTCATCATTAATTACATATTTCAAGTCCTACACTTCTCTAATCGATTCTCAGCCCACGACCGGCTTGAAAGATAAGAGCAATATCACCTCTGATTCTCTGGCTCAGCCCGGCCTGGCTGACTTACCACTATGTTCTCCCGGCCCTGCCTCACCTCACCCTCTATGTGATGCTCTTCAATAAGGAAATCTATTTGTAAAATCTCTAGCAAAACACATTCTCAGCTTAACCCAAGCCTCCCGAAGCTTCCAAAGCAGCACAGCAGTACTAGATTTGCAACTGGCCTTCCCGTGCCTGGTGGAAGAGGCAACAGAAGAGAAAAATGTGCTTCAAAAGCTGTGCCGCTTCGGAGCAATTTCCATCGCTGATTTTTACATTTAAGTATTAAAAATGTTCATAAATCTGGTCTTACCACTGCCAAGTAGAGAAAACAGAACCAACTGCCTTTTGAAAGTAAACCCTGTAGGTTTACTGCTCTTTTCCAGGAACAGTGGGAATTACCTGTGTGTTTTCTATGGAAGGTACCTGCAGGCTGAGGCTTGGACTTCGCTGTAAGCTTAAAGCAGGGGCTCAGTGGTTTAAAATATACAGGTTAAACCCATATATCCTTCAGAAGTTCAAGAACTCTCAAATACAGAGCTCCCAGAGAATATGCAGGTAGCTTCCCATTCAATACCTTTAGCAAAAACCACACCCTTGCTTGCACTTCTGCTTTTTAGGTCTGTGTTTCTTTCCCTCTTTATAACTTTTCAGTAATTACAGTGTGAGGTTGATTTCTGTCTCAGACTTTTTATTTCCACAGGCACTACTCAAAACCAGAGCTGTAAGAAGGACTCAACCTTGCAGACAGGACTGCGGTGAGCAGCTCCAGTACAGCACACGACTAATACGACATCTGCCCTCTTCGGTGGTGTAACTGAGAACTCCTGCGTTACTGCATTTGTCCCACTAACACACATAATGCAGATTTCTTACAGACTTCAGCTGTGAGGTGATGACATATCTAGCACACAGCACTGATATAAAATAGGTTCCGTTCTCTCTCCCCTACAGGGCTGTTGAAGTCATAGAATCATAGAATCACCAGGTTGGAAGAGACCCATCAGATCATCGAGTCCAACCATTCCTATCAAACACTAACCCATGTCCCTCAGCACCTCGTCCACCCGTCCCTTAAACTCCTCCAGGGAAGGTGAATCAACCCCCTCCTTGGGCAGCCTCTGACAGTGCCTAATGAGAAGTAATATAATTACTGAGGGTATGAGTTTTCCCGGGTGAACTGGAAGGATAAAGTACTGACAGTCTCCCAGTTGCAATGATGGAGAAGAAACTTAATATAAGAAACCTGAGCAATCCCTCACTCCTGCTCTGTAAAATGCTCTTATTACAGAACCCAGCATGCTCCATCAGGCCGAGCGCTGCAGTGGGAAATGGGGTTGCCACAGAAGTACAGAGTCAAAACATCAACTACTGCTCCACCCGCAAACAAACCTCAGTGTCACGATTATTATACACTAGGCCACAAGTTACTCTCTAAGCAGCAGAGATACCGGTCTTGCAGCACACCTTTACCAACAACCACCACCAAAGAAACAGCACAGCAGAATATATCTGACTGCTGGGGAACTGCAACCTCATGGGGAGGACACAGAGAAGGAAGGGAAGGCTGTTCAATCACCATCCTCTTAGGTTTCTTCACTACTGAAATACTTGTTCCTCTGTCGACAGCCAGCTGCTAACAACTTTCACAGAATCATGGAATGGTTTGGGTTGGAAGGGACCTTAAAGCCCATCCAGTTCCAACCCAGTGGGCAGGGACAACTCCCACTGGATCTAGTTGCTCCTAGCCCCATCCAGCCTGGCCTTGAACCCCTCCAGGGATGGGGCAGCCACAGCTTCCCTGGGCCAGGGCCTCCCTGCCCTTAGAGGAAAACATTTCTTCCTAAAATCTCATCTCAATCTCCCTTCTTTCAGCTGAAAGCTGCTCCCCCATGTCCTGTCCCTGCACTCCCTGACCAAGAGCCCCTCCCGAGCAGATGACCTTGTGCACCAAGCAGAAGCCAAACCATTCGTGAGGGCAGCAGCGACAAGGGTGGAGGGAACAGAGGCTCATCAGTCACAAGCAGACGCTTGGGGCTGACAGGAGGGCAGCAAAGGTGATAGCAGGGATTGACGCTTAAAAAAAAAAAGAAAAATAGGGGTGGGAAAACACAAACTGACAACAAAAATGCACTTAAAAAGAATAAAGGCATATTTATCAATATAAAGCTACTAAATGAACAAAATTCAGTACAGCCTAGAACACATAAGGTGGATCTGCTGCAACTCTTAATCTTCACCATAACTCTACGAACAGTCCCAGGAAATATCAGCTTGTAAAACAGTTTCAAGGTTAGCAAACAATGAGTGAAATCTAAGTTTCAAATCACCACGCGCTGAAAATATTGCTGTACCCGCTCCAACCAATGTCTGAAGGTATGCAGGGAAGGTAATAAATCAATAGGGAACAAATACTGATATCTGAAGAAGCCAGGAGCCAAACACTTCGCAACATTTATTTATTAACTAAGTCATAATTAGAGGATTGATTTCAAGGCTCAAAAAGCCCTTACTTGGTTCAGAAATAAATCAACAGACTGAAAGAAACAAAGGCTGAAGATGCAGCCTGTGTGGGAAAAGAGGGGTTTCTTAGAAAAATATCCGAGGAAAACTGTAAAACTACAGCCTGTATTCACCTTAAATGTATCCTTTTTTCACTTTTTTAGCGTATAACTTCTATCTTTTTTTCACAGTTTTTTTTTCTTTTCTCTTAAAGCTGCTACTATGCTTTTACCACAAAAAAGTAAATCCCCTTTTCTGTCTTGCCAGCAGTAGTTGTGCAGATTTGTACCATTTTATAGTAACAAAGAAACAAGCATTTGAAATCAAAGGATGCAGAGAAAACCATGTTCCACGTATGCTTCCAGCAGCTTGACGCTGAGCAAACAAGGCAGCCTCTTTCTTCACTGCTCTTCATGAATATTGAAGACTGCAGCTAACCAAATGACAGCACAGACAACCACACGGGCAACAGCGGCGAAAGGGAAAGTCTCGATCCTCCTAGACAGGAGTTAAGGAAGCCACAGCTCCTGCTGGAGTAAATCTCATCAGCCAAGAAACTAATGAAGAGGTGACCTTGTAAATCTTGCTAACCACAGAAGGGAAGCTGCCTTTACCAAAGGGCACATATCAGTTGGCTTCACCAGCAACAACATCTTTCCATGCTGATTCTTATCCCACTTTTTGTCCCTCAGCTCATGAGAAGCATGAACATGCCTCTCGGTGACAGAAACCAACAGTCTGTCCAGATCTGCATCCAAGTGCAGGCCAGCACAGAGCCTGCAACACTGGGATAGCTTGCAAAGCCTGACATCAGCTACACACAGAAGGGCAAGAGCAGAGCAAGGGAGGCTTGGGAAGAGCTCTTCCACAAGAGCCCAGCATGAGTCAATCTTCAGCATTAAAGCTGAAGTGCCCAGCCTGGGCTTCCAGGCTTCAGGATGTGAAATGATAGGAGGAGGTCTACAAAGCAGTGAGCTTGATCAGGAGACAAGGAAAGATCTATCATAGAATCATCAGGTTGGAAGAGACCCACTGGATCCTTGAGTCCAACCATTCCCACCAATCTCTAAAACATGTCCCTCAGCACCTCGTCTACCCATCCGTTAAACGCCTCCAGGGTAGATGAATCAACCCCCTCCCTGGGCAGCCTCTGTCACTGCCCAATAACCCCTTCAATGAAAAATTTTTTCCTAATGTCCAGCCTAAACCTCCCCTGGAGGAGCTTGAGGCCATTCCCTCTCGTCCTGTCCCCTGTCCCTTGGGAGAAGAGCCCAGCTCCCACCTCTCCACAACCTCCTCTCAGGTATTTGCAGAGAGCAATGAGGTCTCCCCTCAGCCTCCTCTTCTCCAGGCTAAACACCGCCAGCTCTCTCAGCAGTTCCTCATAAGGTCTGTTCTCCAGCCCCTTCACCAGCTTCGTTGCTCGAATGTTGAGATGGGAATTGTTTGTGCTTCAGAGGCCGTTACAGAATCATAAGATGGTTTGCGTTGGAAGATCATCCAGCCCAGCCCCCTGCAGTGAGCAGGGACATCTTCCACTCAGGTTGCTCAGGGCTTCAATGAACCTGGCCTTGAATACTTGCAGGGATGGAGCATCCACGACCTCTCTAGGTAACCTGTACTTGTGTCTCACCACCTTCAGTGAAAAGGAAGGTTATAAAGGTGACCGCAAGTGTCCCTATGTGGCCCTTCAGTTTGGCTGCCGTACCAAGGGCTCGGTGGCTGCTAGGGGGCTGAGTAGCAACCTTATTTGTTGGGTGGGTGGCACCCACTGCCCTCTCACTTCTGAATAATCTGATCATGTGTCATAACAACTGTTGAGATAACCTTGCTTCCTCCATACTATGTTCCTTGCAGTCTTTTCCTAGCTCTTCAGTCAATGAGGTTTAACCTTGAGGTGTGTTTCCTTGAAGGCCACTATCTGACCTGTGAACAAGATCTGCTTTGCAGTCTTCTAGCACTTGCCTCTCTAGCAGAAACACAATGCTACTTTATTCCAATTTTTTTTCTTTTAGAAACAGTGTTTTAGTTTTGAAAAACTGCAAAGTCTCTATCAGTTCATTCCCTCTAACTGGGACATGCTGTGATGTGAGGATGTATATTACTAAGGTTTTTGCTGTTGAAATTTTATGTCATTAAATACCTGGTATTGAGGAGACTACTAGAGTATACTTATACCTAATTATTTTCATTTTCTCACTTTTTTTTGGTGTGTGTGCATTGCTGGAATCCCTAATCCCATAACTCTAAATGCAAATTGATGTTGCTTTTATAGCCACTAAGGGATGTTAAAGCTGGAGTGTTCTGAGATCTCTACACACTCTCGTACTTCACTCTAACAATGGGCTAGTACTAGAATGGTTATTTATTTACTTTTGCGGTTCTGCCTGGGTTTGCTTTCTTTCTGGAAGAGTACTGGACAAAAAAAAAAAAAAAAAAAAAAAAAGCCTTGAGTTAATCCCTTTCTCCGTCTTGAGGGAAGATCATTTACAATATTCTTGACAGATGCTTGTCTAATCTCTTAATTGCTGGAAATTCCACTGCATTTCTTGAGCAGCTCACTCCAGCGCTTTAGATTCTTGCTGCTTGGTTTTTCCTAATGTTTAGCTGGACACAACTTGCAGTAAACTTTGGTTTTTATTTGGTTCAATGATTATTGGCCTGATTTTGACAAGGTTAGAAGCCATTCACGTTGCTCTTCCACTTTATAGTCCACTATGACATTTGAAATTTCCCAACCACAACAATGATGTTATAGTCTGCGAGTTTTGCTCATTCCCCCATGCCGGTGTCTAAGTTGCTCTGGAAGATTTTAGCCAAAACCAACACTGATCCTTTATTGGACTTCTCAGTAACTTGCAAGCTTCGGAGGAAGCACAAACGCAGCAGGGTGACAGGATTGCCCTTTCAGCAACTTTAGGAGAACAGAGAAAGCATCGGGAGTTGTCCAGCCCTGGCAGCTTTGCTAAAGATATGGTAAAAGCTTGTGATCAGGCAGGAGCAGACACGCTCCGTGGCAGCACTGGAAGGATGCGGCACAGGACACTCACACTCTGCTTCACAGGCACCAAAGGGAAACTGGAGTCCCTACCAAGACACCACTGACTGTTTAGCAAACACTTACAAACTGGCCAAGCTATGTAGATACATATATATCTATATTTTAAATACCAGCTCACAGCAATCACTGTAAAGCCACAGAACAGGTCAACCACAAGTCTTTCCCCTAAAGCAGGAAAACTCAGCAGGAGTTTCCCACTGAAACCCTTAGAAAGAAATGCGTATTTACCACACTAAAAAAAAAAAAAATTGCCTTAATCTCATATTCAAGAATTAATTTGCATATTTTTTGCTGGAGCACAATAAAAATACTTCATCTGCAGCTCAAAGCCTAATACAGGAATTTCCAGTCTGAATGGTTTGTTTGTCAGAGGCATGTATTATTCGAAACAAGATTTGAGGCTCTGCCTAACAATGCTCATCTCGACCACAGGCATGCTCATCCAAGCCACCCGAACAATGCATGAACCCAAGTTCCCTTTCAGGATTAAAAAAATCCCGGGCAACCAAGTCCCTGGCTGCCTGAACCTAGAGCTAAGGAAAATACATAGACAAGGCCGCTCTGTGTCTTAAAGCTTTGTTGCTGTTAGAGAGGAAAGTCTGGTGGAGGCTCTTCGCTAACCTTCTGCCAGTGTGTTCTTCCCCTGCTCCACTCTGTCTGCTCAACTTGAGCCCCCAGGGAACTTCAGCGCAAGTCCACGGGGGAACAGAACAGTCCCTAACCTAGTCTGAAAGCCACACTCTTCTCCAACACCTCAGAGTCTGATTACTTGGACCACAGATTAAGCCAGTTTTTTGGTCTGGTTGGTTTTTTTAAGAAAAATATGGAGCTCCAGGAGCTGTGGTTACTTTGCTCAATCATTTAGTAGCTGCCACCAACATGTGATGGGAACGGCCTGGCTCCTTCCCCCCTCCACCTCGTTTGGTGCAAGGGGAGTCAGCCTGTCGTTAATTATTTTCCAGTGGACGATGCTTTTTTTACATTCCCAGGTTCTTCAATTACATATTTGTTCCATCATAGTTCCATAAGCTTTTCCCTGCATCACGCTCGCCTCTGCCGGTAACGGGGAACCTGCGTATCGCTCAGAATTCACATGGTGTAAATAAAACTAATGGCACTTTCTAACATTTCACAATGGTGCTTCCTGCCTTTCACCAGCCTGGAGGTGGAGACCAGAGCTGGGGAACTACAAATCAGTGCCAATTGTCCCACAGGCTGAATGCTTTTTGTGGTTACTGCCACAGAATGTTCTCTTTTGACACCAGCTTGAATGCAACCATGACTTACAAAGGAGCAACAAGATGCCTCCAGGACAGAGGCAGAAACAATAGTCCAACTCCAGATGTGGGTGTTATTAAAGCACAAGGTTAGGTCAGGGAAGTTGTCTGAGGGAAGGACAAAGGAGCCGACTGCCAAAAATTTATGGGCAAGTCAGTTGTGAAAGGGTTATTCTTAGCTGTGCGTTTCACAATGAAGTGAGCTACAAGCGAGGTACCCCAGCAATACCTTGGGACTCCTACAGAAATATCCTCGCATCACAAAGCGAGAGACAACGAGTTCTGCTAGGGATGATGCTGGTGAGTCTCCACATTTCTTACAAAAGGTCCTCAGGGATGAAGTCCAGGGCAGAAGCCTCACAGCAAATATTCTGCAGGTTTTGGGAAGGATTCACTTTCAAGTTTCAGAAGCTTTGTAACAACGGGAAAAGGAAAAACAAAGCCTCTAGGAAATAATGGCAGAGACATCCAACCATTCCTGCCGCCCAAATCCAACACTTGGCTTCCCTTGGTTCTCACTCCTCATGAATACTCTCATCTTTTCTCTCCCAACTTTCTGCCTGAGCACCAGCAGGCCCCAAATCAACAAAGAGCAAGGAGAAATCAGAAAAGCAAGGCATACCAATGGGAAGAGTTCATTTCACCAGCTTTACTGGCTAATGTTCACTAACACTCCAGCTGAAAGACAAGAAATGCGCAATTCAACAGCCACCTGGGGCAGCAGGAATTTCCATGGGATCTCAGTCCCCAATAGGGACACAAACCAACAGGAACAATGTGGGAAAAACCTTCCTTGGCAAAGCACAAGACCAACAGTTTCTCTGGCTCTCTTTTGGGAGAAAATGAAGTATAACAACACGATATTGAAAGACGCGTTTATGGAAAGGCTAGAAGTGTGGAATTTTACTTCTATTCCTTCTCCAAAAGTGAAGTAGAATCATAGAATCACCAGGTTGGAAGAGACCCACCGGATCATCAAGTCCAACCATTCCTATCAGACACTCCTTGAAACATTATGAAACACAAATTGAATTTCAGCTCCGTTTCATCATTTTGGTAAGAGAAGACTGCTCCAAATGGAGTTTACAAAAACAATATGCACTGAAGTGATAAAACCACTCATGTGACGGGGAAGGCAAGAGACCAATACCACAGAAATATTTAGTCTCACCCAACACACCAACCCTTGTCAGAGGGAGCAGGTAGAACACATCACAGGCCAGTTTAATTTATGTAAACACCAGTAGAACAATCAGTTCATCCTGAAACAGAAACAGCCTCAAAGAGCTGAAGAAAAACACTGAACCTCTGGGATAGAAAGGAGATGAAGAATAAACTATGATCTGTAGCTAAAAGGTCAGGCACCCGAAATGGCCAGTCTTCCAGAGAAGTCCTTCTGAAGGCTCGGGAGCTCTCCTTAGTCATTTTGTTTTGCTCACCCTTGCATTCCCAGAGCATTTTGTACGGCAGAACTGAGATGTGAGAGCGCTGAGCGCAGTCTGGGAGCAGTCAAAGGATGGCAGGGCCGTACACTTGAGCTGGGGAAGCAGGGATGGTGTCTATAGTGGTGACTTGCACTCCCCGTGCACTAACACCGTTAGCTCAAGTTGTCAAGGGCCCATAAGGACCACACAGTCCAATCCTGGTGTCCATTTCACTGTATCTCTACGATCCTGTTGTTGGATTTGGGTTTTAAGTTCAGTATCCAACAGGAACAGGCCTACACAGCTGTATTTTGGGTGCTTATCCTTTTCTCACCATCCTTATCTCCAATTCCCACTACCAATAACTGACAGTCCCTGGACCAGTTTCCACTGAACTGAGGAAAACAGAGACCCCAGGACACACATGTTCCTCTGCACTTTTAAAAACATTCATTCTTTAGAAGAGAATGAATTTTACCCCCAAAATAGTGCCCTATTAAAGTAAAGCCACAGGAAAATCCAAATTATCAGATGTGACAGAAGTGACCTAAGGGTGAATCAAAAGAAAACAGACTTCAACAGCCCAACTGCTTGAAGCACAATCTCTTGAGCATCATCTCTAATTCCATTTCTTCTCTCACCTAACCTTCATGATGCCACAGACCAGCAAGCCTTACTTAGCAGGAGACATCCTAGAAGACAGATCATAGAATCATAGAACAACCAGGTTGGAAAAGACCCACCGGATCATCGAGTCCAACACTAAGCCATGTCCCTCAGCACCTCATCCACCCACACCTTAAACCCCTCCAGGGAAGGTGAATCAACCCCCTCCCTGGGCAGCCTCTGCCACTGCCCAATGACCCTTTCTGTGAAAAATTTTTTCCTAATGTTCAGCCTGAACCTCCCCTGGTGGAGCTTCAGGCCATTCCCTCTTGTCCTGTCCCTTGGGAGAAGAGCCCAGCTCCCTCCTCTCCACAAACTCCTTTCAGGTAGTTGTAGACAGCAATGAGGTCTCCCCTCAGCCTCTTCTTCTCCAGGCTGAACAACCCAGCAGATCAGCAGAGAGCAGAATAACAACAGCATTTAGACTAGGAAAATCAAGCCCACTTCCCAGCTGCACAAGGAAGGGCCTTAAGCTCCTAACCACTCTTCCCTACAACATTCCTGTCGCTGACCTCGCGTCACCTCTAGCAACACTCTGATGGTCTGATTCAATCCATTCACCTGACCAAAAAACACCCGTCCCAAGCAGACGGGGTTTGCCAGGTAGGGAATTCAACCGCTTCAAGGGAAGGTAAAGCCAGCCCCAGCACAAAGGGAAAAGAAGAACTGCGCAGCTGTGGAGAAAGAGATTACTCTCTCAGCTGTGGGAGGCTGGCAGATCAGCTCAACCATCTTGTGCAATTCCACTGGCAGGAACAAGCTCCTGTGGTCCTAGCAAACAGATCAAAGGGAAAAACAAGGCAAAACGGGCCTATCTATCGCTCATTTAAGATGGAATTCATTACCCATTTGCGAATGAAGGTTTATTTTCCACTTATAAACAGTAGCACATTGGTACCTTCCTGGTCCTTGGGGATTCTGACCCTAAAAAGGAGAGACAAACCCTCACGAGGGGAAGAGCAAACAGATCCCCAGCTTGTCATTTGATTTTTTGGTTTCAAAAAGCCACCACCACATGCTATCCTCTATTATATTTAAAAACCACATACAAAATTAATT
Source organism: Coccyzus lansbergi (assembly GCA_033558105.1). Classification (NCBI taxonomy): domain Eukaryota; kingdom Metazoa; phylum Chordata; class Aves; order Cuculiformes; family Coccyzidae; genus Coccyzus; species Coccyzus lansbergi. The sequence continues at coordinate 144,229 of JAUMJK010001006.1, forward strand.
GCGTGGGGGTTTAGTGTAGAAAAATATCTGACATTTAGAAACATTTTGGACCTACCAAACTCTGCAAAGGAGTGTTTTCTCATGCAAGCTGAATGATCTGTTCATACTTTTCACTCAGCTAACCTGCCAGCTCTGCTATATGGAGAGTCAGAGTATATAGAGCCATTAGATTTATTTACAGAGTAAACAGCACAGATTCCCGTGAACTTCTGCACAGTGAGTAACACAGCTGGCTGAATGTTGCCTTATTTTGCTTTCTAGTAAAACAGAAACACCTGAAACAAGTTGCCTTTCGGTTAAGGGAGGGCAAGCTTAAGAATTCAACCTCTTGAATCATAGAATCACCAGGTTGGAAAAGACCCATCGGATCATCGAGTAATAACTCTGCGACTGGAGCTCGGAATACAGTCCACATCAAGCTCTTATTTGTGTCTAATAATGCTGGAAACCGTGGCTGAGAGGTCTGTCCCACCAGTGTCCTGCAGCCTTTCTGCATATTCTGAGTCTATAAGTTCACCCTGGGCATCACAATCGCAGAACACGCATTTGGCAGCATCAAAATTGCGAGTTTTAACGCTTGAAGGAGGAGGGGGCCCCAAAAATTTTGTATTTGTACCAAATATGACATGACCTGTATTTACAAATGGGCATTTTCTTCCAAAATAAGGTAGTCAGGTTGCATAATAGGAAAGCAGAGTCAGCCGATTTCTCAAGTTTACATTGTACCTGCTGCTCAAAACAGGATACACATGAGCCTGGGCTGAGTAAAGACACTACGCAGAAGCTATTGTCCAAGGCATCCTGCTACCTTTTATCGTTAAAAAGCATTTTCCAAAACACTAAAACACCCACAGAGATGCAGATGAGGAAACATTACACAACTTCTCAAAACCAGCCAAAGGACCCGAGTTACAGGGTGTTCTCTAATAGCTGAGGGGTGAAATCAGGGCCTAGGTGTCCGTAAGGGCATGTCAGAATTGTAGCAAGTGGGTAAAGAACTAGGGAGAAGATTCAGCTCTCTCAGCCAGATAAAGGTAGTGACTACCCCTAAAAAAAAAAAAAATATCAGTATAGACCTTCCCCAAACAACACATGCTTCTGGAAGCAAATTTTCAGACTGAGAAGTGGCAGCAGAGGGTCATGGTAATGCTCTCTCAACCTTTTATTTTCTAGGGGAACAAAGAAGTATCTTTTTGTATTCTGCACACGTATTCAACACGCAAACCGAAGTGAAATCAGTTTGGAAAAGCAAAATATTGCTAAAAATAAAGTGTATCTGGAGATGCAGAGGATAGAAAATACAAAGCGGGTGAACTCCAACTCAGCAGGATTTCTCTTTCTCTCCAAGGAGAAAACCAGCTCCACTCCTTTCTATTTTTAGCCAAACGAGTGAAGACAGTTGCACTGCAAGCAAGAGGAGATAGTCCTTTGCAATGGGAGAGTTCCAGGGCTCCACCTGATAAATCTGAGTGACCACAAGTAAACATCAAAACTGTAAAAAAGCATGACCTTACAGATTTTGGCTGACATTTCAGATCCTGAAGTCAGCCTGAGGGGCAGCCTTATCTTGGCACCAGACTGCAGTATCACTTGCAAGGTTTGGACTCCAAGCAGGAGAAGCCAGAGCCTCATCCAAACACTCGGGCATGTCACGGGGCGGAACAGGGAGAGCCAGACCACTCAGACACCAGCCACCCACTCACCAGCAGCGCATCCCAAGTCACTCCTCGCCTCTCCTTCACAACTGAAGTGGACAAGGAGACCAGTTGGCTGCTTTCAGTACCTCTTGTGTTTACTACAGAATTAATGCTTCCAAATTTGAAGCAGGGCGTCCGAACCTTTTGTGCATCTTGCCAGACAACAATTCACAGATATTGCAATGAAGAGATACCCTTATGCCAATACAAGAGCTTTTCTTACAAATTCTATCACCACATTTAAGCATTTCTCTTCCACCACGTCCTTACGCTTCTAGAGGCTCACTTGCCCACTAAAGTGATTTTTAAAATACCAATATTGAGCCACCTTATATCAGTGCAAGTCTTTGCAAAGGGAAAGAAAGAAGAGAACTCAAAGTCACCAGCGCAAGCTTGAGTTATATATTCTTCTTTAGGAAAGGATTCATCCAAATCAAAACTATTTGCTCACTGAGCCTCTGAACATCCTAAGCAATTCATTTTGTCAACGCATCCAAATACGTAATGGTCATGAACTTTCTCAACTCTCATAAACTTCCTTGACTATCAAGAAGTGCACTGCAGTCACATACAAACTCAGACAATACAAAGGGCAGTCTACGGACAGGCAGCAGCTGAAACGCCTGCAGACCCTGGTCACACCACTCTGTGATCAGGGTTTCAGCTGCACTCACAACTTCTGCCCAAAGCGCATTGTGTGGATGTTTGTCCTCTCACAGCAGTGAATTTACCAACTTCAGCATGTTAGGAACCAGCAGAGACCATGAGCTGCCAACCACTATATGTTGCGGTGGGTTCGTAGTGGAGGTGCTGTGAATCTCCACCAATGGCACCAGCTGCTCGCTCGCTTTCGGAAAAGCACCGATTTCCACTACCTCCTCCAACTCCTGGAAATCCACAAGCACGTCCTTGGGCAGTAGTAACCAGGGATCTCAACTGAAAACTCTGTGTTGAGCAGCCAGTAGAAACGACATCCTGTCAGGTGAACCAGAGCCTTGGAGTCAGCCCCTCTGCTCCTGCTTCCCAGGAAACCCTGCAGCGTCACAGGCTGCTTTTTCCTTTCAAACCCTCTGCACCCACTACGTGTGCTTTCTCAGCCTACCCACCAACAACTCATCACCACTGAGTCACAAAGAATGAATAAACTGGCCTCTGGTTCCATAAAAGTAAGAGTTTCTTCCCATACACAGGACACTGACAACCTATATACTGCCTTGTGGCCCAGGGATTTCTTCATGGACCTATGGATTACAGTGTAGAACATTCATTGAATGACCTTGCAGTCTACAGAAGAACATGAAAACCTCACTACACAAGGCAAAGCTGCTTTGGATTCAGAATAGCCAGGGTAATTCTTTTCCCAAAGCACTGAGAAATTAAGCAAGTCATAGGATGTCTGAACACAGCCATGAGTTTCATCCATCACAACAAACGCATGACACAACTTTGAAACGGTGGTGGGATCCGTAGGCTTTTCGTTATTTACTACTTCATAAACGCTACTACCAAACTCACTCTACAGAGCCAGAAGTACCACGAGATTGTGCCGAACACAATCAAAACCATCCATGCGTATCAAGCAGCTCAATTTTAATTAAACTCACGCTCTCTTATCAGAAACTTAAGTTTTTCTGGCAGTGATATTGGCAGGCACATCCCTTCAAGGAGCTCTACAGACACTACTGTTGTCTTCCTCCCCAGCCACAGTGATTCCCTCTGTCCAGAAACACAAGGAGTGCAGAGCACGGCTTCCCACCACCTGCCACTGCAGCCAATCCCATCACAATCCTCCTCCCTGTTTTCGCTGCCCAACAGCTCAGGACCCCAAGCTTGTTGGCTCTCCCTCTTCCTCACCTCCTGGGTATCGCCTGCACTTGGCATCTCCCAGGAGCCACGGTTCCTAGCCCTGGTCCTGACTCCACATGCCCTCTGCCCACAGAGTCGTGGCCTTGCTGCCACCCCCATTCTACCCAAGAACACACTGAGTGCCAAGTGCAGCTGCCCACCACCTGCCATCCCAACCCGGTCCCATCCCAGAACCCCTCCCATCCAGCACAACATTCCCCGCTTTCACTGCCCAACTACTTAGGAGATGAAGCCGGGCTGTACTTTGTCTTCCCTACCTCCTGGTCATGCACTCGGCATCTCCCAGGAGGTGCGTTTCCCAGCAGCTCAGAAACCTTCCCACCCAACACAACCACCTCTGGTTTTGCTGCCCAGCAGCTCAGAATCCCAGGCTGGGTTGATATTCCTTGTCTCCTGGGAGCACTGGTTCTCAGCCTCAGACCCTGCTTCATGCCCCCTCAGCAAAGCTGTGGTCTCGCTGCCATCCCCACTATCCAGGAACACATGGAATGCCAAGTGAGGCTGCCTGCAACCTCCCAGTGCAACCCAGTCCCATCCCATAACCCTTCCCACTCAACACAACCCTTCCTGGCTTTGCTGCCCAGCAGCTCAGAATCCCACATTTGGTTGATGTTCCTCAGCGAGTCCAGAGAAGAGCAACGAAGCTGGGGAAGGGGCTGGAGAACAGGCCTTATGAGGAGTGGCTGAGAAAGCTGGGGGGGTTTAGCCTGGAGAAGAGGAGGCTGAGGGGAGACCTCATTGCTCTCTAGAAGTGCCTGAGAGGAGGTTGTGGAGAGGAGGGAGCTGAGCTCTTCTCCCAAGTGACAGGACAAGAGGGAACAGCCTCAAGCTCCACCAGGGGAGATTCAGGCTGGACATTAGGAAAAAATTTTTCATTGAAGGGGTCATTGGGCAGCGACAGAGGCTGCCCAGGGAGGGGGTTGATTCACCTTCCCTGGAGGGGTTTAAGGGACGGGTGGACGAGGCGCTGAGGGACATGGTTTAGTGTTTGATAGGAATGGTTGGACTCTATGATCCAGTGGGTCTCTTCCAACCTGGGCCCACCGAGCAGTGGCCTTGCTGCCACCCTAAATTCCAGCCCCGGCCCCACGGGGGGGGGTGCGGGGGGGGCCCGGACGGGCCCCCCCCGCACCCCCCCCGTGGGGCCGGGGCTGGGGAGAGCTTTCCCCTCCCTCAACTTTCCACCCCCGAGCGAGTCGCGGTCCCCATCACGGGGACAATGAGATGGCGGCGAAGCCCAAGGGGTGTTGATGGTTGGGGTGGGGGGGGGGGGAATCCCGCTGCTCCGGCAGAGCCGCCCCGCCCCTCGCCTCCTCCCTTCCCCTCCCCTTCATCCTTCTCCTTCTTTTTCTCGCTCCGCTCGGGCCACCGAGCCCCGCACAAGCCCCGGGCCGCGCCGCTGCCCCCGCCCCTCGCGCCTCCATCTTGGATCGCCGCCCCGCGCCCTGCCCCCCCCCCCCCCCCCCTCCTTTTCCTCTTCCTCCTCCTCTTCCTCCTCCTCCTCCTCCTCCCTCCCTCCCCCCGCGCGCGCGGCGCCCCCCGCTCACCTCGCGGTTGAGAAGAGGGGGGGGGGGGGGGGAGGGCGGAGAATGGGGGGAAGGGAAAGATGGAAAAGGGGGGGGAGGGGAAGAAGGGGGGGGGGGGATGGTGTCGGCCCTCGGCGGGCGTCCCCGGGACGAGCGGCGGAGAAAGGCTGAGCGCGCGCGCGGGGTATCCGGGCGGGCGGCTGGGCCGGGGCCGGGGCGGCGGCGGCGGCGGCGGCGGCGGCGCTGCTTGGCTGGCGGGGGCCGCGCGCTCGGCGGGAGCCGCAATCCTAACCGCCATCTGGCGGCTACGACTGCCGCGGGAGACGACGACGACGGCGCAGCCGCCACCGCCGCCGTCGGCCGCC
>JAUMJK010001007.1:600000-819873 GCA_033558105.1 Coccyzus lansbergi
GGAACCAAGTTCCAGAATTATTTGATTACTCAGATGACCCAGCACACTCCTCTTTGTGAGTCAACACTTCCTATATATCAACAACCATCTTCTGTTTTCAAGTAGAAAGCTATTTATGAATGATGGGCTAAGTGCAATGAATCTACTCTCTTACTACTTAAAGGGTTAAAAACTTTGGGGGCCAAATCCTTTTCATCTTACTCACAAAAAAAACCAAAAAAGAGTTCCACTGGAACAATTGAATAAGATGTAGAGGATTTTGAACTCTTGTCCAAATTCTCACAGAACCATGGGTGTAGATGGCTGCTAGATCTGTCAAGCCCAGAAGGAAAGCTGTTTCTCAGCCTCCACTGTCCTTGGCCATGACGAGTCCCAAAAGACGTGTCCTAGGAAAGGATCCAAGCACCACTAGCCACATGGTCCTTCTGCAGCACAAAGTAGGTACCTACTTCAGGCCAAAAATCTTAGGTAGGTTAATAAATGGTATTGTTATCAGTATAGCACTTCAGTGTAGCTTTATATTATCTTCTCTAAGCATCTGTTTAGGCTTCAACTGCACATTGAGCCAGGATTTGGCCCTTAATATGTGACAATATCAGCTGGACTTAATATTATTTTGATCATACTGATGTACTGATCTTTTTGTGACATTTTTATGTACGATCTTGTTTTGTTAGAACTGTGAAAAGTGATTTGTATGTTGTGATTCTGGGGACAGTGTTCTTTCATTGTCCAGTGTGGTAGTTTCAATCTCCAGATGTTTAATAACAACATCTCAGCTGAACTTGAAATATGGTATATCCCAAAAAGAAATTTTTAAATGCAGTTTAGGAAGTACTGTGTATGGTAATATTAAGTAGAGCAGAGAGCTCCTAACTCTCTGAGATGCAGATTGTTAAAACATTACAGGGATCATCTTTAATGCTATACTAGTAGTGAAAAAATAAATTAATATATATTGTTATCTCCAAAATTCCTTATGCCCATGCATTTTATAGCCAATGACATCTGTGCTTCCAAGGAATTCAAGTCTGAAAATAAGCTTTTTTCAGTCTGTGAGTGACACAGTTTGATAATGTTTTGTTTTCTTGTTTATTCATGCTTGTGTAGGTGCATGGGAGAGTGTGTTACAAGGTTGTGAGTGCGGATCATACTGTTGGAAAGTTATGCTGAAAGGAAGCTTTCGTGCTTAGTTCTTAGTCAAGATGAGATCGTGATCATTTCATCTCTTCCCAAAGTTAACCCACAAGATAATCTGTGGTTCAATCAAGAGTTGAGGAAGCTCAAGGGCCAACTTGTAACTGGTCAAAGAGGGAAGCAGAAAAAAAAATAGCATGAACCAAAGCAATGAGACGTTGAAAAGTGTTTTTGTTTATGTTGAGATTTTAAAATGGCAATTCTTGAAGGGAAAAGTACATGATGAATGAAATGACGGTATAAGACCATGCTTTATATTGTCTTGAAACATAGATTAGTTGATCCTGCAATTTTAACTCTTTCCAAACCCATGCTGGCTTAGGGAGAGTTTTTTTCACTGGTAACAGAGCTAGGTTTGGTAATTCTAGTTGCAAACCCAACAGTCAAACAAATAGTTGTATGAGCATGTGTGCATTCTTGAATTCAGTGGGACTTCTCCTATGTGCATTTAGTCTTCTGTGCTTATGTTTGGAAAATTAATATACAAATTAATTATATACAAATATACAATTAATATACAAATCCATGGCTAGACAAGTATCAATGTCCAATAAAAGCCAACATGGAGGTATTATACTAATCCTCCGTATCACCATTCAACTACGCACTTACCATGAGGTCACATGTCTAGATTTCCCCACGAGGATTATTTCCTTTGGGTTGGCTGCTCAATGAAATCCTCTGTACACACCAAAGGCTCTTGTGCAACTCATGGGATAGGAGATGCAGGTAGCTCTGGTCAGTGGAAAGGGGAAGATGGAGCCCCTTTGCACACCCAGCAGAGTAAGATTATGTTCCCATTTGAGAAATACTTGCTGGAAGGAAGTACCTGCTTCGACACACACCTTTCCATATGCAGCCTTTCTTCTTGTTACCTAACCGAGGTGGCCCGTCCTTTCTTCTGAAAAGCAAGACTCAATTTTCAATTGCCTGTAAATTGAGTTCTCAGTTGAATTGAATTTTCAATCTGTTTTATCCAAGTTTACCCAGGCTGGGAGATCTTTTTCAAACTCTGTGTCTACCTACTTGGAGAAGGCAGTTGAAGCCAATAGTCCTACTATAGTCTCCTGATCTTTTTGCAATTAATCTTCTCATCTTTTTGTTAATGGCCCTCTTTGTATAGGTAATCAAAAAAAATGTGATGCACAGATTTGTATTCTGACTCCTCCATGCATGTCCCTTTTATTTTCTGTTTTCTAGTCCATCATTCAAAGGCTTATGAGGCACCAAAGATGATGCACAGATGCAAACAGCACACAAAAGCTCATTTGTGAACCTAATTAAAAAAAATCCCATCACTAGTAACCACAATAAAGAAAAGGACACTGCAATGACTTTTGAGGAAAAAGGGAGTGAAAAACGAGCCTCTGGTGCTCATTTGCAAGTGTGGCACTGCTCAGAGCTCTTTCCCCAGAAAGAATAAAAGAAAATATATGCGCTTCTATATAGCTTTTGTGAGACATTCAGTTAATATCAGATGAGTTTTACCATGAAAAAAGGCTAGTATGAGTTCATTGCTGTCTCAATGAAAACTAAATTTTCAATAAAAATCAAACTTATGAGGAATACATAGTCTATTTCTGTTGCTAAGAATGGGAACATATACATTTCAATAAACAGAATGTTACACTAGTTGCTGCCTTGACCGTTTTGTTCCCAACAAGAAATGTTAAAAAACTAACTCATTTTTATAAAGCATTTCCCTGGCTTATAAGGGTTAGACATACTGCTTAGACAAACAGGTTTTCTAATTATGTACTTTAAGGATGGACTATGACAACACAAGGGAACATATTTCAAGAGAAAAAAAATCTGTAAGTGTAATGTGAGAATGTTACTACTTAAAAATTAAAATTTGTGGTGCAGCAGTTGTCATTAAGAGGAATAACAGCATGTTGGGGTTTTTTTTTTCATTGTATGCTTTAAATAAAACTGTTGACACACAGTGCAAACAATTTATTCTTATTGTAAAATCAGTTGGAAACTGCGAGACTGTCTTTCCGACGAACGCCTGGTTGCAGTTGAAATATGCTTTGTTTTCTGAGCCCTGTACTGATCCTCGCTTTCATATCAGCCAACTGGAATGTTTTTTACACCCGGGTTGTCAAACCACCTTCACAATAAGCTACACAGTGTGACACTGGAGCCATTTTTATCTGTTGCCTTTTATTACAAGGACAACAACTTGGCTTGTAACACTGAATTTCACAGTCATTTGTCATAATCAAAATGCCTGACAAAAATGATGATAGATCAGATGACTGATTAACACTTCAACATGTTTCATTTGGATGGTTGTGAGTAACAAAAAACATCTCCCATGTTTTGCTGCCAAAGTTTTTGGATTAAAGGATGATATGGCATTCAGCAGTTGTGATCCAAAGGGATACCCATCCTCCAGTTGTGTAGAGGGCAGTAACCATGGGTTCCTTTTTCCCAGTAAAGAAAACTTACCAACAATATAACAGCAGCCATACTTCTGATAGATCACTTATATAAACATAAATAATATTGATATGAAACAAATTAGATTTCAGAAGGAGTCAGAGCATCACAAAAGAATCATAGAACAACCAGGTTGGAAGAGACCTGTCGGATCATCGAGTCCAACCATTCCTATCAAACACTAAACCATGTCCAGGAACAATCAATTCCAAGGGAAGACACCAAGCCCTCCCAAAAGAGGGGAGGACAGACCCAAGCAGTAAGATAACAGAGTCTCCCTTCAGAGTCAATCCATATCACAGTCTAGGATCAGCTGAGCATCCTAACTGAGTAAAGAAAAATATATATCATTGCCAGGAGCTAAAGTTGAGTGGATCAAAATTCAGGGATGATTCTGAGGAAGCAAAATACAGGAGTCGAGACATGAATCTGTGTAGTAAAAGCTGCTAAAAATGCAGAACTCATAACTAGACATGATAAAAAAGAGAGAAGATTTCAAGCAAGTCTTGGCAAATGTGCTATCTCCCACTATCACCAAAATAAAATTAAAAAATAGATTAAAGTAGAAATTAGTTTGGTCCTTTCTTTCTTATATTTTCTTTGTTACTCAAGAGTCTGATAAAACTTATTTTTCTATATCACAGAGACATCCCAGAGCTTACTATGTTATTACTTTACTTAAGAAGCTGTTAAATAAAGTCAGTGAAACATTCCCTTAGTGAAATCTATTTTCCCCTAAATTATCCATAGTCCATCTGTAGCTCTTGCATAGATTTATGGTGCCCATTATACCAGTATGCAGACCTATGAATTGGTGTTTCTCCTTTTTGTGAAATGCATATAAGGTAAATGTTACTCAAGCCTATGGCAACACATTCTTTCTACATTCTTTAAGCAGAGTCCCCACATAGTGACATGAGAGGAGTCATTAAGATCAGCAGGGTCAGAATTTTGCTGAAGATAATTAGAAACATTCAAATAGAACTGAGCGCTTTTATTTTGTGTTATTTATGTACGAGATTTTGATAGGAATGGTTGGACTCGATGGTCTGGTGGGTCTCTTCCAACCTGATTATTCCATGATTCTACGAAATTATTCTGAGCCAAACAGTGACTTTGTTGATGTTACCTGTCAAAACAAAGAGGAAAATCTCAGAATAAAAGTCATGCAGTCTGCAACTCATGTTGCCTGTGACTTAAAATACAATGTTCATTGAGGTTGTCTTTTAACTATACTGCAAAAGGTCATATGGGGAACATCTCTGATAAGGCAACACTCAAATAGCTGCTCAGATAAGCATGAAAGCTGTGTTGCTTTCCTAAAATCTGGGCTTCCTCAGCCTAGGTTCATGTTGCCAGGGCGCTTAAATACTGTGCCTTTAGTCAAAGTTGCACTGCTGACCCAGTAAATGAAATTCAAGCTTAAGTTCGGTGCCTTGAACTCGCGCTGGGGCTTTTCTGAAGAGCTCTGCTCTGCTGAGCTGTTTAGGGAAGGAAACGCTGGAGGGCACCAGAAGGACAGAGTTGGAAACCCCCGGGCAGGAGAATCATAGAATCATAGAACAACCAGGTTGGAAGGGACCCATCGGATCATCGAGTCCAACCATGAAGAAGGACGTCCCAGTGGAAAGTTGATGGCAGTGAAGGGGGAAAGGCAGAGGGAAAACCATAAAACAGTTATTTCAGCCAGCGACTGGAGGGGAAGCAGGAGAAAGAGAGGAAAAATATCAAAGCCAATGGTCACATCATGTAAAGAAGCATATTTCAGCAGTGTCCTGTCTCCTTTCCGTTGCCTGATGTCCACCTGCTGCCCTCAAACATTTTGGGAGAGAAGATCGTAACTCAGGAGCATCCCAACAGGCAGGGACAAGGATCTGAAAAATGCGGTGTTTAATTCAACAAGGAAGAGCTGAAAAAAATCCTGTTTGTTACAGCAGAAAACACTGCAGGAAGTTTGTCAACGCTTTCATCAGGAAGAGGTCTCTCGGGTCCAGAATGAATTTCTGGTCCTCCATGAGAGAGTATCATCCCTGCAGTCACAGTAAAAAGGACACTCAGTCATTACTGGGGAGGACGTATGTCTTTCATCTTTTTAGCTCACAGCAGGACCTTTGTTTGCATGTTTGGGATCTATGATCTCACCACCAACCTATTTGAAATTTCTCTTTCTCAGCGTCCTCAGTCAGAGCTGTTCCAGTTTGAATAAAGAGGGAGGGTGAACAGACTTGTTTTCTGCCTCCCAAACCACTGCCCCGAATGCTGATCCCTTGGGTGTTCCAGGACAGCACTTACAAGAACAGTTTTTGCTTTCATCCCAGTGCAATGTGGATACATTTTTTAAATTACCAAAGTTCAACAGATTGGAAAAAAACGGTTCTTTCCCATGGTGGTCGGAGAATGGTGCAGCAAACAGATTCCTGGCCCAGCTGCTGCTCTGAAGCTGTTACGCTGGTTGCTGCATACACTTGAGAGTTCAGCCAGTGAATTATAGCTTGCTATAATAAGAATGTTCTGCTTTCCATTAGATCACACTCGCTGGAACAATAGCAAATGCACTGAAGCAGCCAACGTGGCCGTCAGTGACATTTCAGGGTCTCTCTGCTTCATTGCTAATGTCAAACAAGTTCTGGCAAAAGGACACCTCGGTCATATTATCAGAAGTAACAGATCAGCTCTTCTGAAGGAGAAACAGGCATGTTGGGCTAGGTGAACAGTGAAGCACTTAGACTCCAAAGGAATCTCAGCAAAAGCTGAAGAAAAATGAAAGCAGAGATCATAAATCATAGTAAAACTCAATGCAGGGCTCTCTTGTGGTGTTACGTGAGTAGTAAATAACACTCTAACCTATTGGCAGCAGCTTTAATACTTCTTTATCAAACCACCCTTTGAAATGTAAGATACACCTATCTCCTGGTGAGATAGGTGAGGCCGCTCCTTGAATCCTGAGTTCAGTTCTGGGCCCCTCACCACAAGAAGGATGTTGAGGCTCTGGAGCAAGTCCAGAGAAGAGCGACAAGGCTGGTGAAGGGGCTGGAGAACAGACCCTATGAGGAGTGGCTGAGAGAGCTGGGGGTGTTTATCCTAGAGAAGAGGAGGCTGAGGGGAGACCTCATTACTCTCTACAACTACTTGAAAGGAGGTTGTAGAGAGGAGGGAGCTGGGCTCTTCTCCCAAGTGACAGGGGACAGGACAAGATGGAATGGCCTCAAGCTCTGCCAGGGGAGATTTAGACTAGAGATTAGGAGGAAGTTTTTCACACAGAGGGTCATTGGGCATTGGAATAGGCTGCCCAGGGAGGCAATTGATTCACCTTCCCTGGAGGTGTTTAAGGCACAGGTGGATGAGGTGCTCAGAGGCATGGTTTAGTGTTTGATAGGAATGGTTGGACTCGATGATCCGATGGGTCTCTTCCAACCTGGTTGTTCTATGATTCTATGATTCCTGAGCTGGAACGGTTGCAGAGAGTCACAGAAAAGAGACTGGTTGACCCAGAAGAAGCAGAACAGGAAGTTATGTCAGTTTGGGTCACACTACCAGAAGATGGGCCCATTCATATGAGAAATAAATGTTCAACAAATTCCCATGTGATCATATCTCTTTGGAAGGGCAGGTGACTTTAAAAAAGGCCAGATCAGTCACGCAAGTCATGAAACTGAGTAGTTGCAGGCATTAGGTCTTGGGCAACTGAAGTGGTTTCTTATCTGCCACTCCTCCTTTGAAACAGAGAGGGCAACTCAAGGTCAGGAAGCATAAATTTAGGCATCTGCATATGCCCTAGAAGTTAAGCCTCTAGTTATAGGCAATACAGCCAAAGGTACAATATTAGCCAATATGTGCATACGAAGTGATTTATGCAGTCACCCACAAGGTTCTACTTTAGGATGAGCTGAGTTGCCTCCTAGGTTTTAGTGACTGTATTGGCTAGAAACAAGATTCACGTGTCCATGTCCAGAACCATCTGAGCACTGGGAGGGTGCCCTGCCTGGCATCCAGCCATCCAAAAGGACATGGGTTTCCCTTGTGTTGTGAGTGCCAGCCACATGTCTCAGACTTCTGAAATACCTCTGGTGGCACCAACATTTTATCAACTGAATCAAGTCACTGGCTTCCACTGAGCCACTGATCTCCATAGTAGAAAGACAGAAAGCAAGCATATTTCTATACATACCTATGTGTAGACACATTAATTTAAGGTCCTCCATCTTGGACTCAATTCCGCTCTAAATGCTGCTTATTTAACTCTGCACCTGAAGATTTCATTGGCTTGTACTTTTGTCTTGAGACTGTTCTGTCTTTTAGTTGTGGAAGCTTTAATGGTTTGTTTCACGCTCCTGAAATACTGTTTGAAAACAGTGCATGTTCTTAAACCTTAGTAGGCTGGTGCAGAACAAATGGAAGTGCATGCAGGTAGCTCAGCATTTAGAGACTGCTTTTGAACCTTCTTGACTCTGGTTTATTTGATCCTTGAGGGCAGCTCTGTGATTCCCCCCTTCAGAGTACAGATAAAAAAACTATAGTTTGTAGTTATGGGTGAAATAGGAATGAAATTTTCACAGAAAGGGTCACTGGAACAGGCTGCCCAGAGAGGTGGTTGAGTCACCTTCCCTGGAGATGTTTAAGGGATGGGTGGACAAGGTGCTGAGGGACATAGTTTAGTGTTTGATGGGAATGGTTGGACTCGATGATACGGTGGGTCTCTTCCAACCTGGTTGTTCTATGATTCTACAATTCTATGAAATTATGTGAGAGTATCGGAGAAAGTAGTAAATTAAGGACAAAGGAATAACCAAGGATATGAATGGCAGCAGTGAGACTGGAAAATATTGGGGACTGAGCTGTTAATTTATACCGTGACCAGAATGCCTGTGCTCCCTCAGCAAGAAGTTGGCAACAAGGATGTGGCATGTGCTATGCTTCCTTCTGCTGTCCCACCAGGAAGATTAAGATCACACAAAAAAAGAATAATGAACAGCATACAGCAGCCTTACTGGAGATTAATGGAGAATGATGCTTTTGAGGATGAAATGAGGATCTGGCATTCACTGTTTGTCATTCGGCATACAACTCCAAACCAAAATCTGGTCAGCATTAGCTTGGGAGTGATTGTTCCAGTTCATTTGGCTTGAAGCTTTTGTTTCAGCCTGCATTGCTTCTTTTGTTTTTCCTGGAATGAAACACAAACAAAACCTTCCCATTCCCACTGCTCTGCTGATGAGTCAACTGACCTCCCACTCCACATATTTTAGCAAGCAACTAGCTCGCTCACCATGTCAGTTGTGCCTCCTGAAAAACTGAGTAATGAGTTACACTTTGCTGATAAGAAAAAAGTGAACATGAATGGGATTGTTCCCAGGAAGGAAATTACTAAATAAATATGCATTGCCAAGTGATCCTAAAATGACAACATGCTTGTTGGAGCAAGTGCAAATTTCACTAAGGCCAATCTTGATCAATGCCTTACGAAACGCTGAAAGTCACCGTGACAAAGCACAAATTGTTGCCATGGTTATTAAGGTGTTGATGACTCTTTCGTTCAGTGATATCACAGGCATTAACAGAACACATGGCCCTTTCTGGGTTTTTGTTTCCTCCTGCTCTTGTTCCATAGTTGCCCCTGTTGCAGGTACCACTCGATCCTGCTTCTGAGTCTCCTGAGTGACTGAGCAGAATCAGGCAACATTTTACTAGGGAGTATTTTGCAGAGACATTGTCATAACTACTTCCAGACCCTTCATTTTAGAAGGGATACCACCAATATTCACCCATTTAGGATAGAGCCAGTATGGTAATGCATTCTTATTTATTTACTCACATTGCCATAAATTTTACAGGATCGGGTTTGTAGACTAAGATTTTTACTGTGCACAAGAACTAATTTGACTGGAAGAACTTGAATTGGGAGCCATCAGATGGAAAGCAACAGGAAGCAGACAATCAATCCTAGGCAGCAGCCTCAGCATTATCAGGACTTCAGCAGACCTTCAGAGAAAAGAATGAGGTGGGTTTGAGGTGTTTGTAAAGATATTTTCAGAGAAGACAGATGATCTGTGGGGAAAGACACCTAAAGTGCTTGTTTGAGAATTATCAGGTTGGAAATGGAGATTCGCATCATAAGCTGATCAGATGCAGTGCTTGATCTCTAAATGCTGACATAGTTACTGGAGAAGTAGTTTCATCTGAGCAGTCACAGCACGCAGAGTTCCAACGAGTTCATGAGGATAAGCAATTAATTCCGTGAGCAATAAATCCGGTGAAGCCTTGTTTCTTTTGAGCTGATGACTTATTTTCTTATCCACCCAACACAATAACCCTGACAACTCTCCTGGCACTAAAGCTCTGTGTGACTTTCTCCTCACCTCAGTAGTATGCTCATCATCTCCTCACATACTCTAAATACCAGCTAGGTGAAGGGCAGTGTGAACTCCCTCTCCTTCCCAACAAGGGGTATGTGCTGGCCGGCAGCCTGATACCCACAGTGACTGACCCCACTGAGGCTGGCAAGGGCACACTGCAGCTTCTCCCTCATTAAATTTCCTTTCTCATGGTCAGCCGATCTTCAGAAGTCATGTAGGAAATTCCACTATCTCACCATTTTTCATCTCAGCCCATCATCCTAACTAAGCAGTCAAGAGTAAAAGGCACTTTTAGGCCATGATTCATCTCATCCCAAAATAGACATCTAAATCAGGTCACTTGAATCACAGTGAAAAGTGCCAACTGGTCTCCACTAACTGTAAGGACAACCTAAGGTGACTATCTCAGATGAAGACATTGATATCACACTAGTCTAAACTTAGGTGAAATGAATCCTACCCTAATGCCTTTGAGCTGTATGTCACACTACTGCGTGATGTTCAAGTGCAGCATTTGGTTTAAAAGTTACTACAATGGGACAGATGAGTGGACGTTCTGATCACCAAAACATTCCTTCATTTATTAGGTTGAATAATCAACAAGTACTGAGAAAGTAAAAAATATATTTTTGCATGTTTTCACAGAGGAAGATGCTACATTCAATGAATAGATTATTCATTATGTCACTCAGCCTTTTCTGCATCCCATGCCTGTACAGAAGGTTTAAATATTTAAGGACTGATCTGCCACCTAATAAACTACAGAAACCCGCATCCTGTTCCTGCATAAAATTCACAGCTTTTCCTTAAAGCAGAGAATGTATGGAAAAACATAATAAATTTCAAATTCAGACAAATTTTTTCTTTGAAAAAACAAATTTGGAAAATTACATTTATCTCTTTAATAGCTTGAAAG
This sequence comes from Coccyzus lansbergi, assembly GCA_033558105.1. Classification (NCBI taxonomy): domain Eukaryota; kingdom Metazoa; phylum Chordata; class Aves; order Cuculiformes; family Coccyzidae; genus Coccyzus; species Coccyzus lansbergi. The sequence goes on from JAUMJK010001007.1 coordinate 610,912, forward strand.
TGCTAGGTCCAGTCCTGTTCAATGTCTTCATCAATGACCTGGATGAGGGCATTGAAGGTACCCTTAGCAAGTTTGCAGATGACACAAAGCTGTGTGCAAGTGTCGATCTGCTGGAGGGTAGGGAGGCTTTGTAAAGGGACCTAAACAGGCTGGACCACTGGGCAGTGTCCAACGGCATGAGGTTTAACACGGCCAAATGCCGGGTCCTGCACTTGGGGCACAACAACCCTATGCAGAGCTACAGACTGGGAGAAGCCTGGCTGGAAAACTGCCAGGAGGAGAGGGACCTGGGAGTGTTGGTCGACAGCCGACTGAACATGAGCCAGCAGTGTGCCCAGGTGGCCAAGAAGGCCAATGGCATCCTGCCTTGTATCAGAAACGGTGTGACCAGCAGGTCCAGGGAGGTGATTCTCCCTCTGTATTCAGCGCTGGTGAGGCCGCTCCTTGAATATTGTGTCCAGTTCTGGGCCCCTCAGCACAAGAAGGATTTTGAGGCTCTGGAGCAAGTCCAGAGAAGAGCAATGAGGCTGGTGAAGGGGCTGGAGAACACAATCTATGAGGAGCGGCTGAGAGAGCTGGAGTTGTTTAGCCTGGAGAAGAGGAGGCTAAGAGGAGACCTCATTACTCTCTACAAGTACCTGAAAGGAGGTTGTAGAGAGGAGGGAGCTGGGCTCTTCTCCCAAGTGACAGGGGACAGGACGAGAGGGAATGGCCTCAAGCTCCGCCAGGGGAGATTTAGGCTGGAGATTAGGAGGAGGTTTTTCACACAGAGGGTCATTGGGCATTGGAATAGGCTGCCCAGGGAGGTGGTTGATTCACCTTCCCTGGAGGTGTTTAAGGGTCGGGTGGATGAAGTATTGAGAGACATGGTTTAGTGTTAGATAGGAATGGTTGGACTAGAAGATCCGATGGGTCCCTTCCAACCTGGTTGTTCTGTGATTCTGTGATTCTGTGAAAAAAAATTTTGAGCTTTTTATTCAGTAGGTATCTCAGTCTTTTAGGCACTCTCTGCCAGTTTTTGAGTTCTCCTTATCAGCTGAACAGCCCCTGTATGCATGTGAGTGGGTAGAGCAAGGCACCTCAGTGCTGGTGTCACCATCATCATCCCAGCAGTTAAAACTTGGTACTTGGCACTGTTTGACATTAAGTACCAAGTTGACCTATTCCACAAAGCTGAAGTTAGTTCAATCACCTTTTTGTCTTTCGCAAGATTTTCTAGGAATTAATGAAAATTTTTCCAGTCATAGATAAAGAAAGGCAGTGAAAGAAAAAAGATGAAAGAGAAGTCACACAAGACACATGCGTTCCAAAAGAAATGAGCAAATTTAGTTTTTCTGTGCTGGTAAACAGAAAAAACATCCATTAACTTGCAAAGGACCTTGAAACTTTCTCTTGCATGTCCCTTTTTGAGCTTGAATTTCCACATGCCTCTGTTTCATGAAGCCTGGAGCTCACCTGCAAAATCCCCGCTAAGGGCTAGTGTGCAAATGCAGAAGTGCATCACGATTCTGAATTGGTTTCTCAACACAAAAAGAAGCCTAGTTTGGGCAACTTTGTTGTGAAAAGGCACCCTGAAACACACAATAAATGCTCAGTGTTAGCACACAAGTGAAATCCCAGAGAGGTGGAATGGGGGCACCTCCTAATCTCCAGTCTAAATCTACCCTGGTGGAGCTTGAGGCCATTCCCTCTCGTCCTGTCCCCTGTCACTTGGGAGAAGAGCCCAGCTCCCTCCTCTCCACAACCTCCTTTCAGGTACTTGTAGAGAGTAATGAGGTCTCCTCTCAGCCTCCTCTTCTCCAGGCTAAACAACCCCAGTTCTCTCAGCCGCTCCTCATAGGTTGTGTTCTCCAGCCCCTTCACCAGCCTCGTTGCTCTTCTCTGGAGAAGGTAGGAATGAGCAGATGAATGAGGCAGCGTTGCATCTTTCAGCACTGATCCTGGCTAATGTCAGCTTGAAGATGTAATCTGTACCCCTGAACCAGCTTCTTAGTCTTAGCAGTCCTTTTCAGCTTTTTCTCCATGGATGCAAAGGGTACAGGATTGCTGCTGTGGCCTAGCTGTGCAAGTCATATGGTTTGCAAATAGCAAGGGATTGTTCTCAACTGGAATGCAAACTGAAAATGCCAGGAGGAAAGAATCTGAAAGCATTAGTTTCAGGAAAGTCACCAGGTTTTTGAAAATCTGAACAAAGAAGTCAGTTGCCCACATTGTATGAGAGCCCTCCCGGCAGACCCCAGGTAACACAGGCTGTTCTATGGTAGGACTGGCAGTCAGAAGGTGACCCGAAGCAGCGGGGTTACAGGCAGCCCCCTCTGGATTCAAGGAGCGGTCTCACCAGTGCCGAGTACAGAGGGGGAACAACCCCCCTGGACCTACTGGTCACACCATTTCTGATACAAGCCAGGATGCCATTGGCCTTCTTGGTCACCTGGGCACACTCCTGGCTTATGTTCAGTCACTGTCAACCAACACCCCCAGGTCCCTCTCCTCCAGGTAGCTTTCTAGACAGACTTCTCCTAGTCTGTAGCTCTGCATAGGGTTGTTGTGCCCCAAGTGCAGGACCCGGCATTTGGCCATGTTAAATCTCATACCATTGGACTCAGCCCAGCAGTCCAGCCTGTTCAGATCCTGTTGCAGCCTCCCTACCCTCAATCAGACCCACGCTTCCACCCAGCTTAGTGTCATTCACAAACTTGCGAAGGATGCATTCGGTGCCCTCATCCAGGTCATTGATGAAGACATTGAATGGGGCTGGACCCAGCACTGAGCCCTGGGGACACCACTTGTAACTGGCCTCCAGCTGGAGTTACCACCACTGGCTGTTCTGTGGCTGTTAAGATTGGAGCATTAAGGATTTTGCGAACTTTAAACAGGAAAAATAGACAAAATGAGTGCAGTCCTTATATTATGTCTGAAAGACATAGAGTTTAATAAAATTAAGAGTTCCCGAATGACTTTGATACAGTTTCTTATTACCCTAGTGAAGGAAATATACACATACACAGCCATGGCCACAGATACTTCGAGGTGTACCTGCTCTGCTGTAGACTTGCTTATGGCCACAGATGCTTCAGCGAGTACTGCTCCCTTGTGACCTCATCCACAGGTCACAGTCCCTGCAATTCCAGCCTGTCCAGTACAGTAAGATGGAAACAGCAGGCATATCACTGTTTCTGTTACCAAAATATTCCCAGGCACAGAAGAGAAAGGAAATATGCAGCACTGCAGTACAGCAAGCAGTGAAAGCAAAAAGCAGCCCTAAACTCTAGTATAAGAGTATAGCCCTAGACACAGCTCACAGCTTCCCTGGGCAACCTGGGCCAGTGCCTCACCACAGTCATTGCGAAGAACCAAATGAAGCGTAAGAGGTAAAGCAAAAATCATCCATGAAAGCAAAGCAAAACAAGGAATTCATTCACTGCTTCCCACCAGCAGGCAGGTGTTCAGCCATATCCAGGAAAGCAGGGCTCTGCCACAGCTAACAGTAATTTAGGATGACAAACACCATCACTCCAAGCACACACCCTCCTTTCTCCTCCTTCCTCAGCTTTGAGTGTTGAGTATGACATCACATGGTGTGGAACATCCCTTTGTTCAGTCAGGGTCAGTTGTCCCAGCTGTGTGTCCCCCCACACTTCTTGTGCATCCCCAGCCTACTCGCTGGTGGGGTGAGAAGCAGAGAAGACCTTGACTCTGTGTAAACACTGCTCAGCAATAATGAAAACAACAACATATTATCAACACCGACTCCAGCACAAATCCAAAACACAGTCCCATGCTAGCTACTAGGAAGAAAAGTAACTCTAGTCCAGCCCAAGTCAGCACAGAGCATCAGCTTTCTCCTGCTGATAGCACAGCAGAGTTGTGCAATGACTGCCTGCCACGTGCCACGTGGCTCTAGTACTCTCATGCTCAGTATATTGTGCAAATAGAAAGTTATTGGTTTGCTAGCAAGTTTGCTCTTGTGAAACAACGCCAACAGAGAATGACTGGACAGAAATTATAGGGACCTTTCACACCACAGAAGGGTACATGAGATGCATCATAGCCTGAGACCAGGGACAAACAGCAAATCTAGAATCATGGTACAAACAAGTTTTGTTTTCAAATTTAAATTTGGCTTGTATCAGAAACGGTATGACCAGCAGGTCCAGGGGGATTATTCTCCCTCTGTACTCAGCACTGGTGAGGCCGCTCCTTGAATCCTGTGTTCAGTTATGGGCCCCTCACCACAAGAAGGATGTTGAGGCTCTGGAGCGAGTCCAGAGAAGAGCAACAAAGCTGGTGAAGGGGCTGGAGAACAGGCCCTATGAGGAACGGCTGAGAGAGCTGGGGGTGTTTAGCCTGGAGAAGAGGAGGCTGAGAGGAGACCTCATTGCTCTCTACAACTACTTGAAGGGAGGTTGTGGAGAGGAGGGAGCTGGGCTCTTCTCCCAAATGAGAGGGGATAGGACAAGAGGGAATGGCCTCAAGCTCTGCCAGGGGAGATTTAGGCTAGAGATTAGGAGGAAGTTTTTCACAGAAAGGGTCATTGGGCATTGGAATAGGTTGCCCAGGGAGGTGGTTGATTCACCTTCCCTGGAGGTGTTTAAGGCACAGGTGGATGAGGTGCTGAGGGACATGGTTTAGTGTTTGACAGGAATGGTTGGACTTGATGATCCGGTGGGTCTCTTCCAACCTGGTTGTTCTATGATTCTATGATTCTATGAAATTAAATTACCCCATATTATTTTTTGGCAACCACTCTTATTATATGGATAACAGTATACAGAATTTTTTGCTCCATCATTTTAATTATGCTTCTAGTTGATAGTGACTAAACAACTTCACAAATTTTTCGCTCCCCACCCCCTTTTGCAAAATTAATTAGTAAATTTGGGCTGTATCAGACCATGACACATGCAAACAGCACCTCTATGTGTCCTCTTTCTTGAAAAGGACAGGAGAGACCAGGACAAGTCACTCTCCCCATGAAGAAGTCAACCTAGCCTGGCCTGGAGCTGGAGAACACATGAGTCACAGCTACACTGTGGCCTTTCCACAGCTACCCTGAAGGCTGCTCCTCTGGCTGTACAGTTCCAACTCTTCACAAACATAACGGCGCTTTGAAAAATAATTCACCTGAATTTAATTACTGACACCATTTTTTTTCTCCTGAAACTGTTGTGCAAGCTGTTCTCCCTGGAAGTACCAAAAGTCTGTTTACCTCTGCATTTTTCACTCGAAGCTTTTGGAAATAATTTACAGTGCAGAGCATTAAAAAAAAACCAAAAACAAACTCACTAGTTAGAAGAGAAAATACAGTTGTCACGTTTAGTCTGCCTTAGATTCCTTCTTACCATTTTTGATAGGAAAGCGGCAAAGTCAGTGGTAAATTGGGTCTGTCAATGCAAATGAGGAATCAAGGTTATTTACGAAGAAGAAGTGCCATCTGGAAAACAAGCAGAACACTTATAAATAATTAAAACTAAAGGTATTCATTCATTCCTAATCCAGGAGGTTGCCCCTTGGACTGTCCTGAAGATAACATATTAACATTAGGGTGTAATGCTGGCATGCTGTCCAAACTTTTCACCTGATAGTGAATTATAAGCTACAGATGCTGAGTCACTGATCTCTTTCATCATCTCAGAGAAATAATATGACATTGCTCAATGATGGAGAACAGCCTGAGTTTTACAAAGACAGGAAATGGATTCATTTCCTCTCAAAAGAAGCCCATATCTTTCAGGCTTCAGTTGGTGATAAGTCAGTTGAAAACCAAAATGAACTGATCAAAAGGATCTGCTTATGTGATTTCTTAAAGAAGACCTGATACTTTTAGCTTATTCCAGACAGCATCATACTGCATCTTTGACTACCAAGGAATTAAAGACCTGATTTTCACAGCATTGCTGCCATGTAGTGATGTAGTTTGCCATGATAAACATGATGCAGTGATTATCTATGATCATAGTATGGCCCACAGATACATATAGAAAAACCACAAAGGAACCCATATGTGATTTTTAATTGTTTTCAGCTCCTAGTGGTCTGAGACGGAAGCAGAAAGTTGGATTTTAGGTGGGCACAAGAGCAACTACATCGTTTGGATGGTATTAGTCAAGTTGGCAGAAGTAACAGGGAGCACAGTCAGTATTCGCTAAAAGACATCAGCTTATTGTATTCCTACAAAATGGTGGTATTAAACCTTCAGAAACAAAAATCCTACTGGAGGGTCAGTAATTAAAGCACAGTTTGATCCAGATCGGCTCCTCTATTTGGCCTTCTGTGGATGTTTGGCAATTACTTTTGGTACCATCTCTCAGAATAACAGTGTCCAATTTCAAAGTTTCAGTTTCTACTTGCACATCTCTTAAGATATTAAAGAATATTTAAAATACACTATATCTTTAGTGCAGTCACGGAGAGGTCAGAGTGTAAGTGGGACAAGTTATCAAATGCAGAAATCGAACATGCAGAAACTTTCTTCCTTCACAAATATAAGTGTATTATACTATTGAATAGCAGCTTTTATCTTCATTTTACAGAAGGTAAAATTAAGTGCTACACCTTAAGGAAAAAGAATATCTCAGTGATAAAATCAGGACATTTTCTGATTGAGTTCTGTTTAGGTTTTCTGATGGGTACCATACACAGAACTGGCAACAGCATTTACAGGAAAGAGTGTTCAGCAGTTCATATCTGAGGATCCTCATTTGACTTTGCAAAACTTTCCCACAGTTGAAAGTTTTCACCCTTGGTATCACTAAGAGTGACATCAGGAAAAAATGAGGGCTGCAATGCAAAGATCAGCCCAAGGAGCCAGTGGACCAGCACACGATACACACTTATCACAAAGAAATGATGCAAAAAAATAGTTGGACAGTTCTGTGTTCCGTTCATCTCAACTTCTGCAGCCAGAAATAAACAGGTTTCTTTTAACAGCATGTAACATGTGGAAGGCAGTGGGAACGTGTGCCTTGGCATCCTTTTGAGATACACTCACTGGGGAGGACAGCCTATCTCTTAGTGCACAAAGTCAAATGTCTGACTGGCTGATGAATGCATAAGCAGCAGTATGAATGATGAAACCCCTTTTTTAATGATACCACTACATTATGATCCTTTCAAGAACTCTCTCCTTCATTCAGTGCATCGGAACAGCAGAGATTTCTTAATGAAATCCCATCTAGATGGGATTTTATTAACACATTCCTTCTGTGTCCTGTTTTGTTTACTAAGCCTGTTCCTAGTACAGTCCTGAATAGAAACTTGAAAATGCAATATTTTATGTCATTACAGTGAAAGTTCAGCTCAGCTGCAGCCAAGTGCTAAGACTCAGTAATCCAAGTTAAGAAAATGAAAAATGAAGATTAAGGAAACTGTGAAATCAGGTCTTCCCTCCCCTAGGTTCACACAATCATGTCCAGCAGTGTTTGCTGCAGCACTTGTTCTACTTTCCTATCAAGTTCCACACTCAGCGTTGAAAGCCTTCCACATTCTGCACCAAATGCATCAGAGATCTTTTGGGAAGCAGCATGTTTTGGCAAAACCCCAGAAAATGTGCATCTTTTCTTCTTGCTGGGCGCAGTTAGTCCAAAGTCCTTGGGCTGCTGCCTTTCTGACTGACTATAGAATATGTTTGCACAGTACAGAAAACTATCTAAAGGGAAATGTGAAGTTGAAAACCAGAAATTTCTTCCAATCTATCCCAGAACTGCCCACTATATCCAATGCCTGCGTGCACAATCACAAAAGTACGGACTCATCTCTTAGAAGGATGCTGAAGGTGGACAGATTGACCAAAACTCACAGAATATGGCAAATCCTCTCCTCCTGTTTGCCAGGAGACACCACAAAGGCTGCTTTTGTGGCATCACAAGCACTGATTACTGCAGCGGCAGCTTCAGCGTGGAAGCCAAGGTCTTCAGACTGCCAAGAGGTCCAATACACACAATACAAAGTAAAAAGCAATACAATTGCCTTGTTTCTTAAAAAGAAGCTAAAGTGGATAATCCATTCAAAGGTTTCAAAGAAGACTCTGTTAATGAAAACCAGCAAGTGTGTTCACTGTGTGGGTCAGGTCTTTCATGCATGACTTCTCAACATATCAAGTGTAGGGGTTGTTCAAGAAGGGTGAAGGCTTTCATATGTAGATGTCCCCTTGAGTTCTCTAGGATATCCCACCCAGCCTCAAGCCACAAACACAGCAGGCAGGACGGTCCAAAAGGTCCTACACTGTATCTGCAGCAATGTGTGGACATCCTAGCTGCCCTTGGCAGCTTATCTTCAGGCATTTGCCTCTCTCAATGTTAAACATTTCACTGAGTTGCAAGGTTTTGGCTAGAAAGCTGCCTAGAGGAGAAAGACCTGGGGGTGTTGGTTGACAGCAGGTGAACATGAGTCAGCAGTGGCCCAGGTGGCCAAAAACGCTGATGGCATCTTGGCTTGTATCAGAAACGGTGTGACCAGCAGATCCAGGGAGGTTATTCTCCCTCTGGACTCGGCACTGGTGAGACTGCTCCTTGAATCCTGTGTTCAGTTCTGGGCCCCTCAGCACAAGAAGGATGTTGAGGCTCTGGAGCAAGTCCAGAGAAGAGCAACAAAGCTGGTGAAGGGGCTGGAGAACAGGGTCTATGAGGAGCGGCTGAGAGAGCTGGGGGTGTTTGGCCTGGAGAAGAGGAGGCTGAGGGGAGACCTCATTGCTCTCTACAACTCCCTGAAAGGAGGTTGTGGAAAGCAGGGTGCTTGCCTCTTCTCCCAAGTGACAGGGGACAGGATGAGAGGAAATGGCCTTAAGCTCCACCAGGGGAGGTTTAGGCTGGACATTAGGAAAATATTTTTCACAGAAAGGGTCATTGGGCAGTGGCAGAGGCTGCCCAGGGAGGCAGTTGAGTCATCTTCCCTGGAGGTGTTCAAGGGACAGGTGGATGAGGTGCTGAGACACATGGTTCAGTGTTTGATAGGAACGGTTGGACTCAATGATCTGGTGGGTCTCTTCCAACCTGGTTATTATATGATTCTATGATTCTATGATCCAAGGCTCCCACATACCTGGCAGCTACACCTGCCTGTCTAAAGCAGGATGCCAAAGGCACCAGTCATTGCATTGTTCACCCCAAGGTGCTGTTGCGTGAGCAACATGAGTTGTTCTTGCCATGTTTTGCTTTTAATGGGGCTGAAGCTGTCCTTCCCACAGAGCTTAAAAGGTGGAAAAGAAAGCCTTGGATGACCTTTCAAGGGAGGGTAGCTTGGGAGGTACCTTACTTTTAAACTAACCGCAGCAGAAGAACGAAGAAACAATCAGATAAGTCTTAAAGTGAATGACAAATCCACACATCAGATAACTGACACAGTTTTTAAATAATAAAACAATATACTTTATTATTTTAGACTGGAAAACAAGACTGTTCAAAACATAAAAGATTAAAACTGCTCCAACAGCAGCCAATGGAAATATTGTCTTTGGCTTCAGCAAAACCAGAAAATCTCTGAGTTAATCTGCAAAAACTTTGAATACTGGAGTGGTTACTAGTTGCTGCCAGTCATTAGCTCTACTCCTTTCCCTCCACTTCAATCACATGAAATCTTTCACAGGCAGCACATTTCATTATCATTTATTTATTTGCTCTCTGGCTTCACAGTTTCTCTACAGAGTTTTCGGAGGAAGATGAAAACCTGATCTTTTTCCAGAATCTATGATAGGAAACCCCCAGATTTTATTGATGATCTTCCCTCAGAGCAAAGCCCTGTTGCTGCTTGTCCCTCTGGCTAATCTGTCACATTGTCCTCCCATTTTATCCACCTATACCCACTCTGTGAAATACAAATCCATAATAGCAAATAAAACCAATACATATATGCAGGATGGTGCTGACGGTGGACTGTGCATGGTCTTTTATTATTTGAGGGTAGTGGCACATTACCAGAAAACACATTTGCCAACTTGCCACTGCTGTGTAGATCTTTTTAACTTTTCCTCCTCTTCATGATTGGACTCGATGATCTGGGTCTTTTCAAACCTAGTGATTCTATGATTCTATGACTCCTCTCTCTAGACCCATACCCAGTCACACAATCCTATCCCTTGCTTTGCATTAGCTCTGGTGCTTTTCAGTACATTCACTGTTTGAGTCAACTCCATATTCCATCACAAAATGATTAACCTTTTTCCCTCATTTAATATTCTTTGTGAATTTGAATTGGCTTGGTGCAGGGTCAGAAAACATAAGCTAGTGTGTGTGTGAGGGGAAGAGGGTCAAGGCAGGTGGAGGGCAGAGAGAAGGGAACAGAGCCTCTTCCATTATGTGGAAATGAGCTGTTAGATCATCTCAAGCCCAAACGTGTAACTTCACCCATGGCAACTTTGCTGCAGACACTTTAATTCTTTGTTATGTGGCCTGCTGACTTGTCTTAACATCTGCAGCCTGACGGTAATTATAGAGCCTGGATCAGATGATTGAGCAGTCATGGGATACATAGTGAACATAAAGAACTCCAAGAGAAAATTATCTTGGAGACCACATACTAAATGTGTTTAGAGGATTAAAATATAGTGCAGTATCTACTAAGATGTTTCCAATGCACGTAGCTATCCCTTGACAGTTGTGCATATCTTTGTAGTTGTAGCACTTCTGCCTTCAAGAATCTGGCCCTGACCTCCACATAACCTCCTCAGTTGTTTAGGACCGTGTCTTTCTTTCTACAACACAGTCTGAGAAACAAGTGTGGCAATAATACCGAAGACCCTGCAGGTCATGGTCCATAGAATCATAGAATCATAGACTCATCAGGTTGGGAGAGACCCACCAGATCATTGAGTCCAACCATTCCTACCAATCTCTAAGCCATGCCCCTCAGTACCTCATCCACCAGCACCTTAAACACCTCCAGGGAAGGCGACTCAACCACCTTCCTGGGCAGCCTGTTCCAGTGCCTAACAACAATCATGTTTACAGAGTGTGCGCGAGCAGAGCTGAGAGAGCACTTTGCAGAGCTGTTCCCTCACACAACGTGGTTTGTCACAGAGAGGGAGCAGAGCTATTGAGCTTATATTCCAGCCATTCCTCGGGACCTGAACATCTACCCAGGAATACAAGCTGCCAAAGAAAGATACAAGTGGGATGTAAAATTATTTGAATACCTGAAGTACTCAATGGAAAGCCAACATTTCCTTTTTTGATCTAGTTGGTCTATTTGCAGATAGGCATTTCAGCTTCATTAGTACTTGCTGAGCTAGCTAAGAGCATAATCTGCTCTAGAGATGTCTGGAACATGCTTAGACTTATTAATAAATTTAATCTTCTGTTACATACAGCAATAAACAGGTTTCTACTTGGGATTTTGAACAACTATTTCATGATTTAGTTAAAGCCTTTTCCTTGGTGGAGTGCCACAGAATTACACAGCTGTTATGAAAAGGAAGATTAAAGCAGAATGGTGAAACTGTAGTCATGAGAAATTTGAGAAGAACAAAGGTTTCTCATGGGATGGTTTGTATGACTGAAAACTGCACACATGCATACACCGAAAGGGAGATTATAAGGTACCATAATTGCCATATCAAAGCCCAAGAAAAAGAAATAACTACTGTTAGACTGAGTATTTTTGAGAATGAAGTCTTCTGGCTGTATCTGCTCTTCTTCCATCCAGCTCTGCTGCTATATGACTAGAAGAGCCTGCACCGAGTAAACCTCACAGTCTTCTCTGCCCCTTTGGATTACACGTGGATGCACGGAGAGCACACACCCCATCAGCAATGCTGCCTCAGCACTGCTGCTCTACAATCCTAGTTTTGGAAAGAACCAGCTGGCAGCAGCTAATCTTCTGGGCAAAACCTAGGAAGCTGGTGTCAGCACCACAGAGCATGGGAGCACTGAGAGTTTGGCAGGCAAACTGTTGCTTTTTTACACAACTGTGCAAAGTACAGTTCTCATGATAAAACATTAGAGTACATTACAGGTTATTTGGGGTAAGGGTTACATTTCTCCTAGTTTTATCTTGGTTCCCAATGCATTCTTTGGAATGGGGATTTGGACCAAGATTAAAGGAGATGTGGATGTGAACAACTGGAGGCTGTATTACTGTTACTGGCAGTATTAGCAAGGGTTAGAAATGTGAGACATAATCATTTACAGGCATAGGAAAGAAATCAGGTTGTTATTCTCTATAAACCTCAAATACTAGAACAACGGAGCCTTGGGGGATGTAGCAATACAAAGCACAGACTGAGTTCCAACTCTTACCTCACCTGCTCAGCTTTTTTCATACTTTAGGTAAGAATCTCAATAAATGCCACACAAAAGGCATCATGTATTGCAGAACCTGAGATTAAACAGGGCATATAAACAACTAAAACATTGTAAACACGGGTTCAATGAGGAACAGTTGAGAGAGCCGGTGTTGTTTAGCCTGGAGAAGAGGGGGCTGAGGAGAGACCTCATTGCTACCTGAAAGGAGGTTGTGGAGAGGAGGGAGCTGGCCTCTTCTCCCAAGTGACAGGGTACAGGATGAGAGGGAATGCCCTCAAGCTCTGCCAGAGGAGGTTCAGGCTGGACATCAGGAAAAAATTTTCAAGGAAAGAGTCATTGGGCACTGACAGAGGCTGCCCAGGGAGGTGGTTGAGTCACCTTCCCTGGAGTTGTTTAAGGGATGGGTGGACAAGGTGCTGAGGGACATGGTTTAGTGTTTGATAGGAATGTTTGGACTCGATGATCCGATGGGTCTTTTCCAACCTGGTGATTCTATGATCCTATGATTCAATTATACAGCCATGTAGCACTATTTTAAAAGCTTTTTGCATGTCTTTATTACTTTGTGATCATGGCCTTAGTTTCAGCTGTTGGATGGCCAGCAGAATATGGCTTGTCAATGTTCCCGAGGGAGCAAGGCTGAGAATAGATGAAGACACGTTACACATTTCATCTACCCACTTATCCAGCCTTCTGCACAGAGAGATCACTAAGTCACCAGCCCTCCCCGAGTCTCATGTCAGAGGTTTGACAGGGAATATACAGCTTTCAGCAATGGGGCCCTCAGTAGCCCTGACCTTTTCAACAGTCCTCTTGGTGAAGTCATTGGTGAGGCCGCACCTCAAATACTGTGTTCAGTTTTGAGGCCCTTGGTACAAGAAAGGCATTGAGGTGCTTGAGCATGTCTAGAGAAGGGCAATGAAGCCAGTGAAGGGGCTGGAGAACAAGTCTTGCCAGGAGCAGCTGAGGGCAGTAGGGGTGTTTAGCCTGGAGAAAAGGAAGCTACAACTACCTCATAAGGAGGTTGTAGAGAGATGGTGTTGGTCTCTTCTCCTAAGTGGTAGGTGATAGGACAAGAGAGAATCACCTCAAGATGCACCAGAGGAGACTCAGATTGGACATTAGGAAAAATCTCTTCACTGAACAGGTTATCAAGGACTGGCAGAGGCTGCCCAGGGAAGTGCTTGAGCCACCATCGCTGGAGTTATTTAGAAGAGAAGTAGATTAAGTGCTTAGGGACTGGTTTAATGGTGGACAGGTATGGTCAGGTTTGATGATTTCAAAGGTCTTTTCCAACCTAGTGATTCTATGATTCTATCACTACTCTTCCTTACATAGTAATTTCAGGGTAGACCTTAGGGGAAACTGAGACTCTACTCTAAGGTAACTGGATCAACCCCTGGAGCTGGCAGCCTACATTTAAGGCAAGAAATAATTATTCTAGTTACTTAGATTAAGCATCCCAGAGCCTACCCAAAGCAGCTTGACATCTCTGCTCCTCAGCTTGCCTACCTGTACATAAGACCACTTGCCAGCTCCTCAGAGGAGCTACAAATAATGACATATTAAAAAGTGCTATTAGGCCAACTTTTAAAATTTTATCAATTAGTTCTCTTTGAGAAATTTCACAAAAGGCACTTCCAGTATTTTGTTAGGCTTGCTCTAACAGGTTCATGTCCTTCTTATGTTGGAGACCTCAGAGCTGAGCAAAATACTCCAGGCAGGGTCTTGCCAGAGTGGTGTAGAGGACCAGAATCACCTCCCTTGACCTGCTGGCCACACTTCTTTTGATGCAGCCCAGCATATGTCTGGCCTTCTGTGCTGTGAGCACACATTGCCAGCTCATGTCCAGCTTTTCATCCATCTGCACCCCCAAATCCTTTTCTTCAGGGCTGCTCTCAATCTGTTCATCCCCCAGCCTGTATTGTTACTGCCCCAACTCAGGTGCAGGACCTTGTACTTGGCTTTGTTGAGCCTTATGAGGTTAGCTCAGCCCACTTCTCAAGCCTCTTACGGTCCCACTGGATGGCTTCCCTTCCCTCCATCATATTGGCCATGCCACACGGCTTGATGTTAATGGTAAACTTGCTGAGAGCGCACTTGATCCTGCTGTCCATGTCTGGACAAAGACATTAAACAACTCCAGTCCCAATAATGACCCCACCAGACTGCTGTCCACTTAGACATTGATCAGCTGACCTCAACTCTTTGGGTGCGACCATCTAGCAAATTCCTTTCAGTAGTACTTTATACTGTATATAGAGTAGATTATACACCATACGCAATACAATGATGAGATGAAAATCGTTTGTAATTAAAGACTTGGAGATAAGCTTGCAGGTGAGGAAGGCGTAATTGATCTCTGGAGACGATTTAGTGCATGATTACTAGTGGACTACCTTCTCCACTCCTACTACTTAACTTATTCCAAGTTTTTTCATTATATTCCAAAATAAAAAATACTTCAGAATATTATGTCTGAAAATAGCTCAGTCCCCACTAGCTATCAAAAGCCATAGGAACTAAGTTATGGCACTCAATAGAAGATTGAGATTGCTTTCCAGTAGTTTTGTAATGACCATTGCTAAGTTGTACTATTACATAAAAGGCTGTAAGTTATTATTCTTCTTGCCATCTGAGAAGTGTGTAAGTCTTTAAGGAAAATAACATCCTGGTTATTAGCAAAGTACAGAAGAGTGCTTGCTGACCGCCTCAATCTTTCTAACTAGATGCAGTTCTTGAGGTTAAAGCTACTGCCTGAGACTTAGTTCTCTGGACAAAAATCAATAAAAGAAAACTTATGCATAATCTTTTTGCGACCATCCCTGCTTCAAATTGATAAAAAGATTAAGTGTTCAAATTAAATCATTTCTTGAGACTCTGGACTGACTTCAGGACTTGGAAAGCTTTCACTACAGGTTTTGAAAAACTTTTACCTTATCAAATTCTACTTTGCTATCTCATTTTCTTTCTGAAGGTTAGGTTGTTTCCTGCTGCTGTTTTATCTAAGGTATGAACACCTGTATGTATGGTCATTTAAAATGCAAGCAGATTATTCCTATTTGCTTGTTGTTACATGACCTAAAGCCTGCAGAATGAGCAAGCTTGTAAATATTGACCACTCCCATCAGGAATCAATCCAGTGTAGCTTACACTCTAGTAACAGTATTGAGTAATCAAAGGAAACCACTTAAGGCTGAAAATTTGTGTTAAAACCAAGGTAGGAGCTGTTGCTAATGCTTCCTACTTAGGAATTCTGCTGGTTTTGCCTGATGGGCCAGTATTTTAATCTTAGCTGTTAAAACTTCTCTGTATAAAATAAATACATTTTGAGTATGGCAGGAAAGATGAGGCCACTGCTAAAGAGAAAACCACGATTTATTTATTCTGCTTTTCGGCTAACTTTTGAATTGAATATTCAATTAATATTTGCGGGTTGCTCTCAGAAGTTAATCATGAAGTTAGGATTTCTTGAGTTAGGATTTTTTTCCACTGCAAGAAAAGTGCAGAGAGCTATACTTCTGCCTCCACTGGGAATCAAATTAAACCAGGAAATCAGTTTCTTTCATAGGCTGCACACATGTCCAAATTCAGAACTTTGAAAAGCTTAGTCATCAGCCAAGTCTTTGGAAGGACTTTGCACACAGTCTCTGTTTCACACCGTGTCTCTATTCTTTGTTCCATCTTATGCCTAAAAAGAAATGTTACTGTTTCTGGTTTTGACAATTTTTGACACGTTCAAGAAAACTTAGCATGCAGAGAGGATGAGAAGATAGTCTTCTTCTTTGCTATTGAGCACCTGCCATTCTTTTATTTTATCTTACACACTTATTATTTACTAAGAAATAAACCAGTGAGCTCAGCCTATGGAAACCAATATGAAGATGGTCCTCTAGTATAGGCTCTCCATCTTAGAAGATGCTGGAAAGAAGATCAAATGGGAAACAATTTGGAAGTTCTTATTTTCCCTTGGAAGTACTCTGTATCTTGCAGGCATCACCAAAGAAGGTTCTCTTTAGAAAAGATTAGGACACAGTAAAAGCTGAACTGGTAGAAGAGGGCATCTCCAAGGGAATAGGCAGTGTCAGGAGGAAAGGTGAATAGAAAGCAATAGGCATCAGTCACCCCACTAGACTACTCTGAGAGGTAGCAGTGCAGCATTATGCACACAGAATAACTCATGCACAACAACCTCTGTTATTACCACTAGCAGCATTCATCACATGGTACCACATCTTCATACCTGAATCCAGCCATTTGACACCTCAGCCTGGTGACCCACATCACCACCCGCCACACACCAACATGACTAAGTCCATTAGCAGCACCAAGGCAAGTTTCTCTCTGTGTTCCCTACTTTGGCTCTGCTCTGCACCTTTTCTGTTTGACTCTAAGTGGGGTCAGAGTATTGGACACCTTTGTGGCACCAAGCAGCTCCTTTGTGTAGAAAGCAGTTGAAGACAGGACAGGTGCTGGTGTGGAGTGATGCTACAGCAACTAGAGAGGCACATCACCCTAGGGCAAGGGCTAGACCCTGGTACACCACTCTAAATCCTTGCACTACTCACCCTTGCCTTTACTCCTTGAAAGGATCACTGGGGTGCTCTGCACAATACAGGTAAGCAGCTGGATAACAGAGCAGCCAGAGGGTTAACTGGTGCTTGTGATCCACCAAAGGACCTGTGAGAGCCTGTCCTAGACACCTGTGCTACTGCAAGGAGGAGGATGAGAAGATATTTTGGTGGGAATGGTTGGACTCAGTGATCCAGTGGGTCTCATCCAACCTGGTAATTCTATGATTCTAACGTACTGTAATCATGCATTGTGCACAGCAAGAGAATAAGAAACTCTAGAAACTACTAAGAAACTCTAGAAATTAAAGTTCCTTGCAAAAGGAACATGCTGATAGAGACCAGAGTGACAAAAATGTGATGATTTTCAGTTTTGACATTAACATATGGAACTTAATAGACTTTCATTCTTGTTAAAATAACTAAAAAATTCCAATCCTCAAAATCAATTGTATGAATGAGACACCCCAAAGAAAAATCTAGAAACGCACCGCAGAGAATTATAACAGAATCTAATCCTATGGATGTTGTTTCCATACATCAGAAAAGGGTAATAAAAGAAGTTTAAAAGCAATATTGAGAAGTCACTACAGTGTATTTCAGGCACTAATTGTGAAGCTAGCTTGGAGAGGAATCACCATTACACCTTTGACTAGAACAAGTCTGTTATCCATATTCCTCACTGCAGAGCAGGAAGACCTGCACTTGAAGAGCCATCAGAAGACCCTTCACTTGAATCTTTCTCATGTTGTGACTCCCTCACCAAAATGTATTATTTAACCCAAGTTACTAGTTGGAAAGACTTACTGCATTAAGCAATAGTTGCCTGAGCATGGATCTCTCCAGTGCCTCAGAAAATGTCTGGATGCCTTCTTGCTCAGGAAGAGGCAGTTGTCACATCAGCTGCTCACCTTTATCAATTATACTAGACACAGGTGCACATCATAAATTATAGACCTGGAAGCATAAAAAATTTATCAACAAAAGACAATAAGCTTTTATTTTTTATACCAAACATACCATTCAAAAACTTTGAAAGCAGACTGTTCCATCTGAGTCTTTTCATTTTATTCAGAACATAACATTCAGCAATGTCAACTCAACGATCACCTTGAACAATGGTGCTTTAAAAATTTTTGCAGATGATTCATGAAGAAAAACAAACCTTTCTTTCTTCCCTGTAATAACAATCTCATCACAAGACATCTACTTTTTACTTAATACTTACAATGACAGACAGCAAAAGAAAGGATTCTGTAGGAGTTGTCTCATCCATGAGTTTGCACATCTTTCATTTCTCCCAGCAGGCATATTCCCAAAGCGCCAAGCTACTCTATTTAGATTTAGAGGCAGCTGATATTAACAACTTTGCAGATACATGAAAGACAAAGTGGATTGTCCTCTGTGGAATTTCTAGGAAGACAGGAACATGTGAACCCTAGGGGCAGCTCCTCACAGTTGCAGGTGAAATGTCATACATTCTCCTCACACCAACTTACTGTCTCCAACTTAACAGTACATGGGCCTTTTTCCTCGAATATTCCAACATTTTCAGATCCCTACTCATCTTCATCTAAATACTAACAGCTGATTGTTTTCTGATGGTTTTCAAAGCGAGTAACTTCACTACCTTTTTGTTTATTTTGTTTCCTGGCAAAGACATTTCTGGGTGTTATCATGCTGTGCCAACACTATCAAAAAAACAGCTGAATTTCACCTGGAAATGATTCCTCTGTCTCTGGGAAAATAAAAGTTGTTTCTTTTCTTACAGCTTGATGCAGACAATTTGTGTTCCTTTTCATACAAGGCATTTAGTTTCTGTTCTAAAACTAAGCAGGGAGGAGACCAGAAAAAGCGCTGATATTTGGGTAACTGAACATGAAATTTAATTAGAGCAATTATTCTAATTGCTTCAGCTGAACACAGTGTTTAGAAAAAATAATGAAAAATGTACGAAGGTCACTGGTCACATTTCCCAAATAAATGCTAATTTGCTCTGCGATCAGTGGATACAGCTTCAGGAACGGGAAATAGTCTCTACCTGGGACTGAAAAGCAGCTGCTCAAGAGATAAGGAAATAATAAAGCAGCCTAGTTATAAAATAGATCTTGTGGGAGCAAAGGGGGGCTTAAGGGGAGTTTGGTCTGAGTCTACACTAACAAAAGTTCCGTGTTGCTAATTTGAGGCAAAGGATTTTTTCAGGAGAAGAGAATTCTTCTCCACAAAATACTTTTCTAGCAAACATTTTTTTTTCCCCCAAGATGAATGCCAAAGGTTTTCTTTTGGACTGTCGAGATAAACTAGTCAGATCTTAGGGCTGGAGATGTGGGCACAAAGCTTAACTAATAACACCATTCGACATGTACAGTATTAACTGTTCTGGAAGTAATTATACATGATATTAAATGTACTGGAAATAATTATACAACATTAAGCTTGTAGGCAGATATTACACAATGGTGGTTTGTCTTGAAGTCATATTTTATGTGATGCACAAATGAATACTTCTGCATGTGATGCTGTCAGCTTTAGAATGGCTTATACTCCTTCCCTGTGCCACAGTCCCCTGCAAAAGGAAAAGGCTATAGATAGCCCCACACTGCCTGAAAACGTACATTAGAACTGAAGGGAAAAAGGCTTGAGTTTGAAGGCAGTAAACACCTCATAAACACAGCTGATTTGTCACGCTGTTATGTTAAAGATTACAATGTGAAAAAACAGGATTTACATTTTTATCTATTTTACTGGTGCGGAAGAAAAGCATCTTGGATTTGTTACGAACAAGGTAGTACAGTTGATAAGACCAAGCTAATAGGAGTAGAAATGGAACAGATAATGGCACTGAAATAACAATTAAAAAATGAGCTGAGTGTGAACGTGGAGAAAGACAAACACTGAAAATATGCTCATGAATTTCAGGTCAAAGAGTAGCATTAGTGGTCAGCTGAAAAGTACAGGCCGCGTAATAGCAGCCTGTTTTATAATAAAGTTCCTCTTAGCTTGGAAATTTTGTGTATGTTGCTGGAAATGTTTACAGTCAATTACCCACAGCAGCAGACTCAAAGAAGCTGGGATCATGCCAAACACCCAATTCTTTCGAAAATGTCTCTCAGCAACATAGTGCTCTTGCTATCAGCCAAGTAAGCTGGGAGCAAGGATCCTAAATAATCTGGACATTCATAAGATGACAATGTTAAGTTTGCTGTAATATAATAATATTTGCTTCCAAAAAACCAAGCTCGGCTGCCCCCAGAGAAGGAAAGGGACCAACACAGTTGGAAGGAAGGCCACTAGGTGTTACTTGGCCACATTTGTCATGTCTGGGGCTCCTCAGGTGCTCCAGCTTGATCTTAAAGCTTGGGAAAACCTGAGGCTGAGCAGCAGCGTGGTGGCACCAACGCTGAATCTTGATCTCTTGGTGCAACTGTCCTCAGATATGCAGTGCAGTGCATGAAATATCTTTGTCCTCGCAGAATAGTAATAAAGTACAACTCGGTTTTTGCACAAGGAATACGATTCATCAGACTTCTGATGTCAAGCATGAGATTTTTTTCAGCTCCTGACTTTTCAAAAATGAAAAAGGCTGTGGGATCTTTTTAACTAAAAGAAGATTGTTTTCTTCTCCTTCAAACTAACCCAACAGGCCTTCTCCTGATGTACAACAGCAGCATTGTTTTCAGTTAGAGATCAGCCATTAAAACTTCAGCCAGAAACATGAGTTTTAAAAAAAGCCATAGCCCATAGCACATTTAAAATGCAATGTTTGTATTTTAATTATAATGGTCACTGCTTGTTCTTGTCCTGTCAGTACTGCTCTTTGTAGACAAACTTGGGTCATTTAAAAAGTAACCAAGATATAAAGCATTTTACTTTTGAGTGGTTTTACTTTAATATTTTATATTTTCCACTAATGCATTTTGCATTTATTATTTTAATGTGTTGGAAGCTTGTCCTATTCTTGAGGCACCTCATATCCTGGAAGAAAGACAACAGGCAGTTCTTCCCAGTATAGTCATTCAGTTAATGAAAGATCTAATAATGCAATTCATCCATTAGTGGGCTACACCACAATTTAAATATTCTACTAATCCTCAAGCCCTTAGCTATTGAATCCTACTGCATACCAGCAGTGCTTGTCCCCGAGGCACAAGGAACAGCAATGTGAATGCGATGAAAATAAGGGTTCAAGGCATGATGAATTTCAGTTTCTGAGACCTTGTTGGTTTTGCAACCTAGCTTACATCACTCACCTTTTAATGGTATCCTTAAAGCACAGTCTTCTCAGAAGAGAGAGACTCTCTCGTCATGCAACGTCCAGTTCCTTGCTTTTGACTCTTCCTTTGGAAAACACTTGAAATAGCACCAATAGGCCTTTCCTCTATTTTGTATCAAATGTGAAATACACATCATGACATGCCTCTGTTTCCTCTTTCATTAGATGAACACCTTCCTCCAGGACAGTTTTCAGATAACCAACTCATTTTAAACATCTTCGTTGATTGGGTTTTCCCTCAGCACAGCAGGATGAAGTCTCTACAGCCCGAGCTGCTGTGTTCTGGGGAGATGAGGTCTATGAGGTGTGGCTGAGAGAGCTGGGGGTGTTTAACCTGGAGAAGAGAAGGCTGAGGGGAGACCTCATTGCTCTCTATAACTACCTGAAAGGAGGTTGTAGAGAGGAGGGTAATGGCCTCTTCTCCCAAGTGACAGGGGACAGGACAACAGGGAATGGCCTCAAGCTCCACCAGGGGAGGTTTAGGCTGGAAATTAGGAAAAAAAAATCACAGAAAGGGTCACTGGGCACTGGCAGAGGCTGCCCAGGGAGGTGGTTGATTCCCCTTCCCTGGAGTTTTTAAAGGGACAGATGGACAAGGTGCTGAGGGACATAGTTTAGTGCTTGACAGGAATGGTTGGACTCGATGATCCAGTGGGTCTTTTCAAACCTGTTGGTGATTCTATGATTCAGACCTTTGTTCAGCCACTTTCACTCAGCCCTTTGTCATGGAATCATAGAATGGTTTGGGTCAGAAGGGACCTCAAAGCCCATCCGGTTCCAAGCCCCCTGCCATGGGCAGGGACACCTCCCACCATACCAGGCTGCCCAAGGCTCACTGGCAATGGGGCTGTGTGAGGGCAGTGACAGGGCACAGTGCTTGCACACACAGGGGTTTCCCTGGACAGAATGCTTTCCACACACACAGGTTTCCTGGCACAGCATCCTGGCACACACACAGCTTTTCCAGGATAGTGTTCTTGCACCACATGGCTTTCCCAGGCACACATATGGGTTTCCTGGGGGCAGGAATGGGGCAGTGTGCTTGCACACACACAGATGTTTCCCAGGGCAGTGTGCCCACACATACACTCTTCTTAGGGTAGAGTGCTTGCACACACACCACATACACACTCAGATTTCCCAGGGTAGAATGCTTGCACACACACATTTCCTAGAGAAGAGTGCTTGTACATGCACACATATTTTGCAGGACAGAGTGCTTGCACACTCAAGTTTCCCTAGGCTGAGTGCTCACACACACACATTTCCCAGGTCAGAATGCTTGCATGTACACACACACTTCCCAGGACAGTATGCTTGCACACTCAGGTTTCCCAGGACCACATGCTTGCACACACACACATTTCCCAGAGCAGAATGCTTGCACACACACACACACATACAGGTTTCCCAGGGCAGTGTACTTGCACACACACTCAGGTTTCCCAGAGCAGAGTGCTTGCACATGCACTTGCACATGCACATATATTTTGCAGGACAGAGTGCTTGCACACTCAAGTTTCCCTGGGCTGAGTGCTTGCACACACACATTTCCCAGGTCAGAGTGTTTGCATGCACACACATACTTCCCAGGACAGCATGTTTGCACACTCAGGTTTCCTAGGACAGTGTGCTTGCACACACACACTCCAGTTTCCCACGACCACATGCTTGCACACATTTCCTGGGGCAGAGTGCTTGCACACTCAAGTTTCCCAGAGCAGAGTGCTTGCACACACACACATTTCCCAGAGCAGAATGCTTGCACACACACATTTCCCAGGACAGTGTGCTTGCACAAACACACACACGCACACACACTCAGGTTTCCCAGGGCAGCATACTTGCACACACACTCAGGTTTCCCAGGGTAGAGTGCTTGCACACACACATTTCCCAGGGCAGATTGCTCGCACACACACACACTCAGGTTTCCCAGGCCATTGTGCTTGCACACATACATTTCCCAGGCCAGAGTCCTTGCACGCATACACACACTTCCCAGGACATCATGCTTACACACTCAGGCTTCCCAGGGCATTGTACTTGCACAAACACACACACACACACTCAGGTTTCCCAGGGCATTGTGCTTGCACACACACATTTCCATGGACAGTGTGCTTGCACACACACATTTCCCAGGGCACAGTGCTTGCACACACACATTTCCTGGGGCAGTGTGCTTGCACACTCAGGTTTCCCAGGGCATTGTGCTTGCACATACACACACATTTCCTAGGGAAGAGTGCTTGCACTTACACACACATTTCCCAGGGCAATGTTCTTGCACACACGCACTCAGGTTCCCTAGGCCAGTGTGATTGCACACACACACACATTTCCAGGACAGCGTGCTTGTGCGCGCGCACACACACACACACACACATATTTCCTAGGGCAAAGTGCTTGCATACTCACATTCCCTAGGGCAGAGTGCTTACAAATCGGAAAGGGTCATTGGGCACTGGAACAGGCTGCCCAGGGAGGTGGTTGATTCACCTTCCCTGGAAGTGTTTAAGGCACAAGTGGATGAGGTCCTGAGGGACATGGTTTAGTGTTTGATGGGAGTGGTTGGACTCGATGATCCGATGGGTCTCTTCCAACCTGGTTGTTCTATGATTCTATGAAATACAGACACGCTTCCCAGGGCAGAGTGCTTGTACACCCACACACGCACACCCTCTCCCGCCCTCCCATCCCTCCCACCTCCCTCCGCTTCCCCAGGGCAGCCCTCACGCGCTCTCTCTCTCCGGCCGCGGGCGCTGGGCGGGGCGGGGCGCAAAGTGCTGAGTCACGGCGTGACGCAGCCTCCGCCGCCGTCACGCGCGCGCGCCGGGCCCCGCTGAGCGCCGCCGCCGCCGCCGCTCCCCGCGCAGGGCCGCGCAGCCTCCCTGCCGCCTCCTTCTCCTCTTTCTTCACCTCCTCCTTCTCCTCTTCTTCCTCGTCGTCGTCGTCGTCCCGCTCGGGCCGCCATGGGGCTGCTGTCGCAGGGCTCGCCGCTGAGCTGGGAGGAGACGCGGCGGCACGCCGAGCACGTGCGGCGCCACGGCGTCCTCCAGTTCCTCCACATCTACCGCGCCGTGAGGGACCGCCACAAGGACGTCCTCAAGTGGGGCGACGAGGTGAGAGACACCCACCAACATCAGCCCCCATCCCAAACACACACCCTCGGGGGGACAGGAGCTCTCCTCGCTGGGGACCGAGGGAAAGAGAGAGAAGAGCGAGAAGCTGGTGAAGGGGCTGGAGAACAGGCCCTATGAGGAGCGGCTGAGAGAGCTGGGGGGTGTTTAACCTGGAGAAGAGGAGGCTGAGAGGAGACCTCATTACTCTCTACAACTACCTGAGGGGAGGTTGTGGAGAGGAGGGAGCTGGCCTCTTCTCCCAAGTGACAGGGGACAGGACAAGAGGGAATGGCCTCAAGCTCTGCCAGGGGAGATTTAGGCTGGAGATTAGGAGGAAGTTTTTCACAGAAAGGGTCATTGGGCATTGGAATAGGCTGCCCAGGGAGGTGGTTGATTCACCCTCCCTGGAGGTGTTTAAGGCACAGGTGGATGAGGTCTTGAGGGACATGGTTTAGTGTTTGATGGGAATGGTTGGACTAGAAGATCCAATGGGTCCCTTCCAACCTGATTGTTCTATGATTCCATGAAAGGCGAGAGAGTGCACCAGGGGAGGGTTAGCATGAATATTTGGCCAAAACTCCTTTCCTCGGCAGCTCCCCAGGGATTCCACTGAGCCTCACAGTGCTCCTGAAGCGTTGGCACACGCAGTGGGAGTGTTGGGGTTCTCCTCGGTGTTGGAATTGAGGGTCCTTGTGGGTCCCTGCTGTCTCGGGGTGTTCTGTGAGTCTGGGGACTTTGGGGGGTTCTTCGGCAGGACAAGAGGGAATGACCTCAAGCTCCACCAGGGGAGGGTCAAGCTGGACATCAGGAAAAGATTTTTCACAGCAGGGGTCATTGAGCACTGGCAGACGCTGCCCAGGGAGGTGGTGGAGTCCCCATCCCTAGAGGGGTTTAAAACACGGGTGAACGAGGCGCTCAGAGAAGTGGTTTAGTGATTGATGGGAATGGTTGGACTCGATGGTGCAGTGGGTCTTTTCCAGCCTTTCACTTCTATGATTCCATTTGGCACCTGGAAACAGCCCCCAGGGAAGAGACAGTGCTTGACAGTACTGACTCGAATTTGTTTATTTTCTCTAGAGGCAGGTCTGATAAAAGTGTGGTGATGCTCAGACTCCAAACTAGCTTCAGCTCAGCCTCTGGACTGGGTTCTGGAATGGGAGCGAGGGAAGCAGGGAAAGGCAGCATTTGAGTGGGCTTAGCAGCAGCAGCATCCTTCACCATGCAGCAGGTCATAGAATCATACAATCAGTAGGTTGGAAAAGACCTTTGACATCATCAAGGGCATTACTAAATCATATCTCTAAGCACTTAATCTATCTGTCTTTTAAACACTTATAGGGGTGGGGACTCCACCACCTCTCTGGGCAGCCTCTGCCAGTGCCCAAGAACCCTTTCAGCTGAGGAGTTTTTCATAATGTCCAATACGAACCTCCTGTGGTGCAACTTGGGACCATTCACTCTCATCCTCTCACCTGTCACTTGGGAGAAGAGACCAACATCCACCTCTCTACAACCTGCTTTCAGGTGTTAGTAGACAGTTGACCCTGTGGAAAGGGACTCGACACGTCTTGCTTTACCCCTCACCTGCCTTTCAGGCAAGGATGAGGATGATTGCTCAGGTCATGACTTGGACTTTGTTACAGGTGCTTTGCACCCAAGGACCGTATCTGCAGGCCTTCTGTCTGTTGCCATGAAAACTGGTGCTGAGTTGTGTCCTAGACTAACAGCACTCTGTGAGGAGCAGAGTCTGCTTCCTGTATTCATTTGTAAGATTCCCAAGGGTCCCAGCTTTCTGTGGGGAGAGGTTGCTACTTCATGCGTGCTCACCTGGAAGCCTTCCTCTGCTGTCTTGTCAGTGTGGTCTAGCTCTTGTCACTTTGAGGTGTCTGTGTTGCGACTGCAGGGCAGTGGAAGAGCAGAGTAGGGACTGAGCAGTGTGGGATTTCATTCATTGCATCTCCGTCTCGTGATCTGTTTTGGTTCTGAGTGGCAAAAGCATTTGTGAGAAAACTTTGCTCGGGTGGTACAGTGGCTGTTCACAGATGCTTCTTGCTGGAGTCAAATGCTGATCTCCTTGAGCATCTTGAGAGACTTTATCCCTTAAAGTCTCTTGTTTGTTTAAGGAATTGCTCTTGTACTTCACAAAACTAAGCAAGGCAAGCATCGGAGCATGAGACCAGTTTTGCAGAGGAGTGGATTGGGGCTTGGCTGCTAAAATCTGTCCAGTGAAGGGAAGCATGCTGCCAGCTTGCCTAGCCTACACTGCACAGTTATACAGCCAGAGTGGTATGGACTTGGGAAATTTAAATATAGGTAGATCTATCTGCCTGACATGTATGTGTATCTACCATCTCTTCTGTGACTGAAGTTATGCTAACATAAGAGTCTCACAGAAAATGTCATAAATTCAGGAAAACAGACAGAGCAGAGACTCCTTGTTGCTCTGAGACTTAGCTTGAGGGTTTTCTCATTAATCTTTTAAGATGGGGTGCTCATTTTTCAATGAGTGTTACATCGGAGTTATCCTTGCTCTCTCAGGGTGAGATTTCACAAGATGGCTAAGGCTGATCACGAGCAAGCTGGTTCAGCTTCCCTCCCCTTGCTCCAGGATTGTGTTTCTTCTGCCTTCTTCATGTCGTTACTAGCTATACAAATTCAAGAAGTTGAACCAGCAGAAAACTCGTCTCCCGTTCAGTTTTCTAGGGTGGTTTGTTTTCTCAGCTGAGCTTCCGCTGTTCCACCATGAGATCCAACAAGTTCTGCTCAATGTGAGGAAAGTAGCAGAAATGTGGAGGAAAGGGGCCATCAGAACTGTCCATTGCAGCACCCGTGGCTGGTCACTTGGTAAGGTAGCTGTACCGTGAGGCTGTACCTCAGGAGCCTTGTTCTTCCTTTGGCCTGGGGACCTTACTGAAGAAAGTACTCAGGCTTGGTAAATAGTGGTGTGCTGTGTTTAACAAGACTCATAGTTTTCTTTTGTTATGCCCAGTGTGGCAAGAGGCAGAATTTTAAAAGCTGCTTGATTACTGCTCTGCTTCTGATAAGGAAGTAAGAATAATATTTTAAATGCCTGTGAACATTCAGAGAAGGTCAGTTAACCTGGGTCATCATCTACCTCTGATTTTAGCAAATAGGAGTAAACTCAGGTGTGGCAACTTATCTTTATTCCACTCTATTATGCAAATTTTTTTTATTTTTTTTTTTTTACATAACACAGCATTTTGGAGTGTGGTAATGTGCCAGATACTTGTTGCCAGTCTGCTCTTGTTCTGCAAACACCCAACCACACCTGTCCCTGTAACTTATTTCAGCTGTGCTGTAGATAGACCAGTAGAGAAAGCAGTAAATTTATTTTCCTTTTTTTTTCCTATCAAATATCTAGTTTTTAGTAGGTGGTGCCATGTTTCCAAGCACCTTAGGTGAATCAGCTGACTAGCTGGACAACTTTCATAAAAAACCTTTTGTGCACTTTGACCTTCATGTATAAAGACATAGCCTGAGGGTGTTTTATTGTCTTAGAAACTTCTTGAAGATAGAAATCAAGAATGAAGATGACAGCCCTCATGTAATGGGAGAGATGAAATCAGAATAAACAGAATCACTGTTGTGTTTGAGAGATATTTCTGAGACTGTTTATGAGGGGAAAGCAACCCAACTTTCTTAGCATATACTGAGTTTGTCTTTCAGGGCAGACTTGTGGGTACTTTCAAGACTGTCCTCATCTAGATGAAGCCATTTTGATAAAGTAATCCTGTGTTTGCTCAGAGTATAAAACCAGCCTTGGCTTGTGTCTTGGTTTCAGCTGGGATGGAGTTAATTTTCTTCCTAGTAGGTGGTATAATGTTGTGTTTGGGGATTTAGTATGTTGGTAACACACCAATGCTTTAGTTATTGCTGAGTACTACTTGCCTTAAGTCAAGTACTTCTCAGCTTCCTGTCCACAAGGAAGTGCACTAGAAGTTGGGACAGCCAGGACAGCCAACCCAAACTGCCCAAAGGGATAAGCAATGCCAAATGTCATCATGCTTATTATACAAACTGTAGAGGTGGTTGGGTAGTGGAGGCAATGGTGGCTCAGGGGTGGGCTGAGCATCAGTCATTGAGTGGCAGGTAACTCTATTGGGCATCATTTGTTCTGTGTATTCTATTATTGTTATTATTCTCTCGCCCTTTTGCTGTCCTGTTAAACTGTCTTTATCTCAACCCACGAGTTTTTCTTTTTCGCCATTCTCTTCCCCATCACACTGTGGGGAGTGAACGAGCAGCTGCATGATGCTTAGTTTCCAGCTGGTTTAAACCATGACAGCTTGGATTCTGTTATCAACAGGACTCCTCTTTGCAGTGTGTATTTTAGGACTTGTAAGAGCCGTGGTGGTCCTTTGGGGTGTTCGTGACCTCAGGAACTCCATTCCCTGTCATCCCAGGGAATGAAACAGTAGGGAATCATCATATGTTTCTGGGGTCCCAGGCAAAAGTATTGAGGCTGAGTACTTACAGAGCAGGATGCTGGCATTTATTTTGAAGGGAGAGAGAGCATCACAACTTGCATTGCAGGGTAGCATTCCCTAGTGGTCCCAACCTCCCTCAGATAAAGAGCTGGAAAGACTGAGACACTGATTCTATGATCTCTTAAAAAGTCAGGTATCTTCTTGCCTGTAGGGTTAGTAGGACCATGGGGTTTACCAAACAGCCGTTGTCTCTTTTAAGGACAGTTTTTTTTACTGTTTTCCACAACCACGAAGTCTTTGCAGTAGTGAAAAAAGAGGCTTTGAGTCATGAGTGTTAAAAAGAATAAGATTTACTTTAAAAAAAAAAGTCTTTCTGAATGTCTCTTCAAACCTGCATTTGCAGGTTCAAGGTCCTTTATCTCTTTATCATCCTTCTGCCTCGTTTGAAACTGACAGTTGGCCTCTCTGTTCATGCTTGGCTTCTCCAGACCATGGAAAATATGGAACACTGAACTATCTCATTATTCCTCATCAAACCTCTCCTTATTATCCTTGCTTTAATGCCCACAAATGTTGGGCAGCAATTAGATTTGCTGAGGAGACCCCGTCATGCTCACCTGTATGGTCTCATGGTCTCCTTGAGAGACCATCCAAAAGTGTGTGCTTATTTTGGATTTGCAGATTAATGGTCATTAAGCTTATTTTTTTGTGTGTGTGTGTGCAGCAGATGCAAAAACCTACCGTTTTTCAGTACAATGTTTTAGAAGTCCAATAGAGTTAGTAGGTCCTATGTGAGAGAATTGCTTTGTGCAGCTTGGCAGACGTTAGCGGTACCAAAAGAGTTTAAAGGGTTTTTGAGAGCAAGGCAAAGCCTATTCATCTGCTTCCTAGCTTTTGTCCCAAAAACCTCTTTTCCGTGCCAGTGCACTGCCCATCTCCTGTGCTGTTCAGTGCCTCTCATCTGCTGATTGCATTCCTCTGGCTGACGGATGTTGCTTAAATTTCACTTTGCAGCTTAATGCAGACACTGGGATCAGACAAGTGGAATGAGTGGCCCTTGGCTACACTCTCTGCCACCACTTTGTGCTGTGCGTGCACGCACGAGTGTATGAATCACGGCACTGCACGCATAACTACATATACGCATGTATTCGTACATGCGTGCATACATGTAATACTAAATCAAGCTCTTCAGCAGGCTGGTCATTGTCCAGGCTGAATACCTCTCTGGACTGGGAAGAAACACTAGGAGGAAGAAATGTTGGAAAAGGAAAATTGATGGGGACAAAGAAATAGTGCAGAGTAAGGAGGAGCTGCTTCAGCATATGAAAATATTGAGGGAGGTGTGCTGGAGGGAGATCCACTCAGAAGGAGGGATGTAGAAAGCAAGCATGGACAAAACATAATAGTTTCATTTGAAAGTACACATTAATCAGGTGTCAATCTGACTTGCCCAGCCTTGTTTAGTGAAATGGGACATAATGACCCTTTTGTTGGGTATGAGTCTGGTTCCTGTCCGTGCTGGGTCACAGCACACAGTCAGCATCTTCAGCTTTAGAAAGTTGTTTTCTTCATGGAGGCTCGAAGTGAAATTTGGAGACCATTCAAACGTGTTTGATAATTATAAGAGGCAGTGTGAAAAATGTACGACCTCACTGCTTCCAAATTGAAATCTTCCTGACTTAATTTTGGTTTGGTTGCGTTTTTTCCCCTCTGAATGTTATCCCTTTCTCAGTCTTTTTTAATCCGCTTTTAGTTTTTTGTGTGTTGGATTAATTCCCCTCCTTGTCCATTAGTTTTTTAATTATACCTTATAAATAAGTTAAATGAGAACCAAAATGAACATGTGCAAGAAGCGAAGCAGCCTTTCCCAGATGGTGCAAGAGGAGAGGCCAAAAGTTTCTTACCAGAATGTCCCAAAGGTGTTGCTTCTGATTAGAAGATGTTACTCTCTTTAAAGCTTTTTCCTGATCAAAGTCTGGACTGTGAAAAGAGCTGCTTTTCCTTTTAAATATTTCTTCCCAGGATCTAGCTGTTCCATTAATGTCTTGCTTTAGTTTACCACCTCTATGGTTTTGGGGGTTTTTTTCGGAGCAGCAGCCTTGTGTAAATGACATGATCAGTGATATTGCCTTACAGTCTGCAGAACTTCAGACTGGTAAAATAACTACTAGAGCTTAAGGAAATAGATTTTGGTTCAGGTACAGTTTGAGGCTCCTGTTTGTTACAAAATCTAGGGTGTTTCTTAACAACGAATCTAGCTCCCCAGCTGCATGACAATAAGTACAGCTACTATTCCTAAAACACACAGATGAAGCTTTGGTCATCTCTAAAAGACAGTGGTGAGGCTTGATGAGATACACATACGCTTGTCTGTAGAAAAGTTCAGTTAGAGATAAGAGCAAACTGCAACAGATAAAAGAAGCAGTAGGTTCAGAGCATCATGGTGTGAAGGAAAGGTGTTCTTTTTTTTTTGTTTTACAAGAAATGTGGCTAACCTAATGGAACAGAAAAGCAGCGGATGTACTTTTAAGGTGATTACTTTGTCAAGCCTAGATGTCCCGTGGAACAAGATGCCACATGATAGCTTTGAAGCCAAGATAGATAAGTAGATGACAGGAACAGACAGTTTATTATGGTTTCTTTAAAACCTACATGCTGCAAGATATACATCCAAACCACTCGGGTAACTGTCAAGTGACTCATGGGGTTTCTTTAATATTCATCTGAAACTTTCTAAGTAGCTTTTTACTGTGTATGTTTTAAATAAAGCGCCATAATAATAAAAACAAAGTTGCATTTTCCTGATTATCAATACTAGATCTTCTTAAAAAAAATTTCAACCAAGTCATTATATGGATTCTTTGTCAGTATTGTGATGATGTCACATTCTACTGTGTATATACAGATAGATATGCAATATACAGATATGTAAAAATTACTTTGTGTTAAAGCCTTTCCTGGAAATCTTGTGCTTATAATAAAGCTGACATAGCCTGAAGTCTTATATTATTATTTTTTTACATTTGAGCTTTTTCTGTTTTCAAACAATTCCTTTAGTCTCCCCTTCCCCCAGCAAAACTCCCCAAAGAGAATGTATTTTTTAAATTTCTTTCATGCAGAAATTCCTCGTGGTGGCCTCCTGCCAAGTGTGGCATGTGTGGATGCATCTGAATGGGAGCTGCCTTAATTTTCACAGAAAGGGTCATTGGACAGTGGCAGAGGCTGCCCAGGGAGGTGGTTGAATCACCTTCCCTGGAGGTATTTAAGGCACGGGTGGACAAGGTGCCGAGGTACATGGTTTAGTGATTGATAGGAATTGTTGGACTCAGTGATCCGGTGGGTCTCTTCCAACCTGGTGATTCTATGATGTACTTGCTTGCTTTCCACATGGGGGAAAGCAGCTGAACACTCGTGAATGATTTGGCTATTTGTCATGTGTCTGCTCCTTCTTTCTTTCTCTCTGAGCTTTATTTGGCTAAATAAAGGGACATTGGCATTATTTGTTTACAAATAGTTTGGGTGCTTCCTTAGTATGTATTTGTTTGCTAGATTTGTCTTTTCCTAAACAAGCTACAGTTTGTTACAAATAGGGACCAACCACTGCAGTATGCATTGATTTCTTCCTTCTCAAGCTCAGATCTTTGTAAGAGAAGCTTAAATTACTGACTTTTGTGTATTAGGGGATAGGGGAATATTCTGTTCACAGTGAACTTCCTTCTCTGGATGTCAAGTGAATTGCTATGGTCTTGTCATGGGATTGTTGTCCCTTGCCTCAGCTTCCTCTTCTCCTTGTTGTGCAGATGCCCTTTTTTACATGACAGTGTGAGGAAGGCTGCATAAGAAGGAGGAGTAGGGAAAGATTTTGTTGTTGATGTTATTTGTTCATTTTTTTGTTGTGGGTTCGGGTGGTGTTTTTTTCCATCTTGCTTTCTAATGTAACATACAACTTAGAAGATTGCAAGGTCTGGTTTCACAGTTGAATAAACGGTCTTCTAGCAGTCTATAAAACCATCTAGCCTGTGGGGAAGAGAAAACGTAGTTGTGCCAAGAACACTTGTTCTGTTCTGCATTAAATCCTAACATTTCTGAATGTCTTAAAGTTGATTTTGCTACAGAAATGTGAAATTCATATTAACCTGGTCCTCTTTTTGTAGTATTACTTCAGATGTTACACAGTACAGCAGTCAAAGAAGAGACACTTTGTTCTCTGATGTGTTATTTCTTGTTCTTTAGAAGCATGCAAATGATTATAACCTTTAGATTTGAGTTTTCAACAATCCAGCTTCCTGCTCTGTGGTATTTGCAGCACAGGACATCCTCTATTCACGTCATATCATGTGCAGAATAAGGAAGTCTGTCATCCTGATATCCATGAGATGGGAGGGGTTAATGGCAGGAGCACTTAGCTGAGGCTGGATGCTTGGCACTGGAGATAAGAGCCCCTACATCCTCTTTGTTTTCTTTATCTATGGTCACCTTTAACAAGGCATAGTTATCTTTTTATTATTATTATTGTCAGTGTAATATAAGCCATTAATTGTGTTTTGCTTTTAGGGCATGGTTTCTGTGAGCCAGTTATTGGATTTACCACTTCCAGACTGTTTGATCAAAACTGAGCAGTTTGGGAAGTACGTTTTCTGTTCATAGCAGATTTTTGTAATTATTGCTGTGGCAGAGAATACCCATAGTAACCTTGTGAGCATGGAAGTGCTTTGCCTTGTGTCATTGCACAATCTAGACGCTGGCTGGCTAGATTCACTTTCCAGGATACTTCCAGAGTTGTTTTTCTCCAAAGTTTGCTCCCTGAGGGCTTAACTTGCCTTTGTGGACAAGCAGACCTGCTATTAAAGGTCCATTACCAGCTAGTTATTACTATGGCTCCATGTTTTATCACAGCAGTGGTTGAGAAATAACCACATTAAAAAAAGTTCTTGAATATTATGCCCTCCATCCATCAGAACTTTGTGTACTTACAGAAAAAGAATCTGCTTTTTACATCTGAACACTGAAAACTTGTGGTGGAGTTTCTTTAATGAACAGTTAGATTATTCATTAAAACTTTGTTGTCCGATAGACTGTCATTTTAATTATACCTGGTATTTTAATGACACATTAATTGACTAGTTAATATATGGGAAAATACTTTTTTTGCTATAATGAAGCTTAATAACTAGTGAAATGGATTTTGTTTCTTTGATGCTCAAGAAGAAAGCTTACCTTTTCTTTTCTATTGTAAACATAAATATGAGGCATGCTGTGCATATATGTGGCATTTAGTAATAGTAAACAAAAGCTGTGAGACCTTGTTGGGTGTTCAGAAAAAAAAATCCAATTTCTTTCAAAGCTCAAGGCCTCAGGGAAGGTACCTGTGAGGATACTGCTAGCAATTGCTCCACGTACACATCGCAGTAGTTGCTCAGTGGAAGGAAAAAGAAGCAGTCAATAAGGTTGTTCTTAAGGAACAGTGATGGTCAATGAGTCACCTGTGATCAGTTGGATGTTTATGGGTTTTTTAGAATCACAGAATGGCTTGGGTTGGAAGGGACCTTAAAGATTATGTAGTTCCAACCTCCCGGCTGTGGGCAAGGACATCTCCCCCCAGATCAGGTTGCGCAAAGCTCCGTCCAAGCTGATGCTGAATGCTTCCAGTATTGGGGCATCTTTAGCTGAGATGGGTAATCAGGAGCGTGGTAAAAGGTGAACATGGGGAATTGTTTTTCACAGGTAGAGTGTACAGTCTTGCGTTGGTTTCCTGTCAAAAAAACTCCTATTCATATCATTCTTCTTCAACTATTTTCCCTTATTATATAAGCTTCTCAGCCCCTTACTTCTGAGCTTACCAGAGTCCTGAGCATGTGCTTGCCTGGGTTTTCATATGTTGAAATACCTTGTGGCAAATACTTTGAATGTTAGAAGGATTTTAACAGTAGCTCTGGAGCAGAACCTTTACTCTCAACCATTAGATGGGTTTTGTTCCCAGTGTATTTATGATGTTAAATTGACTGTGCAAGGAGGGGGTTTGATTCTGGAAACCAGACCACTGCCAAGGCAAGTGATATGATGGTGATACGATGTGGGATGTGCACCAACTTCAGTTCTCCTTGCTCCCTAGAATTACTACTTAAAAAATTGCTTGACTAATACTTCATCACCTTTAAGCAGTGTGCTTTATGCAGAAATAATATGTAATTATGGTTGAATAGCTGAGATGTTCAGACGCAATTTCAGACCTGCTTACCTGTTTTCAGAGAACAAATGTTTTTCACTTTGTCCGTGGGCAAGTCCAGCACAACCATTTAGTTTCAAGCATGAAGAGTGGTTTGGCTCCTCCCTAGCTGAGGGGCTTCAAGGTCTCATTTGGGTTGTACTTACAGGTGTGACATCAAAGAACTTTTGAAAGCCTGAAGTTTCCTTGGTAGCCCACTATGAGAAAGAATCGTGACAAGTGAAATAATGCTGTTCTGCATGCTGTCCTACTGGCAGCATGGTGTGTACTCCTTCCCTAGAAGATGTGGCAGTGGAGTGGAGCTGGCATGGAAGTACACTGTAGGTGCAGTTAGTAGTTGTGAGGAAGACAGACTGTAAAGAATAGTTTTTCTTTGTGGTTTTTTTGAGACTTTTTCTGTGTTTATGTGTGGAAATACAGCTTTTGCTTTGCAACCTTGCTGACCAGACTGTTGTTCCTTCTCACCGCAAGGTGCCATAGGACCTCTACAAGCTGGACTATCCAGGGCTGGTTGGAGAGGTTCATCCACTGAAGCATTGCTAAACCTGTCTGTCTGCAGGGAGAAGCTCGGAAGCCACTTCTTGTCCTTGGCAGCCTTACAGCATGTACCAGTCAGAGGATGGAAATGTGTAGGATTAGCTGCTGGGTGAGAGCACCAGCTGGGCGCATAGGTCCAAAGTGGCCCTTTATTTTACTGTGGCAGGGTGCGCTTTCCTAGCTGGCCCTTAACAAGACTGCTTGTCAGTCGTCTGCATCAGTGATTTGACCTCGTGTCTATTTTGCTGCTTGCTAGGGGGCCTAGTTAATATTAGAGAGTAAAGTGAACTCTAAAGAGCTCGGCAAAATGATGAATTAGGAATGTTGGGTGAAACCCCACATACTTGGCTTTCGAACTCTTGAAGCTCTGCCAGGCATGCTGATGCTTTCACCTTGGCCGCAATTCTCTGGACTTTATTGTGAATAGAAAACATCATTCTGTGAATGATGAGCTGAAGTTAAATGTATAAATGCGTGAACTCTGAATTTGTTTCTCTCTTTCTAACTGTAGGCTGAATCTTTTAATGAGCTTAAATTAAATTCCTTCAGGATGCCCATTCAGTCAGTCCCTCAATTGGTGAGATACTCTGTGGGTTTCTTGGAATCGTTGGCAGCTGTCTGAAGGTTTTTTTCTTTTCTCATTAAAATTAATGGCAGATCTTCTATGTGTTAAGACAGCTTTGAAGATTGAGTCAGTGTTTCCGGAGGCAAGAGTAGTAGCTGTTTCTAAAGCTAGACTCATAAATGCAATATATTCACTGCTGCACTTGTGTTGTGAAACACTTTGATTTCTTTGGTTTTGCCTTCTTGGCTTTATGTTTCTTTACACTTTTGGCTGATTTTCTTCTGTGAAACTTGTAATATGGTTTACAGAGAAGTGCTGTGCTCACAGCACCAGCTTATTGCAGTTGCATTTGGAAAGGGATTTTTAAGGCAGGAGACCAGTTACAGTAACATATTCATGTTATATCGGTGTACAAATGTTCAGCTTTAGGATCACTCAAAGGCAGCTGCAATTCCTTTGCCTTCTTTTCTGCTGCCAGCCCACATAGGTGGTGTGATAGGAGGCCAGACGTCCAATGGTCTTGATGTCCATTCACACATCTATCTGTATGACTTAGAGAACTGTGTGCTTGCAAAACTCCTCTAGTTTAGGTAGGGTTTGAGTGTGGATAATGCCTTCCCAAAGCAGGAGGAAATTACGTTGAACATGGTAGGAAACTGGAAAGTATGAGAGAAGCCTTTGTTGCCCATAATCACAGGTCAAAGGACCTGGGGGTGTTGGTTGACAGCCGACTGAACATGAGCCAGCAGTGTGCTCAGGTGGCCAAGAAGGCCAATGGCATCTTGCCTTGGATCAGTAATGGCATGACCAGCAGGTCCAGGGAGGTTATTCTCCCTCTGTACTCAGCACTGGTGAGACCGCTCCTTGAGTTCTGTGTTCAGTTCTAGGCCCCTCATCACAAGAATGATGTTGAGGCTTTGGAGCGAGTCCAGAGAAGAGCAACTGTGCTGGTGAAGGGGCTGGAGAACAGGCCTTATGAGGAATGGCTAAGAGAGCTGAGGGTGTTTAGCCTGGAGAAGAGGAGGCTGAGGGAAGACCTCATTGCTTTCTATAACTACCTGAAAGGAGGTTGTGGAGTGGAGGGAGCTGGGCTCTTCTCCCAAGTGACAGGGGACAGGACAAGAGGGAATGGCCTTAAACTCTACCAGGGAAGATTTAGGCTGGACATTAGGAAAAAATTTTTCATAGGAAGGGTCACTGGGCATTGGAACAGGCTGTCCAGGGAGGTGGTTCATGCACCTTCCCTGGAGGTGTTTAAGGGATGGGTGGACAAGGCACTGAGGGGCATGATTCTATGAAAGTCTCACTGTAGAGAGTGATACTAGATAGCAAATAAATCGGTATTGGGTGCATTCTGGTCTTTAGTTATCTCAAGTAGATTTTTAGTGGCATAATACATAGAAACCACAATATATACCACTTGAAAAAAATTATCGATTTCTAGTTTAGGATTTTACAATTTTGTCTTAAAAAGTATTGAGAATATGTGTAATTGCTGAATGAGTTCCTCCTGAGTTTGTGTCTAATCAGATTAGAATCTAATCTAATCAATAGAATTACGAATGCTCTTGGTTAATGTTGCTTGTGATTTAATCACAAATCCCAGCAGAGG
Organism: Coccyzus lansbergi; assembly: GCA_033558105.1. Taxonomy (NCBI): domain Eukaryota; kingdom Metazoa; phylum Chordata; class Aves; order Cuculiformes; family Coccyzidae; genus Coccyzus; species Coccyzus lansbergi. Next base: position 648,508 of record JAUMJK010001007.1, read on the forward strand.
ACAATACTTGTTGTCCCGATACCTAGCAATAGCTTCCCTGAACACTGAAGCAACCAAAGACCATGGTTGGACTCGATGATCCGGTGGGTCTTTTCCAATCTCTTGATTCTATGATTCTATGAAAACACTGCACAAGTTCCCAGTGTTTTGGCAAACTATTTTCCTGTACATAATAAGACCTCTGTACAAATAGACGTTGCCATGAGTAAGTACACTGCAACTTTAACATCAGCATCTTGCATGAATCTGATCTCCTGGGGCTGAAGCAGTGGTACGTGGTAAGTACCAGTGGATGCATCTTTAGGCAGTGTGAGAAAATGGAATAGGAGCACAATGCAAAACCTGGTGAGTTCTGGTTGTGGAACTACAGCCTGAATTTTAAACAACAGGTTGTTGTTTGTATTGGGTGAGCTGTGAAAGTTTCAAGGCCCTGCATGTTACTGCTGGTCCATCTCAGGGGTTTCCAAGCTCATAGTCTTGTGATGTGCTTCTGCTTAGGCACCCCATTGCACTTAGGGGCTGTCTTGCCTTTCACGCTTCCCTGAAAGAAGAATTCCCCACCACATGGGTGTTAGGAAGTTGATTATATCAGTAAATGGTGAAGATCCAAGTGACTGTTGGGTTACCATAGTGGGTAGCACTCTAAAAGTCTTCATGGAAGCTTTGATAGCGAGTACGCATGAAGATTAGGAAACTTGACATGAGGATGCTTCAGACTTTGCTGCTTTCACATAATTGCTGTTAAGAAAACAATATTCTTGGATGCTGGGAGGTGGTGTTGGTGCTGCTGTTGTTAGGGACTTATTGAATGGGGTTCTCTGCTGGTGTATCTCCGGAAGAGGCGATGGGTCCCAGCCTGCGGCAAAGACAGAGACCGGAAGGCTGAGATCCTGAGGCAAGGAGTGCCTCTTGGCAGAAGGGTGAGAAAAGGTGGCAGCAAATCTTCATCTAGAAGGGGGAGAAACCCCCATGCTGTACCGAGCACTGGAGTGATGCTCTCTGTGACAACCACGGGCTTTCCATCACTCCAACAAGCGATGGTTGTAAATAGGCTGCCCAGGGAGGTGGTTGATTCACCTTCCCTCGAGGTGTTTAAGGCATGGGTGGATGAAGTCTTGAGGGACTTGGTTTAGTGTTTGATAGGAATGGTTGGACTAGAAGATCCGATGGGTCCCTTCCAACCTGGTTGTTCTATGATTCTATGATAGGTGTCTTTGTAGAATGAGAGGGTTCTGTTTGGATTTTTTTATTTGTCAGCAGCTGAGAGTAACTCGTGGGATGATAGAAGGATGACTTGCCGGGGGTTTTAATTTGTATTTTTTTTTTCTGAAAAATAATGTGGAGGATAACAGAAATTCATCAATTTTTTTTAAAATAACCACAATTAGAAATGCAAGGGAAAATATTCAAGGCCAATTTCAAGGAATTTGATTTCTTTATTCAAGATGAAAAAAGCCGGCAGCCATCTTCTCCAGTGTTGTTAACCACATTCATAGTCAGTGATAGTTTTTAAGCTTTTGTAGAGATTAAGTTCAGTCTGAAATCTCATTTCTTTTTTCTTTAACTTAATCATTAATATTCTGTGCCAATGTGTTTATATGTGAACAAAATCCTGTGATTTGATTGTTTATTTTGTTTTTGTTATTTACAAGGTGGAATATATGTTAGTAAAATTTGACCATGAGAATAAGAAAGTGCGTGTGCTGCTCTGCGGTGAAGATGTTCTTCAAACGCTGCAAGAAAAGGGCGAGAAGGTAAACCCCAAGTGAGTATCTGTTTCCTGTTTCATTTGTTTTTTCTCTTTCTCCCCTCCTGTTATGATACTGTGCAGAATTTTGTAGTCGCAGCTTAACGTTCTAGCCTGCTGCCAATAAAACTATAAGCCACAGATACCAGTGTTTTCAGATATAGCTGGGGCACGGGAAGTGAAAGATTTTGAGCACGCTTGCAGGCAGTCTGTGCACCTTTTTTGTTGTGATTTGAAAAAAAAAAAAAAAGATGTCATGGTGAGCCCACAGAAGTTACAGTTTGTGTATTTGTATTGTCTTACTCTGGTTTCGTGTCTGTGCATACAGTAATCGTGTAGCAGACCTTCTCTGCCCCGTGAAGTATGTGTGTGCATGCTCACCCCTGTGTCCCTGACTGCAGGAGCCAGCCAGGACTGGGAGGGAAGCCTGTCTGTAAGAACTCTCTCTTGTTTTAGCCTGGAGGAGAGGAGGCTGAGGGGAGACCTCATTGCTCTCTACAACTACCTGAAAGGAGATTGTAGAGAGGAGGGAGCTGACCTCTTCTCCCAGGTGACAAGGGACAAGACAAGAGGGGAATGGCTTCAAGCTCTGCTATGGGAGGTTGAGGCTTGACATAAGGAAAAAATTCTTCACAGAAAGGGTCATTGGGCACTGGCAGAGGCTGCCCAGGCAGGTGGTTGACTCGCCTTCCCTGGAGGTGTTTAAGGTGTGGGTGGATGAGGTGCTGAGGGCCATGATTTAGAGACTGATGGGAGTCGTTGGACTTGATGATCCAGTGGGTCTCTTCCAACCTGGTGATTCTATGATTCTGTGACAACAGGATGCTTCTTCCTCATCCTCTCTTATAAAGTTTTTGGGACTAATGGGGTCATATCCCTGCATCAGCTCAATGCAGAAGTGCGGATTGCCTTTTAGTTGATGGCAGCAGAGACATGAGACCAGAGACAGTGAAGTGCTTTGGCTGAAGAGAGCCTAAAGCAAGTCACAATTTACAGATAGAGAAACTCTGCTGTTGTGCTGAAAAGCTTCTGTACCTTTGGCCTGTCTGCTTCTTTCTAGGTACCTCAACCTCATCTTCCAGCCAGTCTTCCCTGTCTGACCTTTTCAGTAGAGGGACTGCTGAGAAAACCTGCAAGAATTAATCCCTTGGCTTTTAGGTTTTGTGCTTGAAAATGCTCTTGCTAAAAGAACAGGAGGGGAGATATGGCTCTGCTCTGGTCAAGTGTGCTCCAGGGAGATGGGGTGGCTTCACAAGGGGATGGGAATGTACCACTTTACAGTTGTGACTAGGTGCACTCAAACCTAATTTCATTTCTTAACCTGATAAATTTTTGAAACAGGACCAGATTTTCACAGGCAGCAGAAAGAAGTAATAGAGCATTAAATTTGTCTTGCCTTGTGGAAGCTGTGGAATGTGCTGTATGTTTCAGGTTTGGTTAAAACCCAGAGAAGCAAAGCTGGAGACAGATCCTAAAGGTGATGGCAGTTTGGCATAAAAAAATTCTACTTATTGCACTGTGCAGCAACACTTTTTATGGCCAAATTGTGCCTTAACTTTTTTTCACTGCCTCCCCACAGTGAGGTACATTGGAAAGTACATAGTGTTACACTCTCCTAAAGCTGATTATTTAGTATTTTTCTTCCAAGTTGCATTCATTTCTGAAGTTCTTCCAAGTTGCATTCATTTCTGAAGTTCTTGCAAATAATTTATCTTTTTTGGAAATTGTAGTGGTATTTAAACATGGCTGCTTTTTTATCATAGCCACCCAACTCTCTGGCGACCTGAATATGGAAGCTATATGATTGAAGGGACACCTGGGCAGCCCTATGGGGGAACCATGTCCGAATTCAACACCGTGCAAGACAACATGAGGAAAAGACGGCAGGAGGCTGCTTCTGTGCTCAAAGAAAATGAGGCTGTTTGCACTGTGACATCATTTCCAAGGTGAGAGGGATGCTGAAGTGTAATGCTGTGTTTCCTAGAATTGTTATTGCAACAAGAAAAACAAACCATCTTTTATACTTTTAGGTTAATTCTTATCTGTGATGTTTTTGTATTAGGAGAGAATACCTGAATATTTCTAACATGAAGTATTGTTTGTAGGGTCATCTACTATCTGGAACTGGTATGCCAAATCATGTACAATAGAATTCTATTTACCCATTTTGCAAGCTTTATAAATAGCAGTTTTATAAAACATGGCTAACCTGGTCTATTTTTTAACAATATTTTTTTCACAGAAGCACATGCAAACTTATTTTGGTGGCTTGGAGCACACAGTAGAACAGGGATGTGATTATCTCTATGAAACAAAGACTTAAAATGTCTGTAGTACTCTACTTACTGAATCTAGAGGGGAGTGCACCTCTGCTGGGTTCATAACACCCTTACAAAGGATAGGTTGCTTCTTTCTTACTGTTGTAAGAAGAGTCTTGAAGAAATTAAATTCAGGATGTACTTCATGACCTAGGATAAACTGTACTTTGTCACCTTCCTTTCAAACATAACTGCAAACAGGGTCTTAATATGTTCATTTTAACTAGACTACTTAGTCAAATGATGATAAGTTATGCTTAAAATAGTAAAAAAAAAAAAAAAAATTGCTCTGTGGTAGAAGAGAAGCAGCTGGCCTTGCTGGATGATACGGAATACAGTGGCTCTAAATTTCTGCTGAGAGTAAGAATGGTACAAAATGTGACTTAGCAGCAAAGTTCAGGGACTAAAATGTCTGTATTATACCCCATGAAAGCTATTTTAAGAATAATTTGCTCACAAAATGTTTCCTCTTCATGACAGCTATACTAGGTATCATTATGGTAATAAGAACCTATTTAAAGTGTAATAGCTAAGTAGTTCTTAGCGTGTTACTGACTTGAGGTTTTTTACCCTGTAACCTTACAAATAGATTATTTCATTTAATAAATCTTGTGTGCAAACATTTTGGATTTGCTCTTGCAAGGAATAAAGGGAGACAAATTCTTTGTCACTTTGTAGATGCAGATAAATATATTTTACATCCTGTAGGAGCAATAAACTAGACTTTAGTAAAAGCCAGTAAATAATACAATGTAGTTTGTTTATTACTTGGGGATTATCCCAAAAGTAGTTTCATCCTTCAGAGATTGTTCTTCCTAGGCTATTTAATTTCTTATTTCTTTGTTCTGCTGTCTTGCCATTCAAGTCCCAGTTGGTTTGACTGGAGTCTTGCTAACGTATATTTCTGAGTTTTTGTGGGTTTGGGTCTTTTTACTACATTCTCACTACAGTAATATGCATACACGCTAAAAAAAAAGGCGGGGGAGTGGGTTCTTATATAACCATTGTAGAAGCTGGTTGTTAACAAGCATTGATCTTTTACTGGTAACTGTTTTAAGAACTTTTTCTTTCAATTCCACATGCATAGAGAGCAGTCTTGAAAAGCACTTCAGAATTACTCACAGAACATATAAGTTTAAAAAACATCTCTACTGGAATCCTAATCTCTGATCATCTGACTATTCTAAAATGAATCTGTTTTCATTATACTTTAAATCTCATTTTTGTGCTGCATAGGTTAGGGTGCCCTGGGTTTACACTGCCGGAATACAAGCCAACACCAGTAGAAGGAGGAGCTTCAAAATCCCTCTTTTTTCCAGATGAAGCCATCAACAAACATCCTAGATTCAGGTAAGTGTATTTATGGTTGTGAATGAGATGATGAATATTTTTTTCTGCCTAAATATCATAGACATACCTGCAGTTTCTTTACATTACTGCAGTAGAGATCTATGTAGATAGTTGCAGCAGATATGCCAAGGACTTGGACAGAGAAGATTGTGTTGTGTGTATTTTCTGTCAAAGTGATTTAAGAGAGTGAACCCTTAAGTTCAAGAGGTTTGCATTGTAAGGTGAGACTTCAGAGAATGAATCATAAAATCATAGAATAGTTTGGGTTGGAGGGACCTTAAAGATCAACCAGTTCCACCCCCACAGGCAGGAACACTTCCCACTAGGTCAGGCTGAAAAATCATTCTATTTTAAAACTAAACGTACTTTTTCACTTGCCCTTGTATTCTTCATGTCATTAGCCTTTTATTTCTGCCTTTTCTACCAGCATAGTACCGTGAAGTCCATCAAAATAAGACTGACTATACTTAAGAAAAATTCAGTGTTGTATCTTAACCAGGAAAAGAGATGTCCTGGAGGAAACTGCTCGAAATAAATGGAAAGTTGACATTCTGAAAACCTGAGCATTGCTGAGAAACTAACTATGAGACCATTTGCATAAAGAGAGAATTTCAGGTATTTCAGCCAACTCTTTTTTGTTGCAGTACACTGACCAGAAACATTCGGCACCGAAGGGGAGAAAAGGTTGTGATAAACGTGCCATGTGAGTAAATTCAATCTGTCCTTCGTTTTTCAAAATAATTGTTCATTCTAATGCTCTGGGTGACTAAGTACCTGCATTTTCTTCACAGTATTTAAAGATAAGAACACACCATCACCATTTATTGAAACGTTTCCTAATGACGATGGAGAAGCAGCAAAGGCGGCCAAGCCGGACTATATATACATGGATGCTATGGGTTTTGGAATGGGAAACTGTTGTCTTCAGGTAAAAACCTTCCCAGATGTTAGTGAATGTTTTCTTTCCTAAATGCCTCCTTTTTTAAGACTTGCCATATGCTTAATTTATCTAGCTTAATTCAACTGATCCATTTTCAGAATGGCAACAGAGGGAATAAAACCACCAATTTAATCTTGTACCTGGTAATCTAGTCTTAAAATCCAGATATGTTTGCTTGTATTGTGTGTATTTTCTGATAATATCCAGATGCAATTGACTGCCTTTCTGAAAGAGTTTCTTGAACTGGTGAAGTGCCATTTAAGCAAGCACCTTCTGGAACTGCAGCACTTTTCAAGTGTGAAAGATCATTTTCTCTGTGGGTTTCTTTCAGCTATGACCAAAGGACATTGGGAATGGAAACTAAGCTGGCTTATAGAAATGGGTGGAGGTTTTGGTTATTAATTTTAGTTTTTCCCTAAAAAATTAGTAGCTGTGTATTTGACTGTTGGTAAAATGTGCCTGTAGCCACTGCTTTCTTGGAAGCAGAGGTGGGAAGAGTCTAGTGTTAAGTCTGTAGGGGATTAAAGCAAATTCTCCAAGCTCTTGTTTCACAGCACTGGCAGAAATAACCCCATTCCAAGCACTTCCCTTTGAGACTGAGACAGCAGCTAAGTATTATTTCTTGTCACTAAGGGTAAACTAGAGAGAATCTGATGTAGTAGTAAAATACTGCATGTTTTTACATGTTTTTACAAAGTGTTAAGCTTGATGTGGTCTGTCCTGCATCATCTCTTTCTTAAGATCAAATAAAAAAATAAAGCTTACTTTTCAGCTGTTGTATGAACTTGTTTAAAAATATATTAAATTCTTTTTTATGGAACACCATGTTACTGTTTCCATTCTTGTACTCAGTGGTCAAATTCAGTAGCATCATCATCACCACCACAAGGAGAATGGAAACAAGGCTGGGAGGTGCTGTAAGAAACTGCTTGTGTATCAACTGATAATTCTTGATGACAAAAAAATCATACTTAGCTGCTTCCCTGCAACAGATTTACATAAATAGTCTTGTCTTTTCAATTTTTATTCCGATAGCCACTTGAAGGACAGACACAGAAGAAATGCTTTCTCTGCCACACACCCATTTTCTAACATAGGATTTTTTTTTAATGAATGTTGGCTGCAGATTCAAAAACACAAATAAATTCCCATGTTTCCCCCACCCCACCACTCCCTCTCTTAAAAAAATCTATCACTGAGCCTGCCAGTGAACTTGGGAATCTTTGAGGTTTTTTGGTTGATTGACTTTACAGTTTCAGTCGACATGAAGATATTTTCTGCAGTTCTGCAGAATCAGACAAAGGCATTTTAAAGTGTTCTCTAAACCAGGATTAGCTATCATGTTAAATAAATGTTACATCTGCAATAGTTTGACTGTTGTTCTAAGTAAGTAGGTTCCTGGCTCATTTCCTGAAGGTTCATCACTGAGTCATGTGTATGGTAGATGTTAACTCAGTTTTCTTTGGTTCTGGCAAGTGTTTTGTATGTTTAGCCTTACAACCAAAGCATTGTGGGCTGTAATCTTTTAGTGAATATGGAAGTAGCGGGATGGAGCTTGTGGCACAAGTGCTGCTGATAGATTGGGCAAAAGTTTGTCCAAGAACCCCACCCAAGCCCATCCAAACAGAAAAGAGTGCCTTAAAATTCTGGGTATTTAAATCATTTTATTATGTCATTGATTCTGAATCTAGGAAGACTGTGCTTGTGTAATAATTACAGAAATTGTGATAGCAACTGTACTGCTTCCAACAGGTAACATTCCAGGCTTGCAGCATTTCCGAAGCAAGGTATCTCTATGATCAGTTGGCCACCATCTGTCCCATTGTGGTAAGTAATGGACTTCTGTCACATCAGCTCTTCGTTACGTGAAAGCCACTACATATGAAAAAAAATGAAATCTAAATTAAAAAAACTTGAATGTTACTCACAAATTTGGTAGTCTAGGAGACGTGTCAGTCTCCTACTAGGTTGTCACGTAAGCAACATGATTTATTTAATGACCAAATCACAGAATCATAGAATCACCAGGTTGGAAGAGACCCACCGGATCATCGAGTCCAACCATTTCTTATCAGTCACTAAACCATGTCCCTCACCACCTTGTCCACCCATCCCTTAAACACCTCCAGGGAAAGTGACTCAACCACCTCCCTGGGCAGCCTATTCCAGTGTCCAATCACCCTTTCTGTGAAAATTTTTTTCCTGGTATCAAGCCTGAACCTCCCCTGTTGGAGCTTGAGGCCATTCCCTCTTGTCCTGTCCCCTGTCACTTGGGAGAAGAGCCCAGCTCCCTCCTCTCCACAACCTCCTTTCAGGTAGTTATAGAGAGCAGTAAGGATTTCCCTCAGCCTCCTCTTCTCCAGGCTAAACACCCCCAGCTCCCTCAGCTGCTCCTCATAATGTCTGTTCTCCAGCTCCCTCACCAGCTTTGTTGCTTTTCTCTGGACTCACTCCAGAGCCTCAACATCCTTCTTGTGGTGAGGGACCTAGAACTGAACACGGGATTCAAGGAGCGGTCAGTCAGCAGATAATGAAGGAAGCTCCATTAATTTTCTCCCAAAGACCTGGGGAAGTGAGTTAATTGGTGGTCGTTGCCCTCAGGAAGAGCTTAGCTATGGTATCCACCTGGCAGAAAGCTCTGCCCTCTGCACTTGCCAAAATGGATGCAGCAACCCAGACAGAGCTCTCAGGAAAACAAGCAGCCATCCAGGGCTCAGGCCACAGGGAGTATCAGAACCTGGAAGTAACAACAGTTATGACAACAGTTGTGTTTAGTGTGACCACATGGATGATCTGCTTAGCCTGGTGGCAGAGGTATGAGGATGGACAAAGGCTAAAGAGCATCAAGGAGTCTCAGAAAGAGATATACTGGTGGAAGCATGCTCTGCCCTCCCTGAGACAGCAGATGTGTTCCAACAACACTCCCTCAGTGGATGGTGGGGACCCCTTCCAGGTTACCCACCCCTCCCTGCTCTGGTGCCTGTCTGCCCTGGCACAGTTAAGCTGCCACTGGTGGAAACAATCAACAAATTATTTCTGTCTTCAACCTCGAAGTATACGAGACATGAGACCACAAACCAGATGATGTCTGATTCTTCTACTCTGCTCTCCTTCCCACATGTACAAGACTTACTGAATAGTTCTAGAAATATGTTTGAGTCAATTTTTCATGAAAACAAGACAAGCTCTCTCCTTAATTTTTAATTTTTCAAGTCTGGTCTGGTGTTACAGATGGTTTCAGCCTAGGAAGTTTAAATCTGTTCCTTTAGTAAGCATATTTATAACAGGTATTATTAAAATGAAGTATTGGTCTGGTCTAGGTGGTGAGCATATGGTTGGACTCAGTGATCCAGTGGGTCTCTTTCAACCTGATTATTCTATGATTCTGTGATATCCTGCTCCAAGTAAGATATGTTCCAGCTCTGTTGCCAAGGTACCTGTCAAACAAAAATGAACCAAATAAAACAATTGCCAGGTGAACTCTTGGAATCTGGAAGTGTGTGAGCAGAATACTTGCTGATTTGTTATGGAACTACCTCTGATCATCCTTGTGTTCCTTAGATGCTGAACTGTAGAGGTAATAAATTTGAAGAGCCTCAGATGCTGCTCCAATAATACAAACCCTTCCTCTAGGTGTTTTGTGGAGATAGCAGTTGGGAGATTTGTGGTTATGTGGGCTTTGGCTGTACATTAAATTGACATATATACTTCAGTTACTTCTGGTCCAGCAAGTTTGCCTTTCTGCTGGGGTTGTATTTTGCTTTTGGTTTCTTGGCTTGTCCTTTGTTTTCTTATCAGGCTATTTGATTTTAGATGGCATTGAGTGCTGCATCTCCATTCTACAGAGGCTATGTGTCCGACATTGACTGTCGCTGGGGAGTAATCTCAGCATCAGTAGATGATCGAACACGGGAAGAGAGGGGGCTAGAGGTAAGTAATGTTAGGTAGTAGTTGTTTTGGGGTTTTTTCAGGCAAAAAAGTTAAAACCCCTGTAGTATCAAATTCTGCTTGGTGTCATCAAAACCCCTAATGAGGGAACGTGGCAATCTTTGTGGTAAATACAGGAGAGATGGTATAAACATACACCTTGACTGTGCAGTTTACATTAGCAAACGTATCTTTATAGTTAGTTATGGAATCCCAGTAAACTCCGCTTGCTCCTCCACAGCTTGCTTAAAAGATCCTTCTGTGGCTAAACTTCCCAGTCTGTACTTGAGCCCAAAAAGCAAAAATTGCTTTGGATTAAATAGCAGGGGCTGCCGAGTAGTCTTGTAATACAGACTAGAACAATGTGAAAAGAGCCAGATGTCAGAACTTGAATTTAAGGAGTTTCTCTAAGCAGGAATTGGCATTCAAGGCGCTTACAGAATTGTAGAGAATAAAAAAATAATTCTGAATAATCTGCTTGAATATTACTTTAAATGCCCATTTTAAGAGCATCTCTCACAATGTGCACATAGTGAAACTGTATTGGTGTGTGCTGCAATAGGTATAATAATACTTTTCAGGTACTTGGGGTAATGTTATATTACATCAGAGAAGTGTTTCCACTTTTAGAGATTTCCAGTCTGTGTGATGACTGTTTTTTCGCTCAGATACATACATCTGCAAAGGAAATAGTCATAATTCCAGGTTTGCTTTCTACTAAACCTATGTAAGACTTGTGCTTTGAGTAATTTTAATTGAAGCAGTAGGGTTTTTTAAGCAGGGTAATAATTCTCACATAAGTATCATTAGTGAGCAAAACTTAGGTAACATTGTTAACAAGCTGTTAAAATATTGTATTCTTAAATTATATAGCCACTGAAGAACAACCATTATAGAATCAGTAAATCCAGATATGATTCCATAGACAGTTATCTATCTGAATGTGGTGAGAAATACAATGACATTGATTTGACAATAGACAAAGATATCTACGAGCACCTAATAAAGGAAGGTAAGTGTTTGCTTCATTATGAGCAGGTTAAGAATTACGCTTGCAGTGTGTGGGGATATTTTCTGTTTTCGTTCTTGTTCATTTCAATCATTGTGCATCCCTCAGAGTGGCTCCTGCTCAGGAAGTATCTGTGTAGCGTGGTCTTGAGAGTTCTTGAAGTATTCATTTGTTTTGGAAACTGTCCCTAATTCCAGCTTGAGAAGCTCAGTGTTTGATGCATTAATGTTTTATTTTTGTGGAGAGAGCACAACTGCTTTAGGAAACGTGGCACAGCGGGGCATCAGGAAAAAAAGGAAGAATGGTAGCCACACCAATATTCAGCTGCCGTTTCCAAACAAGAACATGTTCTTTTTTTTTTCCTTTTTTTTCCCCCCTCTTTAATCACTTCCTTCCTTCCCAAAGTCATAATTTAAACTTTAACAGGATGTGGTGGGTTGAGGTAGCATTGCAGAGTTGGATGTTTTCAGTCTTGTAGGACAAATCGTTTCCTAGAGCCTGCTTTGCTATGTGTAAATTGTTTGTTTGAATTTTCATTTTGTAGGTATTGACCACCTTTTGGCACAGCATATTGCACACTTGTTCATTCGAGATCCATTGACTTTGTTTGAGGAGAAAATACATCTAGATGATGCAAATGAATCCGACCATTTTGAGGTTGTGTCTGATTTAGAGGAATTTAATAAATACATACTTTAAATGACTTATTCTTTATAGAACTGCTTAATTGCAGGATGACTGTATTAGCTAAGATTTTTTTTTTCCTGGATTTGTCATTGCAAGTAGTTCTTTAGCATATGAATTTGCAGTTATAAATGCATTTATTTCTTTGTTTTGTCTTTTATTTAGGAGGAGATAATAGCTTATACTTTAAGCCAAATAAAATAGGGAAAGGCCAAGCTACAAGTCTTGTCTACAAGTGTTACAGGAAGCCGTCTATTTTTACAGCTTCCTAAAAAAATATTTTATATGTTTTTTACATATGAATGCATCTTATACAGCTTTATGAAATAATATTAGGTATTTTTATTTTGGGATATGTCAGCCCCTCAGAAAAAAAAAAAGCCAGATAAATAACAACCCCCAGGTATCTTATATCATAGAATCAAACAAAGTAGCATGAGAAATGGTAATGTATTTGCTCCTATGAAAGGTAATTATACTGTAGGTTTTAGGAAGTTATACCACTTAGTTTGGAAGCACTTCTCTAACTTGATGAGCTGTTCCAGGGGCAGTATTAGGGCTATTGTTATCTGCTTATTTTCCTTTGTATTATAGAATGAAGCATATCTCAATTGTGACAGGTTTTTTTTTCCCATGTGCTTTGCAGAATATTCAGTCTACAAACTGGCAGACAATGAGGTTTAAACCACCTCCCCCAAATTCTGATATTGGATGGAGAGTGGAATTCAGACCTATGGAGGTAAGGAAGGCGTACGCATGTACAAAAGCACATTTCCCTGTAAGTGGAAAAGTACCAGGCATTCTGCCTTCCCATACTAAACCCTTTATTACTTATATTATGTTTTCTCCCCGTTGAATTGCTGGATGCAAGTGAAGTGGACAGCAGTGTTTAATCAGGCATGGGCTGTGGGAATGTAACTGACAGGAGAATCCACTGCAGCACCAAAAAGCATTCTAATGGATTTGGGGTGATGGGGAAAGGAATTAGGCTTTTATTAGTGCAACAGTAAACAAAGCCCCATTTAGCTTCTAGGGATAGTATTTCTCCGGTACATTTCCTCATACCGAACAATGCAACTGTCATTGTTTTGGGGTTTTTTTCAGAAGGGCTTTTATTTTATAGCCGTCTCTTTTTGAGCTCTCCGTATTTAATCCCTTTAAAGTGGAAATTTTAAAGCTGTTATACATTTGTAATTGCACAGAGAGCCTGAAGGTGCAGGCTATTAGATAGTCTCTTAAAACATGAGCGTGTGTTGGCATTGGATTAAAGGGCTGAGCTTGAAGTGTGTGCATGCATTGTGCATTTGAAGCCACTGCTGCTGACTCCAGCTTGTGCATCAGGGTCTCTGGTAGCAGAGTGTGTGTGAATATAGGTGCCAACAAGTGCTTTCTGTCTAAACTTGTGCAAAATTCGCCTTGCCTGGAGGTGTTTAAGGCACGGGTGGGCAAGGTCCTGAGGGGCATGGTTTAGTGTTTGATAGGAATGGTTGGACTCGATGATCCGGTGAGTCTCTTCCAGCCCGGTTGTTCTATGATTCTTTGAAGATGTTCAACACTGTCCCACACGATATCCTTGTCTCTACATTGGAGAGACATGGATTTGACAGTCAGATGACTTAGTGGGTAAGACGCTGGCTGGATGTGTGCAGTCAGAGAGTTACGGTCAATGGCTTAGTGACCAAGTGGAGACCGGTGATGAGTGACATTCCTCAGGAGTTGTTATTGGGACAAGTATTATCTAACATATTTGTTGGTGACATGGAGAGTGGGATCAAGTGCCCCCTTAGCAAGTTTGCCAATGACACCAAGCTATGTGGCATATTCACATGCTGGAGGGAAGGGATGCCATCCAGAGAGACCTTGACAGACTTGAGAGGTGGGTGGGCCTGTGCTAACTTCATGAAGTTCAACAAGGCCAAGTGTGAGGTCCTGCACATGGGTTGGGCAATATCAGTAAAGGCTGGGGAATGAATGAATTGAGAGCAGCCCCAATGAGAAAGACTTCGGGGTGTTGGTGGATGGAAAGCTTGACGTGAGCCAACAGTGTGCACTTGCAACCCAGAAAACCAACCATATGCTGGGCTACATGGCCAGCAGGTCGAGGGAGGTGGTTCTGCCCCTCTTCTCCACTCTGGTGACATCCCACCTGGAGTATTGTCCTCAGCTCCAAGGTCTCCAACGTAAGAAGGACATGGACCTGTTGGAGGAAGTCCAGAGGAAATGATCAGAGGGCTGGAACGTCTCTCCTACGAAGACAGGCTGATAGAATTGGGGTTGTTCAGCCTGTAGTAGAGAAGGTCTGGGGACACCTTGTAGCAGCCTTCTAGTACCTGAAGGTGTGCACAAAGCCTAGAGGGGAAATTTTTACAAGGGCATGTAGAGATGGGACAGATCGTAATGGCTTTAAACTGAAAGAGGGTTGATTTAGATTAGATACAAGGAAGAAATTCTACACTGTGAGAGTGATGAGGTACTGGAACAGGTTGTCCAGAGAAGTCATGGATGCCCTATCTCTGGAGGTTTTCAAGGCTAGGTTTGACAGGGCTTTGAGCCACCTGATCCATTGGGATGTGTCCCTGCCTGTGGGTTTTGAACTGCATGATCTCTGAGGTCCCTTCCAACCCAAACCCATCTATGATTCTATGAATGTTGAAGTCAATTTTTTTTAAACTCTCCCAGATACTTGCTTACTTCCATGGATGTGTTCCCACTAAACTAATTTAATCCTTTCATGTTTAGGTTCAGTTAACAGACTTCGAAAACTCTGCATATGTTGTGTTTGTGGTACTACTAACCAGAGTGATTCTGTCATACAAGCTGGATTTCCTCATTCCTCTGTCCAAGGTAAGTGTGGAAGATCAGGTCTATTAGAGCTAAATCAAGCTATAACTAATGTTTGTGCACTTAGTAGAACAGTCATTTTTTTCTTTCAGTCAGTTTTCATTTGTAGCAGTCTTGTGAATTGATTTCAACTCTACAGTATTAAACAAATATTTTACTGCTGTCTCATAGAATTAAGCTTATAGACAATTACTGTGGGAATTTATGTTGCCTAGCGGTGACTGCTGCAGAAATGTTGAAATACCATTGTCACAAGACTGTTTTGAGGCTGGGAAACAATGTGTTTCCACCGTATTTCATGTGGGGGGAAAAAAAAAACCTCTGGAGGTCAAATGAAAATTTTAGATATTTATTTTAACTTGGCTGTTGCCTGTATCTCATGCTTTCATTCTTTGGTTTTGTTTGTATTTGGTGGAGAGGGAAAGGAGAAGCTCAGCGTGCTCAGTGTCACACAGTATTTGAGTGAAAACAAATACTGCTATTTCTGTTCACAGCTGTGATTTTATGTTTAGAAGACCAGCCATGCAAAATGCGCTTTTTCCTCAGTCTTGTCACTTTGGTTGAACTGATATGGGTGAAAATGTCCTTGCACAACTTATTTCTGGGGCATATGACCAGAAAATGTCTTTTAAAATAGATAGTCCTGCAATGTTTCAGGCAGCTTTAAAAAAGGTCTCGTAGTGCAGAAGGCTTTTGTCAGACTGTGTGCTAGAAAACAGTTCCAGTGCTGGCTGCAGCACAGCAGTAGTACCCTGTGGCTTTTCTCTAGTGTTTTTAATTAAAATGGAGCAAAATACTGAAGTCATAAATTAACAGTAATCATACCATACAGACAGTATGATTTCTAAAAGGAGAAATTATCTTCCTGATGTCATGGAGCTCAGACCTCATAAATAATGCAACAATATTGCACTTACAGTACATAATTACATTGTTGTTTGAAATGTCTCAAAAGCACAAAAATTTTAACTAATGAATACCAGTTAAGGCTGAAAAAGAGATCAGGTGCTGAAAGAACCTGAATAGGGTTGGGGGACTGGGGGACCCAGCATAAAATTGCTTCAGCTTGCCAAGTAATTTGGCAAGTAATGCAACACACAATTGCACAACCAGTAGTAAGCCTGCCTCTTTCACGTAAAATAATATGGGTTTGTGGGGCTAATCTCACACTAATCTTTCCTGTCTGAGTGCGGGTTGTACTCCCATCAGCTAGGACCAGAGTTCTTTCGAACTTTCAAAACAGCCTGTTGTGTAAATTGGTTTCATAACGTAAAATGAACAAAAACAGATATTTCAAAACAAAGCTTTGAAAGGTAAGAAGTGAGTGAAGATTTTGCATTGCCCTTAATTAAAGGTTAAACAAAGAATTCGGTAGGTTGCATCCTTTCTTCTGAAGACAATACAGTAAAGCTGATGTCTGAAAGCTGTGGGATGTTAATTCCCTGAGAACACACTGACCAGCGAGCTTGGACAAAATCTTCCATCTTGCTTATGTCATTTCCAGATGTATGAGCAGTGCTTTGTAGTTTGTAGACTTTTTGAGAAGCCTGCAATTTAGAACTTCTTCACTCACAGTCTTACGTTTATCTAACTATTTAACAGGTGCTGGGATATGGAATAGATGCGATTCCTGTACAGAATTACTGGAATTCTGTTTCTGAAGGATTGTTTAATGTAGTGATCATTCTTCTAAAGACTTTAATGATTTTGTTAAGAAAAGCAGCAAACTGGCCAGGGAAATGGCAGTTTTCTTCTGTGCTCATTTAAATTACATCTAAATATGTGAAGAAGTCTGCCAGATGGGATGCAACCTGTTAATCACAGCTGTTCCTGTGTTTTCATCCAAACTTAAAAGATTAGTGTAGTGTGTTCTAACATAGTACTGTTAGCCTTTTCTGCTGGTGACCTAATTTCATAGAACATATCTCTTTGTGGTTTTGCCTGGGATCCCTGAAGAATGCAACAAAACCTATTGCCATAGCTTGGCCTTGTGTGATGAAATAATAAGAAATATTGCAGGTGTTTCAACTAACGAGACCAAGATGTGTGGGTTTGAGAGAATCCTAATTTTCTGAAATCCTTATTTTGCCAGGTGGATGAAAACATGAAGGTGGCCCAGAAAAGAGATGCTGTCCGGCAGGGAATGTTTTACTTCAGAAAAGATATTTGCAAAGGTACCATAACGCGCAATCTGATTTAGCACTGTTGTTTAGTGCGTCTCTTGCCCTCTTGACCGTTTCTTCCTTTCCTTTTCTCATCCATGAAGGTGGAAATGCTGTTGTGGATGGATGTGGCTCTGCACAGAATGGGACAGGCACTGACACGGAGGAGTACACCCTAATGAGCATTGATACAATTATCAATGGGAAGGTCATAGCCTCTTCTACCTGTAACACACAATTTTCCCCTCCGTTCCACCCTCCCTGAAACCAAATTGGGTGTATTTTATGCTGACTCTGTTCTTTTACACAGGAAGGAGTTTTTCCTGGCTTGATCCCGATTTTGAATTCCTATCTTGAAAACATGGAAGTGGATGTGGACACAAGATGCACCATCCTAAACTACCTGAAGCTAATAAAAAAGAGAGCATCTGGTATGTTTGTCCTTTTTAGACATTGATTTTCCTGGTCTCTTTCTTCTTAGAGAGTAATTGAGCTGTTCTAGTTTTCATTTGGCTAAAACCGGTGGCAACTGTGGCTCTCTGGTTAAGTGCTGATGAGCTAAGGGCTGGAGCATGCTCTCTGGCTTAAATCTGGTCATTTCTAATTCTGATTGTAAGTGTTTCATGATCCATTTTGGAATCTAAATCATTCCTAAGGACCTAGTCTTCAGCTCCCTGATTAGAAAACCCTTTTCTAAGTAGCAGGACTTCTTCGAGGCAGAACAAACCAAGCTCTTCCCCTTCCTTGCTAGTCTTGCAGTGTCTTCAAAGGCAGTATAATAGCTCTTTATGCTCCTTTTTGTAAAATGCAGCAGCATAATGAGTAAAAGGTACAGGCTAAACTTTTACTGGGCCCATAGCACACAATCTGCATCTATGTGAAAATCTCTTGTGTAACTGCCTTGCTATAAATTTAGCTAGAGAGTTAATTTTAGTCACATAAGTCAAGGCATCCTTTTTTCCTACCTATTAAATACATACATTAATTTTAAATTTAAGTGTTGCATTCCTTTTTTATCCTTAAAATTGAAGAAACTTCTAGACAAAGCCCCTTTTAAAGCTGAAGTTGACTTTTGCCTGGTAATTCAGTACTTTAGAAGTACTTCAGAATCGGAACAAGTTGTAGTTAATGACAGTTTTAACTGTAAATGTTGTTAGCTAAGGCTGTTTGTTTGTAGGAGAGTTCTGTCCCTCAGGTAACATTGATGGGGATTTGGTGCTTGGCTTAACTGAGAGAGAGAAGAAAACTGGCATGAAGAGAGTATCTGAAGCACATCAGACATCAAAATAGTGATATTTTCAAAATACTCCATTATTTGTTGTTGGGTTTTTTCCCTTCAGAAAAATACTCTTGGAAAAACATGGAATGTATAGCCTTGTAGTTTGATTTGGGATTTTTTGCAAGAGCTAATGATGTAGGCCGGAACGCCTGTGCAGGTGTTACCCTTCCAAAGAACAACGTTGATGCTTGGTGCAACGTTGCAGGCATTGCAAAAGTCACCTCATGTGTTTACACAGCCCAAAAAGGTGTGAGAGTGAGGTAGACAGAGTCTAGGGTTTATATCTTAATGATGATGAACTGATTGTTAAACGATGCTTCTTAAGAACCAGAGTTCACAGAATAAAAGGTGTTGGGTGTTTTATTATTGTGCTGTTATGCTTCTCAGTTGTAAGCTTTGGATTTTTCCAGATTACTCTCCATTTTAAATCATATGTTCCTGACCTGCAGCCTGCCTAGCAGGAGACATATCCACAGAGTGGCCATTTCTCAGATTTCTCTTCTCAAATGGCAAACAAAGAGCACTTAGGAGAGTTAAACACTGGCCCTTTAGCTGCTGTGACTTTAACCTTGCCCTAACGTAGTGCATCTGTGTTTGTCACATCTTCTCTTGCAGCACAGCTTGGTATTGCCCTCGTGGTCTCTGTCTAGCTGATGCATGACTGCCACCACTCAGTTAAACTGCAGATTTGCTAGGCAGGCAGCAGCTGCTGACTGCCACCAAATATTAACAAAGCACTGTTAAAATAGCAGCATCGATTGATCCATGTGCAGGTGTCATCTCCTTGTCCCTGGCTGCCTGCAGTGTTGGTGCTTTCACAGCCAAAGGTGGTGCAGTAATCACCATGAAGATGACCATCCACAAACATGATTTCTGTGATCATTGCCTTCCCCTTCCTGAAACAGTTACATTTTTGGTCCCCATAAAGTTATTTAATAAGAAGTGCCACAATTTTATTATATTCTCTTTGAAAAATATGATTCCTGTAGTTAAGCATAGAATAATAGAATGGTTTGGGCTGGGAAGGACCTCAAATATTGTCTAGTTCCAGCCCCTGTGTCATGGACAGGGAAACCTCCCGCCAGACCAGGCTGCTCAAGGTCCCATCCAGCCTGACCTTGAACATTTCCAGAGGTGGGGCATCCAGCGCTTCCCTGGGCAACCTATGCTAGGGCCTCACTACCCTCATCGTGAAGAATTTTCTCCTAATGTCTGATCAAAGTCTTCCTCCTTCCAATTTAAAGCCATTCCCTCCTGCCTTATGACTCCATGCCTTTGGCAAAAGTCCCTCCCCAGCTTTCCTGTAGCCCCTTCAGACCATCATAAGGTCTTCCCAAGCCTTCTTTTCTCCAGGCTGAACCCAAACTCTCTCAGCCTGTCCTCATAGCAGAGGTGCCTCAGCCCTCGCATCGTTTTTGTAGCCTCCTCTGGGCCCATTCCAACAGTACTATATCCTTGAGGATTCCAGAACTGGACACAGGACTGCAGGGGGGGTCTCACGAAAGCAGAACAGAGGGAACAGAGAATCATCAAGAGTGGCACTGGAGGGAGGCCAAGCCACCAGCCAGCTTCCAGAGGCCCCCTGATTTTGGTGAGCAGGAGATAAGGCAAGAGCAGAGTAGAGAGGCAGAATCACCTTCCTCACCCTACTGGTGTGTTTAAATGCACTTCCCACTTATTTCATATGTCTTCTAGTTGCAGGATAGTGTTTCTCTACTCACTTCTCATCAACATTCATGATTTTGCAAATTTCTCGAATATATTGTTGTTTCCAAACTTGCAATTCCCCTTGTCTTGTCTCTGCTTACTCGGGAATTGTCCCACAGCGTTTTTCAGTCTTTGGTGCCTTTTCCTGATATTCATATGTCCTGTGAGAGCTGCAGGTTCTCTTCACCTTGAAGATACTGCAGATTTATTCTGGTACGAAGGACGAGGGGTGATGGGGCTGCCTGACCACTAGGTGTCTGCCTTGGTGCGAGCTCTGCTGCTCTCCCATCTCCTCCCACACTGACGGCCTGCAGCACCTTTTAGCCCCAAGCTGTGTCTCTCTTTAAGCTTTGCCCTGCTTGTCTCCCAGCCCAATTGATTTTCTTTCAGATCCCTTGCTTTTCGTTGGTTTGGGAAGGCTTTCATGTGACTTTTTAGTTCCATTGACAAATAATGCTTCTTGGGTATTTTTTTTCTGCGTTCTTTTTATATAGAACTGTAAACTCTAGCCTCATTTCTTTAAAACGTGACTTTTTGGTTTTGAGGGACATTTTTGTTTCTAATAACCTTTTACAGTCTATTTTTCTCTCCCGTACTTTTTACCGTTTTTCTGATTTCTGTTTGTTTACCTTTGTTCAAAACCACCGATAGGATATCTTTAAACAGTGTTGGATGCCTTTTATTTATTTGTCCTTGATTTTTCCTGTCTTTGTTTCATCTTGTTTTTTGTAGTAGACTCAAACTAGACGTTTCTGTAGTGAAAGCCTTTGACTCTTCCTATTCATAGAATCACCAGGTTGGAAAAGACCCACCAGATCATCAAGTCAAACCATTCCTATCAAACACTAAACCATGACCCTCCACCCATCCTTTAAATACCTCCAGGGAAGGTGAATCAACCACCTCCCTGGACAGGCTGTTCCAGTGCCCAGTGACCCTTAGATTCTTAGAAGGAAGCTGAGATTCCAGTATTTATGAAGGTTTTGCTAGGCTCTTTGAGCATCCCATCAGCCTACGTAATGTCTTACTGTCAGAGTTATTTTAAACTTGTACTGGTCATTGAAGTTTGTTTGCATATGTTGCATTCAGGAGTAAGATTCAGTAGCCTTAAGAAAGGGGTCTAGCTGGGCTTCTGCTCCTATTTTATAGGGATGCAGGTCTCCTGCAGGTGGTGTGTGGCATTTGATGATGCTGTATAGAAGTACTGGGGGCCCTTAGGCACCTGCTGACTGCCCCGTGGACTGCATAGTGAAGCAAAGGCAGTACTGTGTACTGTGTACTAACCAGGAGTTGGTATAATATGGAGCCTGCCTAGTTTCTCCTAGATCTGCCAGAGTGAGAAAGAATAATAAGTCAAAGTAGACGAAGCAAAGCTGGCAGCTGAGTTGGATGGATTGACTACAGAATTATTTAATATATATGTATTAGTTGTAGAGGTGTCTATTGGTTCATCTCAGCCAGATTCTCTTCTAAATAGCGTGTTTAAGACCTCTTGCTATACAGTCTGTTGGTAACACTTCTTCTAGTAGCTACTTCTCTCTGCCCTGTCTTGTTACAGTATCTGAAAGTTTGAAAATCGCACCAGACAAGTGGGTCTTACACTGTCAGTGATATGTAAGCTTAATTAGGCCTGCAGTGTAGCTGTATTTTAAAAAAAAAATCTTAGAATTGTTTGGTTGGAAAAGACCTTTTGAGGTCATCAAGTCCAACTGTACCTGTCCACTATTAAACCATATCCCTGAGCACTTCATCCATTCGTTTTTTAAACACCTCCAGGGGTGGTGACACAGCCACCTCCCTGGGCAGCCTCTGCCCATGCCTGAGAACCTCTTCAGTGAAGTTTTTCCTAATGCCTAATCTGAACCTCCCCTGGTGCAGCTTGAGGTCATTCCCTCTCATCCTGTCCCCTGTCACTTGGGAGAAGAGACCAACACTCACCTCGCTACAACCTGCTTTCAGGTAGTTGTAAACAGTGATAAGGTCTCCCCTCAGCCTCCTCTTCTCCCGGTTAAACAACACCAGCTCTCTTAACCAATCCTTGTAAGAATTGTTCTCCAGCCCCTTCACCAGCTTTTCACTCTTCTCTGGACTCACTTCAGGACTTAGTGTCTTTCATGTGGTGAGGGGCCCAGAACTGAACACAGGATTTGAGGTGTGGCCTCACCAGCTCTGAGTACTGGGACACAATTGCTTCCCTGGTCCTGCTGACCATGCCGTTTCGGATACAAATACCCTTATAGAAGTGTTTCTCATTAAAGCATGGATGGTTCATCAATTGCGTATGTAAAGCATAGAACTTTAAGTATTGCACTGCTAAATGAAATGTACAAACTGTGAAATTTGATTTCCCCTTGCCCACAGGAGAACTAATGACAGTTGCTCGATGGATGAGGGAATTCATCGCACAGCACCCAGACTACAAGCAAGACAGCGTGATAACTGATGAAATGAATTACAGCCTTATTTGGAAATGCAACCAAATCGCACAAGGCCAGGCAGAGTGTCCTGAACTACTGGGGGTAGGATTTAATAAGAAACAAAGTGGAAACAAAACAGGTTCTTTGTAATGAACGAATGTTTCTTAAACAGTAGAAAGTTTAAGCCTTTTAGCAAAGCACTAGCAAAGATACTGTGAATCTGGTACAGTTTCATAGTATGAAGACCAAAACAGGGATACTGCACTATAAAATGGGCCAATCTGCCTAAATATCTGTTTAAGGCATCCTAAAATGGGCATATTCTTATTGTTAAGGTTTATACAATGTACATGTAAATAGTAAAATATTTTTATGATTAACATCAATGTATTTTAATAACATTGTATCTAAAGTTATTGTGAATTAGCTTGTAACTTTTTTATGCTTATTCTAGAAAGAAAAATCGTCCTCAACAGCTTTGTAAATGTAACGGTACTTGTATATTAATTGCATTCCAGTTACTGAATGTTTACTGTAATTTTTTTAACCTGGAATGTGCTAAGTAATCTACCTTATTGTGTAAGAAGAAGAAAAAAAAAGTCTTCTGGACCTACCTAATTCACAGATACTTCTCCCTTCCGTTTGGGATTTGAAAGTGTGTAAGAAGAGATAAATGCATGTGCATCCCATTTGTTAATCTTTGCAAGTTTCTCAGATGCCCCAAGACCTACATCCTCTCATAAACTGTCTTTACTCAGATAAAACAAATCTGCTTGTCTGCAGATGCATCGTTATCTTTTTCCCTCTGAAGTAAATTCGCAAGCTGTCACGGTTGAGAAATTTGCCTGATCACTTAACAGAAAAGCATAAATGGAGGGAGATGTGGTGAAAGAAAGGAGGAAATGAAAGCTGAACACAAAGTTCTTTTAAAGGAACCAGAGAGACCTGCTCTGGCCTTCAGTGCTCCTTAACTGCTCTTTCTCCCATGTAGCTGCCGTTGCCAGTCAACGCTAACTGCAGCACAAACCCAAGGGCCTGTCCATTCTTCCCAAAGGTTGAGTTTCTCGTTTGTCATTCATTAGTATAAATGTTCTTGTCAGCATGTTGATCTCCTAGAAGGTACTTCGTGTAGGTAGCTGAGGTACCTACATAGCCGTAGGTATGGACAACTTAATCCCCTCTAGAAAATAGTCATAAAGAAATTGTGGAATGCACTAATCCTTTGAACTGGGAGCCAGTGCTGGGAGTGAATGTAAAGTATTTAAAATTTAGCCATTGCAACTGTAAATAAAGCAAACTTAAGGGGCCTTTTTTGATGTAGCTTCTTAACTGACTTCTAGAAGTGAATTGCATCATGGGTAGATTATGCAAAGCTTAATGCAAGCCTATATAAATACCTAAGGTGTAATGAGTTTTTTAAAAAGAACTGATGGAGGAACTGCAATGAAGAGGTGCACTAAGAAGAAGCTTTTATATACTGACATTAGACTTTGTTCTGTGTTCACAGGTGTGCTTTAGAGAATAAAAGAATGCTTTTTTTTCCTGCGGTGGTGAATTTGGTTTTAATCAAGATGTAGGCATATGCTAATTTAGTTTCTGTATTAAGGAAATAAAAATAAAATTTGCAGTATGTGTTGGTCACTTGCATGACTTGAGCCCACGTTTTCAGCTTCAAAAAAAAGGAGCCGTGTGTGTGGCAAGTGCAGCTCATCTTATCCGAACTCACACTGTTCACAGTAAAACTTCTCAGGTGTCTCCTGCCACAGAGATGTCCTTGCCATTGTCTTATTAGCATCTGTCTGATTGCACAGCATCAGGTGCTGTGCTTGGATGGCCCTAGAAAGTTTAGAATGCTTTCCTGCTCGTGCTGCATCAACACACGTCCTTTTTCCCCTTCAGCCAACATTAAATCACCCTCTGGGGCTATCGGGTGGGTTCTGTCCTGTGAGAGCATATTCTGTCATGCAGTGGCTGAAGTTTCCCTTGTGAGATTTTGTCTGTGTGTTTTTGGAAAGGACAAGAAGGGTCAGACACAAAGCTGCTGCTTGTTTATTGAGGTATCCATGGTTGTGGTATCTAAGCAGCTTCTGTTCCCTAGAGGAGGAGTTAAGGTATGTGTTCCAGCCTGTTCCTGGTGGCGTGGTGAAGACTCTTAGAGGACAAACCTAAATTGCTGCAGGGAAGGGTACACTCTGCTGCTAGTTTTGAATACTCCTTAGAAGTGGCTGGGTGGTATCTGCATCCGCTAGGAGGTGGAGAGGGAGCCCCAGGTCAGGCTTCAGGCTCTGGCTGGCCTTTGGCAGAAAGCGTGAGAAACTCCCTTGGGCTACGAATTCAGGAATTTTGGTGCTTTCATGGAAATAATGACCTCAGCAGAGGGAGGGGAAGAAGCACCAAGTGCCTGAGGTGAAATGTGATTGATTCCTTACCCAAAAACCTCAGTGATGAGTCAGTCACGGCATTTCCTACAGTCACCAACATGTTGGCCAGGTGACTTGCTTCATGCCTTCCATTCAGTTTTTAGCTAGAAGAGCCTGGTGTTAATGCTGTAAATGCTACAAACCATACTCTGATGCTTGCTTTTCTCTTGAAAGTCAAAACTACTTGAGTACAAGTGTCTTTATTTCTGTGTTCTTTTAGCTATGTTTTTTACCATGCCCTAAGTCTTCAAAATGTGGCCTGGCACTGCTGTGCCCCAGTGAACTTATCACCCCTCCTCTCAGGGCTAATTCCTTGATTTCTTTAAGGTGACCACTATATTTTGAGTTTATCCCTGGAGTCCTTCTGAGCTTGAGAACAGCAGCACATATAGAATCATAGAATCACCAGGTTGGAAGAGACCCACAGGATCATTGAGTCCAACCACTCCTATCAAACACTAAACCATGTCCCTCAGCACCTCGTCCACCCATCCCTTAAACACCTCCAGGGAAAGTGACTCAACCACCTCCCTGGGCAAGGGAGGTGTTCTAGCGCCCAGTAGAGTTCCAGTACTGGGAAGCCAGTGGCCCTCCTCCAAGCCATGGGCTTGTAGCTAGCAGCACTCTGCAGAGCCTAGTAAAATGATATTTGAAGCTAGTGGGAACAGCATATATGTTAACAGTTTCCTGCAACAGGATTCTTCTAGAAAGGATTCATAGAATCATAGAAACACCAGGTTGGAAAAGACCCACCGGATCATTGAGTTCAAGCATTCCTACCTCCTAAGTTTCTCCCAGAAAGGTGAGGTCAGGAAGGCTTTGCAGGCTTCAGAGCTTCATGTCCATTCACTCTCAGGCAGGACAATTCACTCTTTAATGCAACAGGAGAAGTAAACACAAGTTTTCACAGCTTGCTCAGCTCTATGTCCAAGGCAAATTGTCCTCCCAGCACTTTGCTTGCAGCCCAAATTAAAAAGGTGGTTGCAGTGCAGCTTATCGTAGAATCACAGGTTGGAAAACACTTTTGAGATCATGAAGCTCAGCTATGCCTCTCCACTACTAAATGAAGTCCCTAAGCACTTTATCTAGCAGACTTTTAAATGCCTTCAGGGATGGGGATACAACCACCTCCCTGGCACTGCTCAAGCACTGCCCCATCAGTGAGGACATTTCTAGGTTTGTAGTAGAACTTTATCAGAGTTGACAGATGCAGTATTTATTCCAATAAATAGGTACTGGCAAATTATAATGGATTTTTTTTTTCTGAAAATGTACCTGCTTTGTTTTAGTTATACCCTCCCAAATCAGCTCAGGGAGCATAAAGGCTATAAGGTACGTAGCCCTACAGGTGAACCTTGCACAGCTGCAAGCAGCACTGCTGGGCCACACTCCACTTACGGGTGTTTCTGGTTCCTCCTCACTGAGACAGCACCTTTCTGGATCCAAACAACATGGTACCCACTAGCACCATCCTTGGGCAGAGCTGCCGGCAGGTTACAAGTGCTGGCAGCAGCTCCATTGTGGCCTGTGGGGGGATTCTTGCCATCTCCACTGCTTACCCTGCTGTCCCCACTGCAAGGGCTTGGAGATGGGCGTGACAGCATCTCCTCTCTGAAAACCTTTAAAAAGCACAATATCTTCCTGAATGAAAAGTGCAGCTGGCTACAAATTGAACAACAGGCTTGTGTGGAACAAGAAATGTCTATCTAGCCAGCTGTTACTTTACCCTTGAATTGAGTTACATCTTTCAAAGATACTATGAACACTACCCCCGATCTATGACTCCTGCCTGGAGGAGAAGGACCTGGGGGTGTTGGTTGACAGCAGGTGAACATGAGCCAGCAGTGGCCCAGGTGGCCAAAAAGGCCAATGGCGTCTTGGCTTGGATCAGAAACAGCATGGCCAGCAGGTCCAGGGAGGTTATTCTCCCTCTGTACTCAGCACTGGTGAGGCCGCTCCTTGCATACTATGTTCAGTTCTGGGCCTCTCAGCACAAGAAAGATCTTGAGGCTCTGGAGCGAGTCCAGAGAAGAGCAACAAAGCTGGTGAAGGGGCTGGAGAAGAAGAGGAGTGGCTGAGAGAGCTGGGGGTGTTTAGCCTGGAGAAGAGGAGGCTGAGAGGAGACCTCATTGCTCTCTACAACTACCTGAAAGGAGGTTGTGGAGAGGAGGGAGCTGGGCTCTTCTCCCAAGTGACAGGGGACAGGATGAGAGGAAATGGCCTCAAGCTCCTTCAGGAGCTTAGGCTAGACATTAGGAAAAATATTTTCCCAGAAAGGGTTATCAGGCACTGGAACAGGCTGCTCAGGGAGGTGGTTGAGTCACCTTCCCTGGAGGTGTTTAAGGGATAGGTGGATGAAACACTTGAGGGACATGGTTTAGTGTATGATAGGAATGGCTGGACTCAATGATCTGATGGGTCTTTTCCAACCTGGTGATTCTATGATTCTAAAGGGGAGCTGTAATTACACCAGCAGCAAGAACACAAAAATGACCCCAGTAAAGCAAAGTGAGGGTAACACCCAGAGACATCACAAATGAAGTTGTTGTTGCATGATTGCTCCTTGTCATTGACTTCAAAGAGTTAATGTTCCAGCTGGAAAAAACTCGAGTTTATAAAATATTTAAGCAGCAACAACTGTTCTTACTCTGGAGAAAGTCCAAGCTTCGATGAAATGCAATTAGATTAAAAGAAAGCAGTATTTTCTGAGGATGGCATTACAGATTTTTGATGAAGGTGTCTTGAAGACTACCTGTTACCTGACTGCAGCCAGCCCATGTGGAGGTGAGGAATCACCTGTGTATGTTGCTCTGGCAGATCTTAGAATCATAGAACAACCAGGTTGGAAGGGACCCATCGGATCTTCTAGTCCAACCATTCCTATCAAATCTTGTTCAGAAGAGGCTGAGGGCAGCCAGAAGAAAGCATTATGGAGTGAAGCCTATTAGCACTGAGTCTCCAAAACGTCCTCCTTTCTCCCCAGTCACTCTTTGATTTGTGCTGGGGAAGCAGCTGTGCCAAGATAACCTCAAGCTCTCTAGCATTTTTCAGTTAAGATTTATTCTTGCCCTTAAACCATTTACTGAGTTGGACTATAAGCCTTCCTGTCTGTTCCCATCTGTGCTCGCACAGGCAGTGCTGGACATCTAATCCCTGCCAGCTTACTCACAACATGGGCATTCAGAGTCCAAAAACTTGCAGTGTTTTTCTTGGCGGTGTAAGGGATTGGGACTCCTTGTCCAGAGACCATCACACAACTGCCTAATGAAAAACAGGAAAAATTAAACACAGGAAAAAATAAAAAGAAAAAAAAACACCAAAACACAGAAAAAAAATAAAAAGAAAAAAACACCCAAACCCCTCTCCATCAAGGGGAAGCAAGGTTTGATATCACCAACACTTCATAGCCTTCACTCCACCCTGCAGTGTCCCAGTGTGTTACTCATCCCTCTGGCATCACCTGAAGTGCATTTGATTTTAATAGAATCATAGGATCACAGAATGGTTTGAGTTGGAAGGGACCTTAAAGCCCGTCCAGTTCCAACCCCTGCCATGGGCAGGGACACCTCCCACCAGACCAGGCTGCTCAAAGCCCCATCCCACCTGGCCTTGAACACCTCTAGGGATGGGGCAGTCACAGCTTCCCTGGGAAATCTGTTCCAGTGTCTCACCACCCTCATGGTGAATAAATTCCTCCTTATGTCTAGTCTAAACCTGCCCCTCTTCAAATTAAAGCCATTCCCCTTCATCCTATCACTACAAGCCTTTGTAAGAAGTTCCTCCCCAGCTTTCCTGTAGCTCCTTTCAGGTACTGGAAGGCCACCATAAAGTTTCCTCGGAGTCTTCTCTACCCCAGGGTGAACAAGCCCAACTCTTTCAGCGTGTCCTTGGATGGGAGGTGTTCCAGCCCTCTGGTCATCTTTGC
The DNA here is from genome assembly GCA_033558105.1 of Coccyzus lansbergi. Taxonomy (NCBI): domain Eukaryota; kingdom Metazoa; phylum Chordata; class Aves; order Cuculiformes; family Coccyzidae; genus Coccyzus; species Coccyzus lansbergi. The sequence continues at coordinate 677,234 of JAUMJK010001007.1, forward strand.
AGCTCTCCTCCGGGCCTGTTCCAACAGCTCCATCTCCTTCTTATGTTGAGCAGACCAGAATTAGACACAGGGCTCCAGGTGGGCTCTCACAAGAGAGGAAAAGAGGGAATGGAGTATCACCAGGAATCATACTGGAGGGAGACCAAGCCACTAGCCAGCTCTCCAGAGCACCCCTGATTGTCATAGAATCATAGAATCACTAGGTTAGAAAGGACCCGCAGGATCATCGAGTCCAACCATTCCTATCAATCACCATGCCCCTCAGCACCTCATCCACCCCTTAAATCCACCCATTTCATGAGCAGGAGATGTGGCTGTGCAGGACTTTGTCTCAGGCACAAACCAGACTACTGAGCACAAATCACTTCTGCATGTAGTTTCTCCCCCCAGGAGACTGAACTCGAGAAACACAACGTAAACTCCAATGTGAACGCTGAGCTACAACAGGTTTAAAATCACCAGCAAAGCAAATAAGAAAAAAAGTGGAAAACCAGCAAGGATCCTCACTGGATCATGTGTGACATGTAGGTAGGGATAAGGTCAGGAAAAGCTCATTGCTAAGCCCAGGGACAGCCCTAGGTGGCCTCATAAGTTAAGAGGCAACACAGTGAGCTGGAGAAAGAAAATACCTGTTCTCAGGGGAATAAAGAGAAAAAGGAGCTAGAGCCACAAGGGTATTTCAGGCCCAAATCCTCTCTGGAATTTGGCCCAAATATCTGTCCATGGGCTTAGCTCCAAGCCATGTGACAGGCGCAAACCTGTTCATATCCTGGTACCCTGGGCACCGCTCTGGGTACTCAGAAGAGCCTCTAGAGCGGCTTTGCAGCCTTCCCCTGCTGCTTTGCACCAGGGAAAGGGTGGAGGGGAGCTGAGGCTGGTGGTGGGGCTGCCTAGGGACACTCCAGCCAGGAGATCTCCCAGGGATGTGCGGTGTAAATCACAGAATCATAGAATAACCAGGTTGGAAGAGACCCACCAGATCATTGAGTCCAACCATTCCTATCAATCACTAAACCATGTTCCTCAGCACCTCATCCACCCGTCTCTTAAGCCCCTCCAGGGAAGGTGACTCAACCCCCTCCCTGGGCAGCCTCTGCCAGTGCCCAATGACTCTTTCTACGAAAAATGTTTTCCTAATGTCCAGTCTAAGTAAATGTCCTGTGAGAGGGCAGACTCCATGCATGTTTTTAAAGGGTATGCTGTAGCACAGGCTAGGAAATAGGCCAGTGTGTTCCTCTCAGGCATTCAGTTTAGCTGCACAATTGCACTGCTGAGAGTGAAATCATCACTGTCTGAATTATAACATGTAACATCCGAGTGCTTCTGGACACGCTATGTCCCGAACAGCAACATGAGAGGGTCTCTCCATTCAAATGCGGTTAGGTCTTGCTCTTAAAATACGCACTTTCAGACAACAAACTTCTTCCTTTTTTTAAAAAAAAAAAAAAACTGCCCAGGCCTACTCAGCAAATGGCACAAAATAACACATACCAGATTTTTGTATTTTCCCTTTTACTTATGGTGCAGACCGACTGGCACAAGTCCCACGGTTTCTGCTGTGTGAGGGATGGGGCTGTTTCAAGAGCTGCAAAAGGGAGCGTCCACATGTTCCTGGAAACTTATTCCAATGTTCCACTTCCCAGTCATCTCAGCACATGTGATGTCATAAGTATCTGCCCATTCTCACTCAGTACATCAGGGTTTGAAGATGTGCTGTGTCTGAGAGAGGAGAGGGCAGTCCCACAGCCTGCTTTGGTCCCTCTGGCTGCAAGTCCGTCTTCACTGGTTTTGGCCTTCCCAGGAGCTGATAAAATGTGATGTTTGCTCTGAATCCAAACCTCCCACTAGGGCAAGACATTATTTTCCAATTCTACCTCAAAAACAAGAAGGATGTTGAGGTTCTGGAGCGAGTCCAGAGAAGAGCAATAAAGCTGGTGAAGGGGCTGGAGAACAGGCCCTATGAGGAATGGCTGAGAGAGCTGAGGGTGTTTATCCTGGAGAAAAGGAGGCTGAGGGGAGACCTCATTGCTTTCTATAACTACCTGAAAGGAGGTTGTAGAGTGGAGGGAGCTGGTCTCTTCTCCCAAGTGCCAGGGGACAGGACAAGAGGGAATGGCCTCAAACTACACCAGGGGAGGTTCAGGCTTGACATAAGGAAAAAATTCTTCACAGAAAGGATCATTGGGCACTGGAACTGGCTGCCCAGGGAGGCAGTTGGCTCGCCTTCTCTGGAGGTGTTTAAGGTGTGGGTGGATGAGGTACTGAGGGGCATGGTTTAGAGATCGGTGGGAATGGTTGGACTCAATGATCTGGTGGATCTCTTCCAACCTGGTGGTTCTATGATTCTATGAAAAAACATAGAATCCACACAATACAAAGGAAACTCGGAATATTCAAAAAGAGTAATAAAAGTATCCAGGGAAAAGCTCAGCAGGCTGCCATGTTTCCTGCTGGCTGCCTTCTGTGCTCAGATGTTTGTATTATACACAGCTCTGTAGTGTTTTTGAAGATATACCCAGGCAAGCTGCTCTCTGAGGGAGAGGAACACCTCCTCCAGGACTGTGGTGTCCAGAGGGGATGATCTGCCAGAAGATTCACCAGTCAGGACATCAGCAGAGCTGGTTTCTGTCTCCATCTCTTCTTCTGACCTGAAAAAGAGGTTTTATCTTCCTTTTGCCTCAGTGCAGCTAACAGGAGTTTTGTAGCGTGAAAACTTTGGTGCCAAACACATTTGCAACGACATGCTACACCACCACAGTTAGATCTGACCTGTGGCAACAAGGAAGCACAATTCTGGTCTAGAAGAGCCTGTGGGACACTAGGACAAAAATTTTCATGGTAAGGGTCATTGGGCACCGGCAGAGGCTGCCCAGTGAGGGGGTTGAGTCACCTTCCCTGGAGGTGTTTAAGGAACAGGTGGACGAGGTGCTGAGGAACATGGCTTAGTGATTGATAGGAATGATTGGACCCTATGATCTGGTGGGTCTTTTCCAACCTGGTGGTTCTATGATTCTATGATGTGGTGTGGTGAGTCTGGTGCTCTAATTGCAATTAAAGTGAAAAGCATTATGACTGATTTCATCAGACCACTCTGTTTTTACATTTCCTCAGTTGCAATCTCCCTCTCTCTCCTGATCCATCCATGGTTGGGTCTCTTGTCCAACTGCTTCTTTTGCTCCTGATTTTACCCTGCCTCTGAGGAAGGTAGCTGCCTGCCCCTCTGCAACTGCATGCCAGTCACTCTGCATGTTAAGGATCCAAAGTGGGAAGCTGTATCTGTTTCCCACTGCCCAAGTGGTGGAAGAGACAGAAGAACCTGTAAATCCAGACGAGGGAATGCACCATCCAGCAGTCCTCTTAAAATGGCTCATCACTTATTGTTACAAAGGAAGACTCTTTGAGGCTTAGGCATGAGGACTGAGAGCCCAAGCTACAAGCTCATGTGTGACTTTTTTGTCATAGAATAATAGAATGGTTTGAGTTGGAAGGGACCTTAAAGATCAGCTAGTTCCAATGCACCTGCCATAGCAAAACTTCATCCAGCCCAGCCTAGAACACCTCAACGGAAGGAGCATTCACAGCTTCTCTGGGTAACCTGTGTGAGTGCCTCACCACACTCACAGTAAATATTTTCTTCCTAATATCTAATCCAAATCTACCCTCTTTCAGCTTAAAACCATTACCCTTTCTCCAATCACTGCACTCCTTGATAAACAGCCCCTTCCCAGCTTTCCTATAGGCTGCCTTGAAGTACTGGAAGGCTGCTATAAGGTATCCCCGAGGCATTCTCTTCTGCAGGCTGAAGAACCCAAAATCTCTCAGCCTGTCCTCATAGCAGAGGTACTCCAGCCCTCTGATCATCTTTGTGGACTCCTCTGGACTTGTTTTAACAGGTTTGCGTTAACCACAAAACAAAAAAAAAAAAGAAAGAAGTAAAAGAGGGAAATGTTGAAGAGCTCCAGTTTGGCGGAGCTCAGCTTATCTGACAGCTAATCTCAAAGAAACGGGCTGAGGTTTCGGAGTGGGCAGAAGGCAGCAGGTTTGGCATAGAGAGTGAGCTGTAAATTGTCTGCAAGGAAACAGGCAAATGAAGTTCTTTTACGCAGAGACAGGAGCACAGACAGTAGAAATTGAGACCAACAGGCCTTGTAAGAGAGGTGAGAAGATGAGAAGAATCCACCAAAAGCAACTTGATAAAGCAAGCAGATAGTCAGGAGGGAACCCAAGAGAGGGCAGAACAGAAAAAAGCCAGGGAAGATTAGACAGTGGGGAGAGTTCAGCAGTGCCTGTGAAGTGCGATGGTCCAAGGGAGATCAGGCTAGTGTATTATTTGGGATGGAAGTCCTTTATGTCTGCAAAATTTTACCTTAAAACCAAAATAAAAATAAAAGCTCCTTTAATTTTGAGCCACTCCTTGCAATGTAGACATCCTCAAATGATTGCCAAGGAATGATTTCATATTCTTACCTTGTTAGCTTTGGCATGCAGCGAAGCAGGCAGGAACTCCTCTGCATCTGCCTACTGTGGAACTGGCTTTGGACATACATCTGATATCTCTTTTCCAGAAATCCTAGCAATTCCGTCTTCCCAAGTAAAGCTGGAGTTTCCATCCTCTCTCTTCTTCTTTCTATGTAGCAGCTACAAAGTGAAAAGGGGTGAAGCATTTCTGAGGGAAAACAGTGCTTGTACTGGAAGATCAGGCTGCTGGCCATGCCTCAGCTGAAATGTCAGGACTTGGTGCTGAGGAGAGGGAGCTTCTTGCTGTTGAGGCTGGAGTGGGAGGAGCTGGATCCAACACGACCAGTGCACCATGTGTCCTGCAGCTGTGGGATTGCAACTGATGCTTTACATCACTCGTAGCAGTGATCCTAGCATAAACTTTGGGTTTTGAAGGCATACAGCATCTTTTAACTAAATCAGGAGTGATAAAAGTCTACTTATGTTGAGAGTTGTGTTGAGGTGTCAGATCCTTGCTCATTTGTTGTCTTGTGCAAGGGTCTAAGCTCCAGGCTCCTCTCATATTTGACCTCCAAGTTTCTCAGGTTTTTCAGCACAAAACCTTTGTATAGAATCACCAGGTTGGAAAAGACCCACCGGATCATTGAGTCCAACCATTCCTATCAAAGAGTAAACCACGCCCCTCATGTATTTTCTAAAGAGTATCTGGAAAGGGTGGAAATTCTCTGTCTTCCTTATTGGACTTTGCTACCACAGATAACAAACAGAAGGTATTTAAAAAGTCTGTATAAATCTGCAGTTAGTTGCATCTTCTTACCATAAACCTGCCTAATCTCAAAAGGCATAAAACAGAGCAAGAGATAAAGGGGGAGAATGTTTGAAAAATAGAAGGTCTTTCATAGCAAGGGAGAAAAAGTAAGTTGAGGATGCTTCATCCCTGGAGGTGTTCAAGGCCAGGTTGGATGGGACCTTGGGTAACCTGATCTAGTGGGAGGTGTCCCTGCACATGGCAGGGAGGTTGGAACTAGGTGATCTTGAAGGTCCCTTCTAACCAAAACTATTATATGATCTTAAGTCAGAGGTTTTTTCGCTTGTAAAATAAGCATCTGGGATAATAACATGATAGGGGTATATAAAATTAAGTCATCTAAGTAAATTATGGAACTGATCACTGCTAGATGTTATGGAGGCCAAAATCCAGAAGAGTTCAGCAGGTGATTAACCCAGTTGATGAGGAAAAAAAAATGTAACTACAGAAGCTAGATAGTGGCATTGCCATTACTATTTTTGTTATTTTCTGGTTTAACATTCAGCTTTCTGGTTACCATGGTCTGGGTGCCATCTCTGTGTGAGGAAATCCTCAAGTCACAGGCTGCTGGAATATAGGAAATGTGTCAGGAAATGATCATTTATTCCTAGCTGTTTTTTGTGTTCTTGCCCTAAACATCCACGTCTGCCAGGGAGAAAGCATTGGCTCTCTGGCCTGACTGAGTTACTTTCCTACGTAATTCAGTGTTAACTGAGAGGAGGGCATAGGAGGAAGAAAGGACTGCTGCCTAGCAGGTAGGTGTTGGATTAGGAGAGCTGGATTTTGGGAGCTGGATCAGTATTCAAGTAGTCACTACAAGAGGACAGAAAATGAGAATATGGACCACTCAGACCTCTCCCCTAGCAGATGAGCTCCCAGTCACCAGGCCCACACATACCCTCCTTTGGTGGGAACCTTCACTATGTCTGGTGGCTCCTCCTGGGGACTGGTTGTTAGTGGCTGAGCATGCAGTTGAATTAAAGCCTTCAGCTGTCTAGGTGAGCCCTCCAAACACAATAACATTCCACAGAAGACAATAGATCAGCTGCAGCCACCTTGATATGTTCCTTGACAGAAGGTGAAGCCTGGCCAGCATTCACACAGAAGAGGCAGGTGCTTCGCCTCCTGAGAGAACTCAGGGCTCTTATGGGGTTACCTCTCTTAGAACCTTGGCTAAGCAGGATATCAGGAAAACCTCAGTGTTTCCTCTTGACTTTGCTATACAGCAGCATTTTCAATTGTTTTGATCCATGTTCCTGCTCTATGTGAGCGCAATCATTCTTCTCCCTAACTACACAAGTAATACATTAATCTACCTTTGGCTGCTCTTTCTTATGCCTGAACTACCTTCCCAATCATGTCTTACAACTTTTTCCATGGGTACAACTCACATCTTGGGCAACGCCGCTCTAATCCCATGTTAAACTTCACTAGCCCCTTTGATGGGAGTGCTGTTTGCTTTGAACCGTGGAGATACCCAGCCCTCCCTATGAAATGAGAAGAGTCCTAGGAGAGCAAACGGCTCTGGTTGGCCAGATATGTGCAGAAAACATGATTAGCTTATTTCCTACATGGTCCTAGCCTGAACTGACCCTCAACCTGTAGGTATGACCCAAGAGTTATGCAGGTAGGTAGGACGGGGTCTCACTTCTCAGAGGAGGAGAGAGTTTAGCTGTATGGACACAAGTCGTGCTGCCTTCAAGGCGTCTTGCCCCCTTGGACTGTTTCATCTGCTACTACAGGTATAGCATACATACCTTCCACTAACTACCACTGGCAACAACAAGCTCTATCTATGCATTAGACATAATGACATCTAACTTTCACATGCCCAAATCTATTCTTGGTTTTGCCACCAGACTTTATACAGAAGTAGGGGAATGTCACGCCTTTGTGATTACATCCAGCAGTACTTGATGACACGTCACGTACTACACAAGATCCAAAAACCCCTTCACAGATGAGGAGGCTGGTTAAGTACTACAACTCCAGGCAACGGCAAAGCCTCAGAAATTTATGATTCATCCTTGTGAAAACTAAGCAGCATTTTAGTCTCATAAAAGAGACGTTCTTTTTATATACTGTCTTCAAGCCCAACTTTTTTGAAAAACATCTGAAAAGCTACATCCAGACTTTGTGTATGAAATAGCACAGAGATGTTCTCGTGCATTGAGAGGGTCTAATATCACTGCCTGCTACCTGTAGCGTAAGCAGGAACTGATTTTCTTTCCTGATAAAAGAAAGCATAGTTCAAATGCACAGCAATTTAGAAATTACACAACAGACATATGTAACTATTGGGGTTGGAAGGGACTTTGAGAGATCATTTAGTCCAGCCCACCTTCCCAAGGCAGAGTCAGCTAGAAGAGGTCCCCCAGGACCACGTCTTGATGGTTTTTGAAAATCTCTAAAGATGGAGAACTCATAATATTTCCAGGGAACCTGTGCCAGTGTTTGACCACCCTCACGGTAAAAAACTTGTTTGTTATCTCAGATGGAACATCCTCTTTTTCAGTTTGTGTCCATAACCTCTCATTCTGTCAGTAGGCACCACTGAGAGGCTCTGTCTTCTTTATACTCTCCCATCAGGTATTTATACACAATGACAAGATACCCCCTGAACCTACTCTTTTCCTGCTCGAACAATCCCAGTTCCCTCGGACTCTCCTCAGATGACAATTCCTCCAGTCCCGTAGAGAACAGAACCTATGAGGAGCAGCTGAGAGATCTGGGTTTGTTTAGCCTGGAGAAGAGGAGGCCGAGAGGAGACCTCATTACTCTCTACAACTACCTGAAGAGAGGTTGTAGAGAGGAGGGAGCTGGCCTCTTCTCCCAAGTGACAGGGGACAGGACAAGAGGGAATGGCCTTAAGCTCCAACAGGGGAGATTTAGGCTAGACATCAGGAGGAAGTTTTTCACAGAAAGGGTCATTGGGCATTGGAATAGACTGCCCAGGGAGGTGGTTGAGTCACCTTCCCTGGAGGTGTTTAAGGCATGGGTGGATGAGGTCTTGAGGGACTTGGTTTAGTTTTTGATAGAAATGATTGGACTAGAAGATCCGATGGGTCCCTTCCAACCTGGTTGATCTATGATTCTATGATTCTCTCTCTGACACTTCATGGGACCCCATCCAGTAAGTTCATAACTTTCTTCTCTTTCACATCCCATCCCTGGAGCTGTTCAAGGCCAGGTTGGATGGGGCCTTGGGCAGTCTGATATAGCGGGAGGTGTCCCTGCCCACGGCAGGGGGGTTGGAACTAGGTGATCTTTAAGGTCCCTTCCAACCCTGACTATTCTATGAACTTCCAGCTTGGTGTTCTTATCCTAGATCATTTGCAGTACTTGGAGAAACCCTCCTGATCTTTCAGCACAAACTCATGTCCCCTCTTTCTTCACACAGATTTCCAGTTAAAGGCATGTTTCCAGTGCTACTGACTTCATGGTTGACTCCTCAACTCCTACAGTTTTTATGGCATTTGTCTAAAAAAGATAGTAGCCTAAAGCAGAGATGTGTTACCTGTAAAAACTGTGTAGAGACACTCAAACCATTGCTGGTGGCAGATGTCCAGAGCATTTTCTATTAAAATAAGGTAGGCAGCCAAATTTTGCTTCTCTCACCTGTGTTGCCATAGGTGTGGAGTTGCAGCACTGAGGTTACCTCAGCATTACACCAACAATAACTGACAGCAGAAAGTCACCGGGCAGGAGGGTTTTGCAATTGGAATGGTAAACAGATTATCTTTTGTTGTTTTTATCTGTTTATGCATTCATTGGTAACCTTATATAACCTACACCTGCAGTCAGGGTTTCTTTAAACATATGAAAGCAATAACCTTAAAGTCCTCTGCAAATACACTGGATTTATTTTGGGGGGAAAGACTGTTTAACATTTTTATAAAAGGCAAGCAGGAGTACAGCACACTGGGCTGCTGCTCAGTCCCTTCCATCAAATGAGGAGAGACAAAAAGGTGTTTCTGAGGAGAACTTTTCCCTTTTGACTGTTGCATTTGAATTGTGCATCTTACACAAATGAGGCAAGTAACACAAAAGTCACAAGAAGCCTAATTTTGACAACAGATTTATCCTTTAGAAAATCCACAAGGTACAGTAGGTGACTTCACTGCATTTAGACTTTGTCCTTAATTATCCCTTTTGCAGGATATGTAAAAGAACAGTATATAATTTCAAGTTATGACAACAGAAGAGAGTGTTTATTGCAATATGGACACGTGTACTTACATACATCTTTCTGGCAAAGTTAAATAGCCTGCAGCGTATCCACATTTTAAAACCTTTCCCACTGCCAGTGGACACAAAAGCACAATTAGGTTGCAAAGTGCTTTAAGTGGTTTCTTTTAAATTATTCTTATCTTTCCGTAGTTAAGATTAGCGAACAAATTAAGATTTTACAATGAAAACTATTCATTTGGTGCTGGTTTCACAGCAAAACCAAAATTGCCTCTTGCTGCAAGCTGCATTTCGTGTGGAATCTGGAAGGATGTGTAAGAAATCAAGAAAAGGAGTGTGCAGACATTAGAGCTCACTCTTGTCCCCTCAGTAAAACCCCCGTTGACCGTGAAAATACATTTGTAGCTGTCAGCATATGTTTGACTTCTGCAGTTACTGCCTGGCAAGAAATATTGTGCTAGCATATCCTTAGGATATTGCAAAAAAATCACACGGTCAGGTTAGGAATACTTAAATGTCAATAATACCTTGTGCTTATCAAACTGGCTTATTCGGTGCCTGGAGCAAACACTGAACTAGACAGCTGGGAGGGGAAAGAGGGAAACGCAGCTTTGGGGAGAAGTGCAAACACACCCCAGGCAGGCAGAGGAGGTGACAGGCTGTTTGCCAAGGTTGGGGAATGGTTCACTGACAAAGATGGGAAGTGTTGATGCCGTTTTCACCCAGCAAGGCATTCAAACTGTTCTTCCCTGCTATCAATGCCACCATTTTCAGACAGGCACAGAAAACAAATGACATTTGTTATTATGGGTTTAAAAACATACAGTTTGCTTTATATGTAGTCATAATAAATCTTTTTTTTTCTTCATTGTTACACATGTTCTGGCCATTCATGTTCAAAACTCAATTGTTTTCCCTTTTGTTTCCAGAAGTGGGGTTTTTTTGAAAGTAGTTGTTCCTCTCTAACTGTAGGGTAGCAGAAGTAAATCAGCTTCCACGTCTTTAGAAACAAAGGAACAATGAAACATTCAGCCAAGCTTGCCTCAACAGATTTATATATTTTTTTTATGCTTCCAGGGCAATTTGCAACAGGAAAATTGCTCACAGGATTTGGGAGGAGGAGCTCCAAGTAGCACTATGACTCTCCTGGGAGATCAGGGTCCAGATTCTCCCTCACTTAAGCTCCTGGAAGTCATGCAATTGCCCAAACAGAGCTGGGAGAAGAATTTGAACCACTTCCTTGCAGCGGTATTTTGGGGGTGAATTAGTGTGATTACCATCTGTCATCTGAAATGCAGTAACCGGGTGCATTGAGACACAGCTCCAGGTTTCTCAGCAGCATCACCAAAATTCAAGTGTGTAGCTACCTGCTCATTGTCCTGGGAAGAAGAAGAGAATAGTGGGACCAGGGTGAGCAAGTGCTTCGTTTTCAGAAGTGAGCACAGCCAAGACAGGCAGCCTATGTCTCCCCTAGCTTGCTTTTGTGGGCAGCTGCCCACTGTGGTTAAAGCATCATCATTGCCTAGAGGAGAAAGACCTGGGGGTGTTGGTTGACAGCAACTGAACATGAGGCAGAAGTGGCCCAGGTGGCCAAGAAGACCAATGGCATCCTGACTTGGATCAGAAACAGTGGGGCCAGCAGGCCCAGGGAGGTTATTCTCCCTCTGGACTCCGCACTGGTGAGACTGCTCCTTGAATCCTATGTTCAGTTCTGGGCCCCTCACCACAAGAAGGATGTTGAGGCTCTGAAGCGAGTCCAGAGAAGAGCAATGAAGCCTGTGAAGGGGCTGGAGAACAGGTCCTATGAGGAACGGCTGAGAGAGCTGGGGGTGTTTAGCCTGGAGGAAGGGGAGGCTGAGAGGAGACCTCATTGTTCTCTACAACTACCTGAAAGGAGGTTGTGGAGAGCAGGGAGCTGGCCTCTTCTCCCAAGTGACAAGGGACAGGACGAGAGGGAATGGCCTCAAGCTCCACCAGGGGAGCTTTAGGCTGGACATCAGAAAGAAATTTTTCACAGAAAGGGTTGCTGGACACTGGCAGAAGCTGCCCAGGGAGGTGTTTGAGTCGCCATCCCTGGAGGTATTTAAAAGACAGGTAGACAATGTGCTCAGGGATGTGGTTTAGTATTTTACAGGAATGGATGGACTTGATGATCCTGTGGGTCTTTTTCAACCTGGTGATTTTATGATTCTAAGTCCTGCTGTGTCTTCTCAGCCTGTGGCCATTGTAAGAGAAGACTTTTTTATTTAAATCCCTGCAGCTAACGGGTTTTATGTAATCATCCTGCGGGCTGACAGCACACTGCCAACTCTTACCTGGGAAGTTATCAAGGCACTTATGTCCAATTGCCTGCACATATGCTTCCTTAAATACCAGGTAGCACTTATATGGAGGAGGTCTCAAAGAAGGCAATGGTACCAGGTGCATGCAGCCTCCGACAAGGCTAGGGCCACATTTGGTACCTTGAGAGCAATTTCCAGGTTTTTGGCTTGAAACCATTGCATAGTTATTAATTGTCTTGCTGTAAGACAGAAGAGGAATGAAAGAGGCAGAGGGAGGAGTGCATCTCATACACCCTGTCAGTCGGAAGCTGTAGTCATGACATGACATAGGCATGTCTGCCTAGCAGCTTAGGCTTGGACATGCAGAAAGATCCCAAATTCCATTCAATCTGCTGAAGGTAAATATTGCAGCAAGCGGATTGCCGTCACACAGGCTGGAAAAGAGCCAAGATGCTGATTAGTGTCCTACAAAAAAAAGTTACTAGGGATCATTAACGATGAAGGCTATTTGATTAGCGGTCGTCTTCTTCTGAGTGCTCCATTCTCCCATCATTTGCCCTTTGCACCATGACCAGCTGGAGAGCTGAGCAGAAGTGGTGCCTCTCCCTGACGTCTTCTGCTTCTGGTCTTTAGCCTGTCTGTGCGAGGAGGATTTGGGTGCCTGGTGAAGCCGGGGAGACGGTTTGCCTTCAGCTGGCTAGACTGCTGGCGCTAGCACAAGAAAGCTGTTTTAAATCGCTGTTTTAAATATAGATGTTTATAGTTCTGGGGTTTGCCACTGGTATTTCAAAACGAGAAAATTAAAATAGATTTGATATGAATGGTTATATTCTTTAGAGTTTTACAGTTAAATTAGCCTGTTCAAAATGTCATCTTCTTTTCCAGGCAGCACTTCCCTGTTACTATCTCTTTGAACATTACCTAATCTCTTTCTGCTCCTCATATGTGTCTTTCAGTTAACTCCCTTTTATTTTCTTTCTAGTACCCTGCATAATTTCCACCAGCTTTCCGTTTTACTTTCTCAGCTCCATTCTCCATTCTTTCCCTCAGCTAACTAAAGTGAACAACCAACACCATAAATATTTGTTATTTTAGTGGCACTATATAATGTAAAAAGGAGGGAGGCACAGGAAGGAAGTACATATTTTTAGAAGAAAAAAAGGATGTTCTGTAAGTACCTGCAGAGAGAGGCTAGCGATGCTGGTAACAGCATTGAAAAAAAATGTGCATGAAATGGGTAAATGCTTTTATGATTTAGATTTGTCCGAGGGATGAATCCTGGACTGAGAGAGAAACTTGGGTCCTGACCGCAGGGATCAACCTGTTTTTACTTTAAGATAAGAAAGTGACCACACATATTTAGTGTGAAAGAAAGAGATCTCTGTAGTCCTGCAGTGAAGGAGTCCCAGATACCCCCATGAGTCCCAGATACCCCCACGCTGGGCTGTAAGGTTGCAGTCAACAGCTGTGATTAGAAGAGTATGAACTGACAACCTAGATGAGACATTAGTGGGACACTCAGTGGGGGCAGAAAATCCTGAGCAGAGGTTCATGTTACTAACACAAAACTGTCCTGCAAATGGCAGAGACCAATAGATTAAATACTAGGCAAGGACAGAGGCAATCTGGGTCCCAAACATCTGGTTAGTTCATGCCCACTCAGCCTCAGCACACTACCCTTACTAATAGGTAACAGCAAGTCTCTGTAGTGATGAAGGCTGCAGTGTTGCACCAGGGTACATCCTTGGGTGTGGCATCAGTGTCTGGCACTGGCTGCTAGAATTTAAATTATTAAATAAAAATCTGGACTGGTTAAACACAAGAAGGGGCTTCTGTGCTTCTTTCTCTAACCAAAGCTTCTGCTAATGATGTGCAAATACTGCGCTCAGCATGAGGATAGGCTCTGAATAATGCCAATTGATTTCCTTCCTGAAGATGCATGGTTTGCAGAAGAGGCTCCAGTCCTTATTTTCCTTTGCAAAAGCTGTGGCCAGAACCTCGTATCTCCTGTTCATTCTGGAAACTCTGTGCTTCCTTCCCCTGTCCCTCCCTGACTGTGCACCCTAGAGATATGTCTGGTACTTGGTACCTTGAGGCAGGGCAGGGCACATTTGCATCTCAGCTAAGGTTAAAGCATTGTAAAGAGATCATGACACAAATAATTAGTCCCTACAAAACTGCTGTGACCTCCATTTGAGGTGCTATCAGCAGCTCAAGCTGCTCCCCCACACCCAGGCACCTCTCTGGGCGCTTCCAGGAGAGTAGAGAGTTTGAACCAAGCCAAACCCAGCTTGTCCCTTGACTTAACCAAACCCCCCCTGGCCTCAGTGGCAAAAAAAAAACCATGCCTTGAAGTACCTCCTGGAGTGGCCTGCAGTGGCACATCCTGAGGCAAGAGGCCAAGAGGCAGTGCTGACTAAAGCCATGGAAAACAAAACATGAGTTCCTGGCAAGGGTTGGGCTAAACCACCCACACCTGAGACTCCAAAGCTGCCCTCAGAGCTCACACAGCAGTGGAAATTCCTCTCCCTCTGCAAAGCCCCTATGCACATGGCAAGGATGATCCTTTCCAGCCTTCCCTTCACACCTGTGGAAAATGGGTGTACAGTACCAGACTTCTTGAGTCAAAGCTCTGACCCACTTCTGGTCCTACCAGTCTGGAGAACAAAGCAAAGGAGTCCAGGATTTTTCAAAAAAAAAGAAACCACAGTGAACTGCTACAGTCTTGTGTCACAGCCTCAACAGCATCAAGAAAGCAATGGGAAAGGAAGGAAAGACCAGTTGAGAACATTTAAGTTTGAACCTAGGGGAACCTGTTGATACTCCCTTTGGCTGCAGGGCAATTCCTCCTGATTTAGAGTGGCTTGGACAAAGACAGTGACTGCAGTTTGCAATGACCTTTTGTCATCTGAATTCAAAGAAGAGCCTGGGGCAATGCTCTCAGTTTTGTCAAGAAGGAATTTTAAAATTAGGCGGTTTATTTGCACGCAGGTATGTGTCACAATCCATCAGGTGAGCACTGCCTAGCAAAGCCAGGGTGATCCTGCTCTCCAGCTATCACCATTGGTATCTCTAATTTCTCTCAACACAGAATGCAGAGCCCTATCTGGCAGATAAAACTGAGCTGCATACAGAATTTGGCTTTTTTCCTTCACAAGAGATGATTTGCAGCTAAAATGACATTTAAAGGGGGAATATGATAAATACAGTTTTTTAATAGCTTTTACCTGCAGTGATGTTACAAGTACTGGTCCAAGAACAGGTTGCCACATGACACTGAATTTTTAGTTGTTGTCTAAATCAATGCAAAGCTCATGCCTTCTGCTGTTAAAATAATCAGAAATTTAAGTTTAAGGAGAAGTTGAGCCCTAGTTCAGTGAAAATGTAAACCAGATCTTTCCCTCTTGGCTCAGTTCTTCCTATAAAAAAGAAACCCAGTAAATCTACACTATGTTAAGCTTCTCTCTTTTCTAAATATATGTTTCTGAAAAAGGATATCTGAAAAGGAGTCAAAAAATATTTCACTCTTTCAGCTCAAATATTTCCTTTATATCATATTACCCATATAGTTGGATCTGTAGTGTTTCAGCAAATGTATGTGAATATTCTAAATTACATAGGCTGGGCAGTTTTAATGTACGTGATGGTTTTTCATAGCTGTGCGACTCTGGAGACTCTTACTCTGCGCATCCTAGCAGGCTCCAGGGACATTCCCGAGACCCTGGGAAGCAAAGCCATCAGTCCCACCCGCTGTGGACATGCTGCAGTTTGCTGGGGCCAATCACAGCACTAATTCACTGACAAATAGAAAAAAAAGTTGTACCAAGAGAGGTCCATACATGCTGCTGTAGAGCTTCTTTCTTTCAGCTCTAGTTGTGTGAGACCCAGCAGCAAGGTTTTCCTCCTCCTTGCCAATTCAGCCAAAGAAAGAGGAGCTAATGCAGGTAAATAAACCCTTGGGGAGTGGGCAGAAACACAAAAGAATAAAACCAGAAAATTTATTAAGGGTCCATTTTTGAGAGACTGCAAGCTCTTAAACCAGAAAAATAAGTGAACATTTTCAAAAGGCTGCTTGAAACTAGACTTGGAAAAGAGACGTCTAATCCTAGGTATCATCTAGAAAAGGAGACCATCAGCACGAGCACGTTGCAGTAAGCACAGCACCCACACTTCTGTCTGCACTGATGACTGACACGGTAGCTCAATGACCCATCACGTACCCTTGCTCGAGCAAGAAGGGACAAGTCTGTGTTCTCCCAGTTCTCATTCCTATCCTTTCTTTTGCACCTACACGAAAGACCACGTAGACTAGTGGAGCCTAATACTCTCTGGAGAGATTCTTTCTGATATCCCATGTGAGCAGGGTTTAATGTTTTAATACTGAATTATTTACTCATTTGATGATATTTGACATTACACTTGACTTTCACTCAGCAGACCAATACTACCAATATAGTGAAATCACAACACAAGCATAGTATAGAAATTATAATACACAGCTGAATCACAACATAAGTATGAGGATTCCCATTACCAGTCTCTATATGTTCATTGTCAGAACGCTGGGCGTCTCCATTCACTGGAAAGAAATAGGTGGATTGAAGCCAGTTCAAGGCTATTTTCTCCTCACAGTTCATTTTGCTGCTTTTTTAATATTTATGCTCCATGTTAGATGAACCACATATATGCTTCCCCCATCCTGGTCTGGCTGACTCAGGAAGATAATAAGTCTATTGATTGTTTTAGGGAAGCCTGTTTATATAGCCAGCTAAACCACTCAGCTGACACAGTGGTGGTTCTCCTCCTCTACTCTACTCTTGTGAGACCCCACCTGGAGTATTGTGTCCAGTTCTGGAACCTCCAGCATGAGAAGGACATGGAACTGTAGGAATGGGTTCAGAAGAGACCATGAATATGATCCAAGGGCTGGAGCACCTCTGCTATGAGAACAGGGTGAGAGAGCTGGGGGTGTTCAACCTGAAGAAGAGAAGACTCCAGGGTGGCCTCACAGTAAAAGTCCGGTACCTGAAGGGGTTCCAGGAAAGCCGGGGAGGGACTGTTTACTACGGCATCGAGTGATAGGACAAGGGGGGAATGGCTTTAATTTGGAGAGGGGAAGACTTAGACTAGACATAGGAGGAATTTCTTCACTATGAAGGTAGTGAGGCACTGGAACAGGTTGCCCAGGGAAGCTGTGG
Organism: Coccyzus lansbergi; assembly: GCA_033558105.1. NCBI lineage: Eukaryota > Metazoa > Chordata > Aves > Cuculiformes > Coccyzidae > Coccyzus > Coccyzus lansbergi. The sequence continues at coordinate 694,168 of JAUMJK010001007.1, forward strand.
CTGCCCCATCCCTAGAGGGGTTCAAGGCCAGGTTGGATGGGGCCTTGGGCAGCCTGGCGTAGTGGGAGGTGTCCCTGCCCTTCTCTTCGACAGGAGGGGCCTGTTGATCTGTCCTGCAGCCGTATGAGCCACACCCATTCATTTAATGAATCCATGCAAGGAAATGTGGTCAGGAGCTGGCGCTCAGGCATCCATGCTTAAATAGGAAGAGCATGCCTTCTGGCCACCTCCCAGCTCAGTTCTCAGTTATGACTTCAACCACATGGAAACACCACTGTTAACTGAGAGGCTGTGTGTGGACAACCTGCTGTGGGTGGTCATGGGGCAGTGACTGTGATAGCACGGGCACAGGCACCTCAGTGCCAGAGAACAGCCAGGAATGAATTTAAGTCATTTATGTTGGTGTAGACTCTCTTCAAACCTTCCTTGCTTCTGCTGGGAGATTCCAACCGAGGTTCAACCTCAAGGTCAAGCAATTGACAACAAGGGACACCTGGAACAAGCAGCCACAGAAAGTAACAGGTGACACAGCAAACCAGGCCTTTGATGGCAGCCAGACTAAGCAGACCACAGCACTATAGTCTCAAAAAAACAGGTCACAGGCACTGTTGAGGGGAATGAGTGTCATCTGCAAGGCTCTCCAAAGAAGACCTGATCTTCTTGGGGAGAAAGAGTCCACTGGGAGGTGAAACACAGAGAGATCAGATAGACCAAGGTATTGCAGGGAGCTAATCCATAACTATAAACTTACAGCCACTTATTCCAGACCTTCCTTAGTCTTTCAGCTACCAGGACATCTATACAAGTCACTAGTTTTCAAGAGATTGGACCCATCTTCCTTATCTGTGTCCTGCTTGGTGTTTACTCAAATTAAAAAGGCTAACATTAGGTCTGCCAGGCAAAAACTGAGTTTAAATTTCCAAGCTTCATTTTCCTAGAAGCCTTTACTCCATTTAAGCTAAAACAGGATCTGGACAACAGATGAACGTCTCTAATGCACATTGCATCCCTGGGGGTGTTTAAGGCACAGGTGGATGAGGTGCTGAGGGGCATGGATTAGTATTTGATAGGAATGGTTGGACTCAATGATCTGGTGGGTCTTTTCCAACCTGGTGGTGATTCTATGATTCTACATGGACAGGTTGCTGGCATGGTTCTGCATGGATGCTATCAGGTGCGGGTTGTTGTACTGCGACCAGGAATGAATATTTTACGAAGTACATAAGTCATTTGGGAAGGATAAGCCGGTTGGTGAATGACAAAATACAAACTATGCAGTGTGGAGTACAAAAGAACAATAAGGAACACTGATTAATGTACGTATTAAACACAGAAACTAGTCACAGAATCACAGAATCGCTAGGTCGGAAAAGACCTCCAGGATCATTGAGTCTGTGATGCTTTTTGAACACAGAAGAGTTCAAAGCCTTTCAGTGCCTGTGTGGCCTGCCTTGATGTCCCTAGGGACAAAAGTGCTTTAAAGTCCGGGCGCTGGGAACACTAAGCCTCCTCATCAGAGCGATGGTCCAGATGAAATTAGATGACTGTGGCTTTTGAGTCAGTCTAGCAGAGGAAAAGGTTGAAAAGAGCAGGAGAAAGGCAAGTACCCGTATCTTGAAATAAACTGCAGGGTCCAAACATAACAAAGCTATCTGCTAGAAGCAGGAGGGGTGGTTAATAATCCTGCTCCAGGTCACAGCCCTGAGGAGCTCCTCACAGGTGGGGCAGGACCTTGTAGTAGCAAACATGGTGCAAACAGGACTAAGGAAGAGACATCCCATGTTGGCTTGTCTTAGCATTCAGGCACTCGCAGAGCTAACACACATTACTTCTTTAATGTAAGAAATGAGCCAGCAGTTATTAACTGAAACCCACTTTCTCACTTTCCTTTAAAGTAGACAAGTCTCCACTATCAAAAGGAGGAGCTAGGCTCAGTTGGCCAGCAATTCTTATCTGAATGGGCTTCACGCTGCTGCTGTTGTTAGACAAGCCTTCACCATGTGGGTGGAAGCAGAAAGCCTGCCAAGAGCTGGGAGACAAATAAGAAACTATGTGAAGAATGGGGATTTCTGATGAGAGCCTCTGATGATGAATCGCCCGCTACTATGCTCATGAGAATGGGGTCAGAAGTCTCAGCTCTGAGCTGCCTTTCCTCTGCCATCAGCGCTCTCACTGCAGGGCTAGAGCAAAAACGTGATGGTTATAAAAAGCGACACGATCAATGATCCATACAAGGGATTTAACAAGGCAACTGCCTTGTCAATATGATATGAGGAGGAGTGGTTATATCAAAAAACAAATAGGCCTCAGCGGTGCTTTTATTTTTCTGTCATGAAAGCAGCCTGAAGAAGCCAAGATACATTGAAGATGACAGTTTATTGAATTTGGCAGCAATTCAAAGCTAGAACCTCTTGTCCATGCTGTGCAGAGCTCACACCTGCTGTCTGAGAGAGGTGAAGGACGATGAGCACAGATACCTCACATTGAATAAAAGAGTGAACTGATTGTTATTCTCAAGTTTCAGAGCATCCTCTATGCAGCCCCCAGCACAGGAAACAAACATATTCAGTGAGAAACTGCTGTAATAAAATAACCCTGATGCTTAAGGCTGGCAGGTGGCATAAAGGAATTATTTTTAAAAAATGCACTTTATTGAGATTCTAATGCTTCTCCTGGTATATAATAAGAAGACAAGAGCCATTTAAAAGGCCATCTACGTATGTCAAGTCCCCAGAAAAAGCTTTGTTGAAGTGAAAGGTGAGGGGGATGTGAGGATACGCCTATGCCTAAGCTAAAACTTCAAAGTAGTTTTTCTTAGTAAGAACTACATCCGGAATTTAGCACATTTCAGCACAAGTAGATGCTCACCCAATTTTTAACTTGTCTAATTATAATGTGTTGCTAGTGATACTATAATTATGAGAACAGAAGCGCTTTCATAGATATGCCTAGAAGAGTTTCTGGTGCCAAGGAGAGCTGTTTGCAATGATAAGTGTCCCCAGCATACATCATCCAAGCTAATTCAGTTCTTGTGAAAACACATGTAAGGGCTTAGACACCTAAGTGGTCCCTGCAGCTGATGTCCCTTTGCAGAAGCAGTAGCTAAAAGCTCAGTCACCACGAAAGCAAACCATGCTAACTTTGTTCTGCATAGATTTAGGCTCATGTATAATACTTCATTTCTCATTACCAATGAGAAGTAAGAGCACAACGAACATATTTTTGTGGCTGAAGCAATGTCGTAACTCATAAAACAGCAGTAACTTGGCACTTCTGAGTTCCAGCTGCTTCATCCTGACAGAGAAGCCATCCCAGAGATGAAAGGGCCCAGGAACAGCTGTTCCCATATGGACGATGAAGACAGTAAAGAATGAGTCACAGTAACTGCCAGAAGTCTTTAGTACTCACCATGTTTTAATGAAATACGTGATGCCAAGGGGATCTTAAAACAGGAACTGTACAAGATTGACATGAAATGAAGGTTCAGAAAGTCTAGGATCACCCAGATAAGTGAAGTAGACCTTAAGATACTTAATATCATAGAATCATACAATCATAGAATCACAGAATGGTTTGATTTGGAAAGGACCTTAAAGATCATAGAGTTCCAAACCCCTACCATGGGCAGGGACACCTCCCACAAGACCAGACTGCTCAAAGCCTCATCCAACCTGGCCTTGAACACCTCCAGGGATGGGGCAGCCACAACGTCCCTGGGCAACCTGTGCCAGGGTCTCCCCACCCTCATCGTGAAGAATTTCTTCCTAATGTCTAAAATTTCTTCCTAACATCCTTTTTATTTTAACAGACAACCTGAAATGAGAGAGAAAGAAACTCCTGTAAGACTTCACCTTTGTTACATCACAGGAGATAATAACAGTAAATGCAAGCTTGTGCTACTGCAGAATTCAAATAAATTGTCAATTTTTATATAATTTGGGTTCTTTCATCAGTTTTTCAGAGCTCAAAAAGCCCACCTCTGGTTTATTTTTAAGAACACAAGAAAAACCTGAGGCAGGATATATACTGCGATTGCTTTCAGTTTTAAGAAAAATTCAGTGCATAGAATAATAGAATCAGAATCACCAGTTGGAAGAGACCCACCGGATGATCGAGTCCAAACATTCCTACCAGTTTCTAAACCATGCCCCTCAGCACCTCGTGCACCCACACCTTAAACACCTCCAGGGAAGGCGAGTCAACCCCCTCCCTGGGTAGCCTCTGCCAGTACCCAATGACCCTTTCTGTGAAAATTTTTTTCCTAATGTCTACCCTGAACATCCCCTGGCGGAGCTTGAGGCCATTCCCTCTCGTCCTGTCCCCTGTCACGTGAGAGAAGAGGCCAGTAGCCTCCTCAACCTCCTTTCAGGTAGTTGTAGAGAGCAATGAGGTCTCCCCTCAGCCTCCTCTTCTCCAGGCTAAACACCCCCAGCTCTCTCAGCTACTCCTCATAAGGCCTGTTCTCCAGCCCCTTCACCAGCTTCATTGCTCTTCTCTGGACTCGCTCTAGAGCCTCAACATCCTTCTTGTGGTGAGGGGCCCAGAACTGAAGGATTTGAGGAGCAGTCTCACCGGTGCCAAGTACAGAGAGAGAATAACCTCCCTGGATCTGCTGGTCACACCATTTCTGATACAGAAATAGAACTGCTCTTACAAGAAAACAGAACCAGCTACTAGTCTAATCATGCTAAATCTCTTCCTTTAAAATGAAAAAGACAGTTACACAAATGACGGCTCATTGCCTCACGACTAGCCTGTCCAGGGCAGCGATTTCAGTGAGCACTGTGATAGCAGCAAGCACAGAAATCACAGCAAGTGCAGTAATAGCAGCAAGTGGAACACTGAATAAGAAATCTGGATCATCTGCCCACCCCACTAAGCCAAATTTCAATTTTTTATACTGAGCATGATGTTATGGTACGGAATGTTTTGTTGGCCCGTTTAGGTTAGCTGTCTTGGCTCTGCATCTGTGCACTACTGAAACGTGGAAAAATGAAAAATTCTTGATTTTTCAGCAACAACTGAAACTATCAGTGATTATGAACACTCTTCTCATATAAAAAAAAAGCCAACCCCTCCCCCCTCCAAAAAAAAAGCAGCTGCTTGGAAGAAAATTAACTCTATCCCAGCTGAAACCAGGACAAGGATAAATGTTAGGCGTCCTTAAAATAGGCATAAGGCTTAATGAAAGACAATAAATCTACAAGACAGGATTGTAAACTCAAATGTATTCATTCACAAAGGAAGAGTATATTATTCTTTCTTTGAACAGCAGCAGTACCATGCCCCTAGAGACTTCAGCCTCTGCTCAAAGTGAGAACTCTTCTTCTTTCCCAGGACCCCACCATGACCTCCTGTGGATTTCAACACAAGACCCTGGTTGATAGTCATAATCTCAACTTATACACTCAGGACATGGTGATCTCTGCGGCTAGGGGCATTCATTTTGGCTACTAAATTTACACATCAGGAATAGTTCTGTATCTTTGGTTATGTTCAGGAAAATCTCCCTGTGCAAAAGGGTGAGGGGAAAGGATTTGACCACCTTTAGGGCCTTTACTTACCTACTACCTCATGATGAGCCCATGAAGCTATGCTGGAGACCCTTCAAAACTGTACACAGTCTTCATTTAGAGTTTCTTGGGTCATTATCAAAATGACTCTGCAGAGTGTAATGTTTCTATATCCTTTTCCCATCTCCTAAATATCTGATATCCGTTTTGCATGCACATAGCAGGAAAGAGTCCCTGTCCTGAGTTTACATGTAAGTGGTCAAAACAAGCAAAAAGTTGTAGAGGAAGAGATGAATATCCACCATTATTTATTTCAGCGTCTACCTATATCCAGGACTGTTCATAGCTGAGAAAAAATGCATTCCTAGGTGAATAAAAGCCAAACCACCCCTCCATCCAGGGGAAAACCAAACTACTTTTCAACTAAAAAGAAGTAAGCTTATGTTAAAATATCCCTTACACAAAAACTGACCTGGGCTGGTGTCAGCATTGCTCACCAGTGATTATTCCCAGTAGATCTCAGGGTGCTGCTGGTAGCTTGTAGCGAGGGAACTACCCAGGGTCCGCTCAGAGCTCTCCCAAGGTCAGCAGCAGACCTGAACACCTGAACAGCAGCCACTGGTTTGGGTTTCAGCTGCATTTTCTTCAGAGAGCAAGTAGATGGCCAGCAAGAAGATGAAAAATGCTAAAATGCTAGTTACTTTGAGTGTTTAATCTTCAACTTGGTATTAAATTCCCAGCCTTCCTTCTTCCCAGGTCATGTGAGCGGAGGCACCAAGAAGGTTACAGAGGCCACAAGGCAAAGGTAGGTTCTGCCTTCCCAAGGGACTTTTTTTAGAAGTGGGAAAGGATAACAGAACATTTTATATCAGGCACAAAAATTACTGTTGTCTTAGGATGTGGGCCTAGCAAGCAAGAGATGGAGCACATGGGATTTGCAGTGAATGGATCTTCTGGGAAGAAGATAGGCAGGGAAGGGCTCAGTGTTGTGTGCTGAGGTTTCCTGCAGCCAGGAAGGGAGGCTTTGGGCTGTTTTGCCCAGACAGTGATCCCACAACAAAAAAGACTATTAAAACCATGTGCAATAGTTTTGACTCAGGACAAAAGGGAAGTTGTGGAGAGGAGGGTGCCAGGCTCTTCTCCCAAGTGACAGGGGACAGGACGAGAGGGAATGGCCTCAAGCTCTGCCAGGGGAGGTTCAGGCTGGACATTAGGAAAAAAAATTTCACAGAAAGGGTCATTGGGCACTGGCAGAGGCTGCCTAGGGAGGCGGTTGAGTCACCTTCCCTGGAGGGGTTTAAGGGACAGGTGGACAAGGCGCTGAGGGACATGGTTTAGTGATTGATAGGAATGGTTGGACTCAATGATCCGTTGGGTCTTTTTCAACCTGGTGATTCTATGATGAATACAGTACAATTTACTGTTTGTTCTAAGCAGTGAGAAAATATTTTCTCTGCCCTTAACTGTCTCTCCAAAGCAGAACATGTAATAATTACAATGGAAATACAGTGTTGTTTTTCTCCAACCAACTCCGTTATTCTGAGTAACCTGACTAGTCCGAGTCCCGGTTCTACTAGTTTTGAGATAAAGCAGAAAACTGGTGGCAGACTGCATCAAACAATGATGCATTTATGATGTTGTTTTGGAAGAATTAATGTTGTTTTGAAGGATTACATGTTGTAATTTGTGCAGTAAACCAAGCAAAAGTCACTATAACAAGAACAGGCAAGGAGGAAACATCTAATTACTAATGCAAAATAACACAGTTTATACTTTATTCACCTTACCATGATTACCATAAGCTCTTATAAAATCACCCTACGGCAGCAAAAACTGCTCACTAGATGAAGTGACAAGACACTGTTCCCATTGAAGTACTTCTACTCTTAACTACAGATGAGCCCAAATTGTGAGAAGAATACCCAAAAGCAGGCAGGGAAAGAGAGAGCAGAGCCAGGCGTCCAGGTGCCTCTGGGGTCACAGCAGAGTTAGTGGGACAGGGGACTTGTAAGAGTGATCCTTACATTGTGCTTCCTCCCTTGCACACGACAACCATCAGCAGAAGTCCCGTATGGGCTAAGGTGGGTTGTGCCTTACCAGGGACTGGGTTTGCCCCAGAGAGAAAGGTGGGGTTTGATTACAGTCTGTAAATGAGATGCTCCTGATTGCCACTTCTACTGTAGGCACTACCAAAGAGGAGACAGACTGAGGAGGACACATGGGCACAACCCTTACCGATTAGCTGAGTATCTGTGCTTCTGGCTTAAGTGACCTCTTTCTTCATGCTCATTTTGAAATTACCTCTTCCTTTACTAATTTCTCATCAGAAACACTTTTTAATTCTTCCTGTGTCTCCCAATAGCAGCCACTGCCAGCGATAGCTCTCTAGGAGTGGCATAGGGGCAGACCAGCTAGTATATAGTGGCGAGATTCCCAGGACTACTTGTTTCCTTGGCTCAGGACAAGCAAAGCTTTAGCAGCCAATTGATGTCATCAAATAAAAATGCACACATCCCAAGTAACTAAGGTGAGCAGCATTGACAAGGGCTGACTTTAATCACATTTTCTTTCGGAGATGACGAGCAGCGTGGTGATAAAGAAAAACATGCTAACACCAATGGCAGAGAAAACTTGCTAATTATTTGACCTGCATTCTATTTGGCAAGAAACAAAGTATTTTGTTATCATGGGACACCATCTGTTCTGCTTCTGGGCTAAACCTGGCTCTTAAAATACACTGCAAGTTTGGTAAGTCGGCGCAGGTCTTCAGTCTTAGAAAGTAATCATTTGCATACAACACTGCACACTGCAGGGAGATGTTAAGAAGAGGAAGGGGAAATGCAGAAAAGTATCTGTTGTTAAGGCAAAATGCGTGAAATTGGATTAGAAACACAGTTAGGGCCAAAAGACTGCCTCTGCTCCAGCTTGTGAGAGTAAAAGCACCCTCAAAAGTTAATGACAGTTTGTAACGCGATCATATCTCAGAACTGAGAGTTGCTGTGTTCACACCAGTCTTGTGTTGGAATCTCAAAATAGCAACTTCATCTAGCCACTTGCTTATGAGACCTGCCAGGAAAGAAATTGTGAAGAAAACCTCAGTTAGAAGCTTTTTCTATAAAGACCAAGTAATTAAAAGTTAGACAAAGTTGTACAGACAGCATGAAGCATTTGTGTTTTGCGCAACTGAAGAAAATGCCTATTCAGGAGAGAGATGCTGAAATTTCAAGCCTCATACTTTAGTCCAGCATTAGATTTAAAGAGAACAGTAATTGCATCCTGCTTATCTTAGTGATAAAGAACATGGAGCTGCCGCAGTCAGCCTGGAGGGAGTCCAAGGCAAACCCAGGCAGAACTGAAAATTCCCGTTAAGATGACTGAATGGCAAATTAGGGTTATTTATTCTAATCAATTTGTTAATTTACTTCTGGAAAAAAAAAGTATTAATTTGCTTCTAATCAAAACAAGGACTTATTAATTACAGTAAGTCTGATGAATCAGTACTAAATAGGCATACCTAGGTTTCTAATAGATTAAAAAAAAAAAAAAGACAGAGAAGATTTGCTACCTCCTCTCTGCCAAAAGAAGACAATCAATCAAGCTCATTTCCCTGCAATGCACAATTCCACGCTTTATCCAGGCTGATTGCAAACCCCACATTGATTGACCTTCTACAAAAATTCTTTCATCTCCCCAGTCCCTCAGCCCGTGCTGACTCTTCAGTCTACTTTCAATTGTTCCAACTGTTCACCTCCTACCCATACTCTCAAACACTAGTAACTCTTCAAGCTCTTTCCTTTGCTTGCCACTGATTTCATGAGGATAACCATATCTGCTGAGGCCTCTTGTCACTTCTTTGAGGGACGTGGTTTAGTATCTGATAGGAATGGTTGGACTCGATGATCCGATGGGTCTTTTCTAACCTGATGATTCTATGATTCTATGATTCTGCTCTTGCTACCTAGGCTGGGTCACTTAGGACTCAGCTTTCCATAGTGCTCGGATTCTGCCTCTTCTCCTTTGGAGAGCAGGATTACAGTAGTCATGAGACAAAGGTGAAAAATAAAATGCAAGCTGTAACACTTTAAACCCATCTTTGCAATATTTCTATCTAAATCCCCAATTATGTTTGATTTGCTCTTCTGTGAACTCCAGCCTCATTGATCTCACTCTGATAATGAGGTCTCTGAAACCTGTCCTGAGCAAATACACCAGCAGCCATTTCATCAGCACTTGGCAGAGAGGTCAATGGCAATGTCTTCACTCCCTTGCAGATGCTGCAAGAAGACAGGTACAATGCCAAGACTCAGTACATCTGCAGCCCAGAACAACACTCGCCAGCCTGTACCCCTCATTAAACACCAAATGTTTAGTGCCAAAACGTCTGGCACTGTTTGCTTAGTTCTCCTGAACATCTAATTCTGAAATTACATTTCCCATGTTGTGACCTTGCTCTTGTTCTCTGACTGATAACAGCAGAACCGCTTGTGAGAGGCCAGGAGAGAGAAGAACTGGCAGTCCAGTCGGCAGGAGTGGGGGTGTCTCACGCTGAAGCTGGGCTGGCAAATCCAAAGTACCCCCCCAGCTTCATCCTTTCTCCTAACAGCAACTATCCCCAGCTCTCCAGTGTCAGCTACTTGATGCTCCACGCTTTCGAAGCCTCATGAAAACCACACTGCCAAGAGAGAAGAGCAAATGCCACAGCGGAGGAAGGCAAAGCAGGTGCGTACCAACCTCTGGAGGGTTCTGGGAAGCCTTCCCTTCCTGCTGGCCTTCCATGGGCAGGATGGGACACTGTATGAGCACCAGGCAGCAGCACATCCCTCTCCTACACAGAGTGCCACTTGCTTCACAGCTATCATCGACCTCTGCCTACACTCCCTACGCTCCACTCCATCCCTTTTTGCATCTAGGGTTGCAAATGGCTCTTCCTTTTTATTTTTAAACCACCAGATTGAATCTTAATTATTTAAGCATCTTCTAGATTTAGAAAGCTGTTTTGGCTGTGAAAGCAACACTTGGTGCAATCATCTCTCATCAATAAACCATGGAAACAAATGTGCATGCCTGTTGGGAAGCAACTTTATTTAAAGCACACTGTAAAGTCAAGCTCACGTTTACAGATGAGGAACAAGCTAACACTGGTCACCATTCAATGCACTCGTGACATTTTAGTTCAAGTGAGGAAAAAATGGGACTTGTGCCTTATTCCATTAATTCTGCTCGTAGCAGTATTGCTTGACTCTCCTCAAATCAGAAGGGATGCTTTGGAAACAGCCAAGACATAGACTTGGGCAAAGAGTCTTCCCAAAGGGCATAATGGTTTTAGAGTTACCTTAGCATTCTTTTTTATCAGAAGCATTGAAACACACGGGTATGGATAGCTGTGAGTGCTCATATACTACTGAAAACTGGTACAGAACCTCAAATCACACACAGAGAAATCATACTGGGGTATGTTCCCTCCAAGAGAAAGGAAAGTGGAGACTTGGGCTTTAAAACTAAAAGAAAAAAACACCTGACCCAAACCAAAATGCATTCTTATTAACACCTTTTATGGCAAAGAAATAAGATCAAATAAAAAAAAAAACTGTGGCATGTTGATGTCTGCGTTGGAAGAAGATTTCTTTCTCGTCCCATTAAGTGCCTCAGGAAGATTGTTTCTGATCTGGGCAAATACGTTGTGTTATCGCGTTGCCTGTTTACAGCCCAGCATCACCTCCAGGGATTGTTTGCACAATGAGCTTCAAACAGGTTAGGTGATGTCGCAAAATATTGGTTCAGCTAAATGGCCATGAACAGGGGACCAGAGTACAGGAGAATTGGGTTGGCATGGTGAGCCTTGATGCCCCCCTCTTTATGGCCACCTACTACAGCCACAGAGGAAGCTCCGGAAAAACCTTTTTCCTCCAGCTTTCCAAAACTGCAAACTGCATCCCACTAAGTGCAGATATTTGATCTTGAATAAAACCCATGCAAATTGCTGCGTGACTCCTCTCCTTTGCAAAGCAAAGCTGCTCTTTATTTATGCAGCATTTTCATTTAATTAGGAAAGAGATGGAAAAAACTCTTGAGGGGGCGGGGGGGGCGACAGGGGAATGTAAAATTAAAAGGTCATTCTCCAGCACAAAACAGTATGTGAGAGATGGAAAAAAACAAATTGTTTTCTTCATGTTGGCCATACTAACACCAAGGTGTCCTTGCTGTTGCCCCATTACAATACCACAGACATTGAAAGTGTCTGGAGAGGCCACAGGAGACTTTTCTTCCTCTGTTGAGCATGCCGGCCATTGGAGAGGAGCCAAAGAGGATGCTTCAAGATTCCTTCCTCAGATATCTGACACTGTAAGGATGGACTCAGTATACACATCTAAATTATATGACAAAACCAGGAGGTCAATATCCAACCTAGTTAAGATTAGACTTACATTAGACACTAGCTCTGCAAAGGGCTCTGCAAAGGGCTCTGCAAAGGGACCTAAACAGGCTGGACTGCTGGACTGAGTCTAACGGCATGAGGTTTAACAAGGCCAAATGCCGGGTTCTGCACTTGGGGCACAACAACCCTATGCAGAGCTACAGACTGGGAAAAGTCTGTCTAGAAAGCTGCCAGGAGGAGAGGGACCTGGGGTTGTTGGTCAACAGCTGACTGAATATGAGCCAGCAGTGGCACAGGTGGCCAAGAAGGCCAATGGCATCCTGGCTTGGATCAGAAATAGTGTGACCAGCATGTCCAGGGAGGTTCTTTTCCCTCTGTACTCCACACTGGTGAGACCATTCCTAGAATCCTGTGTTCATTTCTGGGCCCCTCACAAGAAGGATGTTGAGGCTCTGGAGTGAGTCCACAGAAGAGCAACAAGGCTGGTGAAGGGGCTAGAGAACAGGCCTTATGAGGAATGGCTGAGAGAGCTGGGGGTGTTTAGCCTGGAGAAGAGGCGGTTGAGGGGAGACCTCATTATTCTCTACAACTACTTGAAAGGAGGTTGTAGAGAGGAGGCTGCTGGCCTCTTCTCCCAAGTGACAGGGGACAGGACAAGAGGGAATGGCCTCAAGCTCCGCCAGGGGAGATTTAGGCTAGATATTAGGAGGAAGTTTTTCACACAGAGGGTCATTGGGCATTGGAATAAGCTGCCCAGGGAGGTGGTTGATTCACCTTCCCTGGAGATGTTTAAGTTACGGGTAGACGAGGTGCTGAGGGACATGGTTTAGTGTTTGATAGGAATGGTTGGACCTGGTGATCCGATGGGTCTCTTCCAACTTGGTGATTCTATGATTAGGAAGAAATTCCTCACTGTGAGGGTGATCAGGCACTGGCACAAGTTGCCCAGGGAAGCTGTGGATGCCTGGAGGTGTTCAAGGCCAGGCTGGACGCAGTTTGAGCAGCCTGGGCTGGTGGGAAGTGTTCCTGCATATGGCAGGGGAGTTGGAACGGGATAGTAGTTGAGGTGCCTTCCAACTCAAACCATTCTATGATTCTACAGTGCAATGGTGCTATAATTCTGTGATTCTGTGATTGTGTGGCTCTATAAAGAGGTTGCAAAGAAGTGGGTGTTGGGCTCTTCGCCCCAGTGACAGGACAAGAGGGAATGACCTCACGCTCCACCAGGGTAAGTTTAGATTGGACATTAGGAGAAATTTCTCCACAGAATTGGTTATCAAGCATTGTCAGAGTCTGCCCAAGGGAGGTGTTTCATTCACCAGCCCTGGAGGTATTTAGAAGGCAGGTAGATGAGGTGTGTGGGGACATGATAGGAATAGTTGGACTAGAAGATCTGATGGGTCCCTTCCAACCTGGTTGTTCTGTGATTCTATGATTCTATGAGTCTATGATTCTACAATTTAGCAGTGGACAGGTACGGCCGGAGTTGGCATGATTTCTCAGATTTTTTTCAACCTAATGATTCTATGATAATTCTGTGATTCTAGGATTCCGTGATGCCATAATCCTGTGACTCTGTGATTCTCTATTTATCGTGCTCAGAGCTTACATTCAAAGACATTAGAACGCTGTGAAGCCCATTACTTTGATAGGAATGGTTGGACTAGAAGATCCGATGGGTGTCTTCCAACCTGGTTGTTCTATGATTCTATGATTCTACTCAAAACACAGGAAACAGCCCCAGGCCGTTCGCCTGCGACCTTTAATTAAGGACCGCTGCTCGTCTCATTACAAGTCTTTAATTACAGGATCCCCTATTGTTTTTCACGGCACACCCTGCGGCTGCTCCATATCCCGTTCCATCCCCCGGGGCGACACAACATCGCCCTCCCCCACCCCGCCTCACACCACCCTGACCGGGGCTCTGACGTCACAGTCAGCCCACGGCGCTCGGGGGCGTGGCCTGAGCGATAGGCCACGCCCTCTCCTCCCACCACCCCATCAATTGGCCACGCCCCCTCCCGCTGACCGCCTTCTATCAATCGGCCGCGCGCCCCACCATCTGCTTGGCCACGCCCCCTTTCCCGCTTGACCGCACTGCCCATTGGTCGCGCTCCCTTTGTCCCCGCCCCTCTCAGCCGACCACGCTCTTTAATTGGCCGCGCTCCGCTTGGCCACGCCCTCTCCTTTTGGCCACGCCCCCTCCTCGTAGCAACACACGTCCCCGAAATGGCTCCGCCTCCTTCCTGTTTGGCCACGCCCCCTCCTCTGACCACGCCCACCCCCCGGCGGCGCAGCGTGCCCAGAGCCGGCCGGTGCCTCCCGCCGCCCCAGCACCGCCAGGTACCGGGTGCGAAGCCGGGGCGGCGCAGCGTGCCCAGAGCCGGCCGGTGCCTCCCGCCGCCCCAGCGCCGCCAGGTACCGGGTGCGAAGCCGGGAGGGAGGGAGGGAGGAGGAGGAGGAGAGGGAGCGGGGACCGAGTGGCCTCGCCGCGGGATGGGGGGGTTCGCAACAAGTGGGGCGGCAGACGGGATATGGGTTTGATCTGGGTTTTTTTTTTTTTTCTTTTTTCTTTCTTTTTTTGGGCGCCGGGAGAGTCTTTTCTTTCCGCGGAGAAGCGGAGGGAAGCGCGGTGATGCAATCGGGCATCGCCATGGCTACTGCATCCCCGGGCGGCGCCCTCCGCCGCGGGGCAGGGGCACGGACAGACTCACGGACAGGCGGACGCATGGACAGACACGCGGACAGGGATACACAGAAATACACGCACACGGACACAGGCACATGGACAGACATATACAGAAACGCAGGCAGACGGACAGACGGACACATGGACAAACATACAGAGAAAGAGAAGCACACGGACAGACACACAGACAGGCACATGGACACAGGCACATGGACAGACATACACAGAAACAGGCATACGGACAGACACACGGACACAGGCACATGGACCGACATGCACAGAAACACAGGCATACGGACAGACGGACCCATGGACAAACATACAGAGAAAGAGAAGCACGCGGACAGGCACACAGACAGACACATGGACAGACTTACACAGAACAGGCACACACGGACAGGCACGGACGCATGGACAGACACACTGACAGATGAAGACACATGGACAGACATATGGATGGATGCACAGAGACAGACACATGGCCAGGCACACACCAGACACAGGCACATGGACAGACATACACAGAAACACAGACACACGGACAGACAGGCGCACACAGACAGACACACAGACAGACACAGACACACATGGACAGACTCACATAGACACCTGGACAGACACACAGACACAGGCACATGGACAGACACAGGCACATGGACAGACACAAGGATGGACACACACAGACACATGGACAGACACACAGACACATAGACAGACACACAGATACAGACACAGGGACAGACACATGGACAGACACACAGATACAGACACATGGACAGACACACAGACACATGGACAGACGCACAGAGACACATGGACAGACACACAGATGGATACACATGGACGGACACACACAGAGACACATGGACAAACACACATAGACACATGAGCAGACGCACAGAGACACATGGACAGACACACACATAGATATAAATACAGACAGAGGGACACAGACACACAGAGACAGACAGATGTGGACAGACATGCAGACAGACAGACACACGCACACTGAGGCACACACAGGCACACACTCCATTCTCCTGCCCTCACCCTATCCACCTCTCCCACCCACCCACCTGCTCACCTGCTCCCTGCGCTCAGATCCTGGTGACCTGCTGATCTCTAGTTTCCAGTCAGCATCTCAGTCTAGGACTAGAAGATCTGATGGGTCCCTTCCAACCTGGTTGTTCTATGATTCTATGTTAACCAGGTCAGATAAGTATAAATTTACCTGGGCATGGACTGGAAACTAAACATTTCAAGAGAGGGAGAAGCAACCACATAGGCCCTTCATTGTCCTTGAGAGCTTTGGACAAAAAGGAACAGAGGGGCTTTCTTCTCTCTGTTGTGAGTGGCAGAAGTGTGAAGACCGAGGTTGCAGGAAGGGATTTAGGTGAGGAATGAAAAGGTGCTCAGGGATAAACCTTAAGTGTTTAAGGCCAGGTTGGATGGGGTTTGAGCAGCCTGGGCTGGTGGGAGGTGTCCCTGCCCATGGCAGGGGTGGAACTGGATGGACCTTGAGGTCTCTTCCAACCCAAACCATTCCATGATTCCATGATGGGAAAACTAGTGACAGAACTAGTGACAGAATGCTGCTTTTTTGAAAGGGCACACAGCTGTCCATTCCTGTTCTATTAAACCCAGGAAAAATAAAAAATACAGGCAGATAGAGAAAGGACATGAAGCCTTTACTTGCTTATAGGTCAATATGAGCATGGAAAAAAAAGCCTGGAGCTGTTTTTTTTTTTTCCCTCCATGGTGTGCATGTGCATCCTGGGTGAACATGGAACATTTCACTTATGCGTGTGAATCACGGGTGTGCCTGAGCATCCTGCCTGTGTGTGAGCATCGTGGGTGTGCGCGTACATCCCACCTGTGTGTGAGCATCCCTCGTGCCTGCGCTCATGGGGATGCAGGACTGAGACAACAAGACTGCCTGAGGCAGAGTCAGTGTCAGCAGAAGGAGCAAGTGTCAGCAGAAGGTCTTGTCAAAAGAGTTCTTTTTCTTCCCTGAGACTGTAATCTTGTTCACCGCCCCGACCACATTGTTAGTTCAGAAATGGAGCCACTGGTACTGTAATTCACAAGTCTGGCTCTGGGGCACATTAAAGTCACGTCGTGGAGAAGTACAGGCTGAGGGGAGACCTTGTCACTGTCTACAACTCCCTGAATGGAGGTTGTGGAGAGGAGGGTGCTGGTCTCTTCTCCCAAGTGACAGGGGACAGGACAAGAGGAAATGGCCTCAAGTTCTGCCAGGGAAGGTTCAGGCTGGACATCGGGGAAAAAAATTTCACGTAAGGGGCCATTGGGCACTGGCAGAGGCTGCCCAGGGAGGTGGTTGTGTCCCTTCCCTGGAGGTGTTTAAGGGACAGGTGGATGAGTTGCTCAGGGACATGGTTTAGTGATTGATAAGAATGGTTGGACTTGATGATCCTGTGGGTCTTTTCCAACCTAGTGATTCTATGATTCTGTTCTATGATTCTGAAAAGGTGGCTACTTGTTTTAAAATATACATGTTTTTAGAGTACAAACATTAGGGAAAAAGTAGAAAGGGAAGGGCATGCAATAGAAATGTGTCAGTGTGTCAGGCATGTATGCAGGGACTTTCTTAAAAACTTTATGTTTGCTTTTATCTCTTCCATCTCCCTGAAATGTTCAGGCATCAGCAGCATCAGGAGTTGGCAGCACTCGGGGTTATGCAGAGTATCTGTCCTGGGCAATTTAAGTGTTTTCTCCTTCCCTGTCTGCTCTGGCTGCTTTTTTGCCCTCATTCCCTGGCTACCTCCCAGGGACGCAGCAGCTGAGGATCCATCCGACTCCAGAGAGCTTTCCAGCACCAATCTGCGCTCTGAATCTGCAGACAAAAAGGCCAGTTTTGCAGACCTGGGCAGGAATAGTGACACCTTGGCTTGCTCAGCAAGAAGTGCTCCTGGCAGATGACGAGAGGCGTTTCTCCCTCGGGCAGCTGGGTGTTCCGCCTGCTCACTGTCCCAGCCATGGTTGAACGTCAGTACCGTGCACGGCTAATTTGTGACCCAGAATCCCACAGCGATCGCTCAAAGCATGGAGAATCCGTGCTTTGAGCGATCGCTGTGGGATTCTGGGCCACAGCAAATAACATGAGCAAAGAGCTCGACTGGCTGCTAGCGATGACGAGGGAGAACAAGGCAAGGGCACAGCTGCTGTTGGGTTAGGATGCTTCCGATCAGGAAGTCTCTGAAACCGCTCTGTGTAAATGGAAACACGCCCTTGCAGCTGAAACCAGAGGAGGGCAAGTGTGCAGGCTTGTCCGGCAGCCACACAGCCTTTCACTGGAGTTTTGGGCCAGGTTGCTCCCAGCGCGAGGCTACCTCTGCAAGAACAGCTCTCCGCCAGGACTTGGCAGCTGTGGGTCTGCTGTAAGCGGTTGGCATAAGTTATCGCTCGTGGCCCTGGCTGGGTGGATGATTTTGCAGCTGTGCAGTTTCTATAGATATGGGCTAACGGTGTTGCTGCATCAGTATTAAATTGCTAACATAGAAGGTGGGGGGTGTGTATTTTTCATATAAACTTGTGAATAATGCTGAAGAGATTTGCAATATCTCCCTGCCTGTGGCGGGGGAGTTGGAACTAGATGATCTTCAAGGTCCCTTCCAACCCAAACTGTTCTGTGATAGTTCTGATATTTCACTCTAAGCCCTCCTCTTCCCTTCAGTGTAGTCACAGCCTGAGATTTTTCTCTGCTGTTGGAAAACTCCAGAGCTAAAGAGAAATACTGATGTCTCCTCACTGCTGCTACAGGAGTTTAAGCTGTGTCAGGGAGAATAAACTCGTGGCACTCCTGATCATCTGAAGCTGATTAGCAATGAAAGCTGGACTTTCTTATAAAAGTATTCACGTATTTGGGGTGCGCTAGGCATAATCTCTTTTCAGAGCAGCGAGTAGCCAAGGCACGTACTCTGCCTGGGGGGAGCTGGGCTTGCACGCACAGATTTCCCTTGAAGACTTTCTAGGGCTTGGGAATGGCTGGGGTCAGCTGGGTGGAGATCCCTTTCCAGATTTACATGAGCTGAAGAGCAGATGAAAGGGACCGCTGTGCCAAGTTTGCTGAAGTTAAGAGTGGGTTTGGCCTCAAAGATGCTGTTGCCAGCTGACGTGGGTGAAGGACGCTCAAAAACATGCCAGAATTTTGCTGGATTTTACTATATTTCTTGCAATGCACACGTACATATGTAAGGCACGATGGAAGCCCTTGGGGTCGACTTTGTGGGTTTTATCTTTAAGTAGCTAAGTGAATTTATTTTAACTGAACTAACTTAACTCTCCAGTATTTTAGCATTCAAATGCAACCAGGAAGACCAGCAGTGAAATTAATATGCCATGGAGCTTTGTCTTGCAAACTGGGGAAGAGCCTGGCTGTTAGCCTGTTTGCTTCACTGTGCTTTTTAAAAAGCAAGTCTGCTTTGTGTGGTTTAGTATATTTTATATACTAGCAGCTGATTAAATGGAGTAACTTTGACTAAAACTCGTGCATACTTGGCATATAAACATAGCATCATTGAGGATACTTAGTTTACATGCTGTCTGACCTGTCTTGGGGTATACTTAACTGTGGTATTTTTAGTAAGCTGGTGTTGTCTCTGCATTTCTCGGCAGGGATTCCTCTTGTTGCATTCCTTGCTTTTAGTACAGCCAGAGTTGAAATAAAATATTTTGAATTCTCTGCTCTAATCTCTTCTTTGCCTGCTGACCTTCATTTTGTGTTGTTTACAAGAGGAATTAACGTGGAGGAGATGCGATTAACTAAAAAAAAAATGTAAATGGGAAATAATACTATAAAACTATCAGGTCACTTTTAATCACTCACCTTTAATCACTCATTTTTTTGTGACTCGTCGGGAGCAGATTTTTGGAAATGTGTTTGAAGGTGTAGATTTTTGGAACAATGGTGGCACTGACAATATTTCAGGATTTCAGGCTGACATAGTGCTCACGTCCAGCAGCTGCAGGTGGAAAGCTCTGTGCTTACAGCAGTCCAGACCTGCCTCTTGGGAAGCATTTTCCTTGTAAGTGACATTCGGTTGGTAATTGGTTAAATGTCCTCAAGTACTGAGCTGACCTCATTCCTTTACCTTCCTCATTTTTGGGGCAGCAAACATTGCAACATCAAAAGCTTCTGCTTCTGCTGAGCTTAGAAAGAACACCCGTATGAAGCAAGGTGATGGTGCTTACAAGGTTAAAATGTTCATCTTTTGCCTGTCTTCTAGTGGTTTTGGCAGTGTTAACTCTGCAGAGGGTGAAACAATCTCCCAGTTAATGCTGTGTCCCACTTCCCACTTCAGACAGATCTTGGGGAGAGAAGCAGTGATTGCATACGGTTTCATGTTAAAACAGTGTTCTTCCTTTGTGTCCTGTTGTCCTGTCCCTCCTGGAACTAGTGCTAAAGTGATGAACGTGTGTCCTTGCTTCTGCCAGCCACTGCCCAGCAGGCAGGGCAGGATCTGTGTGGTGGTGTGAGGCAGTGACTGAGTGGGAGGGTGTTCTCGGTGGCACTTTGGGTGTCACCTTGCTGCTAGCACGAGAGATGGCTTTGGCAGCCCTCTGCATGCTGCCAAGCCAAGGTTTCCCATTGCAGCAGCGAGGAGCCACAGCTCCTATGCCATGCATGGAGTCATCTCCTGGGATGATTTGTGCCTGAGAGGCTCCTTTAGACCTTTAGGAGCAAATGGGCTCTTGGTGCATTTTTTGTTGTTGTTCTGTATGATAAGGTGTTCTTATGATGATAAGATGTTCTCTGATTTCTCACAGAGATAAGGATGTTCTTTCAGCGCGGAGGAGCAGAGCCACAAATACCCCTACCTATTACTTCTTGTAGGTAGATTTTTTTGCTCATGTGAGGCACAATGTCTTGAGATGGGTCACAAGCAAACTCTATTACCTGTTCAAAGCTACTAAACCTCCACTTAGATCTGGCAGCTCTTTGTATAGGTCAGAAAGGCATACGGAATAATGCTGCTGTTTGCTATAACCTCCCCTGTGTAACTGAATAACTTTGTCCTCTTAATCTCAGCCCTCCTTCCTTACCTTCATTCATTGCCATGTCTGAAATTTGTCATATAAGGGTGAGATCTATAAAACTGTATAAAGAGGAATGCTCTGGGGGCTGTTGGCTTCAGCTCTTTCTGGTAATGCTTTTGTTTTCCTGTGTTTACAATGTACAAAGTGATCTTCTTCCAGGATGCAACATATGCTCTTGAAAGCTGTTTGACTACATAATAGACTTAAGAAATTGATGTTTCCTGAATGCCACTTCTCCGTGTGCATCCAAGCACTTCACGAAACTGACAATAACCCTTGTAGCTGTTTTGTCATACACAGTAGAAACACTGATCTGTTTTGTGATTTTTAAATGTGTTAAAAATGCAGAAGATTCTTGCAGCCCAAAAGATTTATGCATGCTGGTGTTGGAAACATTTCCCCTTACATGGAAGATCACACGCAAGGACAAATGAAAAGGATAATCAATGAATTACACAGAAGTTTGTTTAAAAACTTATTTCCAATTCAGATTGCTTTGCTATGACCTCTCCCAAAGCTGTTTAAATTTGGTATTGCAGCAATACGGTTAAGAGGGCATTGCTTAGGCTGACATCTCTGGAGTTCCTAAGTGCTGACTGGCAAAGTGGTTTATCTCTGGGTTCCTAAGGGCACCGAAGCCTGTTCCCTGCATACAACAGAATCACTAGGTTGGAAAAGACCCACAGGATCATCGAGTCCAACCATTCCTATCAATCACTAAACCATGTCCCTCAGCACCTCGTACACCTGTCCCTTAAACACCTCCAGGGAAGGTGAATCAACCACCTCCCTGAGCAGCCTCTGCCACTGCCCAGTGACCCTTTCTGTGAATGAAATTTTCCTGATGTCCAGCCTGAACCTTCCCTGGCAGAGCTTGAGGCCAATCCCTCTCGTCCTGTCCTCTGTCATTTGGGAGAAGAGCCCAGCATCCTCCTCTCTACAACCTCCTTTCAGGTAGTTGTAGAGAACAATGAGGTCTCCTCTTAGCCTCCTCTTCTCCAGGCTAAACACCCCCAGCTCTCTCAGCTGTTCCTCATCAGGCCTGTTCTCCAGCCCCTTCACCAGCTTTATGGCTCCTCTCTGGACTCGCTCCAGAACCTCAACATCCTTCTTGTGATGAGGGGCCCAGAACTGAACACAGGATTTGAGGTGCGGTCTCACCTGTGCCGAGTCCAGAGGGAGAATAACCTCCCTAGACCTGCTGGTCACACCGTTTCTGATCCAAGGCAAGATGCCATTGGCCTTCTTGGCCACCTGGGCACACTGTTGGCTCATGTTCAGTTGCTGTCAATCAACACCCCCAGGTCTTTCTTCTCCTGGCAGCTTTCTCTTTTTGATAAAGATATTGCAAACAATGACAGGGATTGATTTTTTGATTAACAAATCAAATTCTACCTCCTATCTTACTGTGGATGAAACTCGTAGAGTTGCTGTGGACTGTGTACACAGCGGCTCTCCCTAGCTCTATTAAATGAAACTAATCTCCTAAAATTTATGGCTTTGATTTCTCCATTTGTATTTTGGCATTTCGGACACATTATCGTCGGAGAGTAAATAAAAGCACAAGACCTAACCTGTCCAAAGTATGTGGTCAATTAATGTTTTCCTGCTGCGTTCGGTGTGTTGGAGAATTATTTAAGTTCCTTGATGAAATGGTTGACTCATAAACCAAAGCTTCAAGCACAATAGCTGTCTAATAGATCCCTTACCAGGTGTAGAGGTTTTACAGATGCGTGCTGCTAAGTGTAATTGTCACTTCTCCAAGAACAAATGAATCATGCTACTTCTGCTGAACTCAGTGCTGCAAATCAAAAGTTGGTCTCAGCATCCTGTTGGGTCTGGATGTTTTGCAAGTATTATTAGCTGTAGAGTTAGTACTTCTTGAATGTTAGCTTTGTTGATGACCAATTGCATACCAAGCAGGTAGAAGTATAAAAACCTTCTCTGAATTTGTATTTTATCATGCTGAAGTTTCCTGGATTTAATTTGCTTCTGTGTCAAAGCTTCACATGAGCATTTGCCTGCCAAGTGAGGTGCTTTGGGCGATGACTAAATATGCTGAGTTGCTCTAACATTTGCAAACAAACCTGGCTTGTGGGAAGCTGCAAGAAATGTGGAATAAGCCTTTTTTCCCCTGCATTTTCAAATTCTGCCCTGTTCTTTGATCCCTACATAACCCTACCCTTTGAGGGTCAGTGATTTGAACAAAGTGGCTATTCCTCTTCAGTTATCTCTTGGAAGCGTTCCTCTCCCTCTGTGACCTTGAGAAAATGATTTCACTTCTTGTCGGCTGTCTTTGCTGTGACTGGAGGGTAATTGCTTTTTTCTGTGTGCAAGTTGAGGCTTTCTGCTATAAAATGTAGAATTGATTTCAAAAAGGACTTAGTCCTAATTTCAAGTAACACTTTGGCTTTTAAGGTGTCTGAGTGTTGGCGGATGTTTCTGTTGCTGTTGTGGTTCCTAAGGATGTTACCAGTGTTAGACAGAAACTAACAAATACTAATTTGCAGAGTAATGTGGTTTGGTTATTAAATCCATACACCTCAAAGTATCATATGGTTTCAGGCCATATGTTTAGCTAATTAATTCATAAGCAAACAAGTTTGCACTGCTGCCTGTTTTGTTTCCCCCCCATCCCTTTACTTCATGCTGTTTTAAACTTGTGGGGAGGCATTTTGGATTAAGGAAGTGTTTCTCCTGTGCACTTGTTGGGTAAGGAGTCCCTAGCAAGTGCTAGTTATGGAAAAATGCCTTCTCTTAGATGTCATATAGTTGCAGGTTTGGAGCAGACTGCAGCTTGGTAAAGGAACTCCTCTGCATCTCTTGAGTTAAAACCATGGCATCCATATTCAGATAGAGGTCTTCAAGCTCAAATCAGGTCTTGAAGCTCTTAGAAATGAGCAAAAGCTATCTCCTTGTACATTAACCATTATTTTATCACTTGTCAAGATAGGTGTCTGAACATACAGGTCTAGTTCTTGACCTGGTCCTGTGTCTTCAGGTTTAGTTTCACTCGATACAATGAAGACTTGGGAAGCTGTTGACCCTTATAGCTTCGTCTTTATAGGCTTTCCCTTAGATGTGCTATTTCTATGCACATAATTTAATTGAAAGATCCTGTTAACCTTTTCTAGAAGAATAATCTCCTAACCCAGGAGGCTTTTAAAAATGCTGACTTTGTGAATCATCGTTTTGAGAATCATCTCCTAGCCAAACAGTAGGGAAAACCTTTGACTTAAATAACAATAATTAAACCTTTAACCAGTTTGGAGGATGACATTCTCTAATGTTTAACATTGCCCTGCCCTTTAGAAAAAGAAATTTGAGGAACATTTTTGCATGCTCAGGTTCACATGTCGTGCTAGTTTGGGTGCATGGCACGTGTGCTTGCCGAAAAGTGTGTACGTGTTCAGTTCATTCACATGGGTCCTCGCAAGCTTTTGAGCAAGACCTCACATAGTAGCTGCAGGACAATGTAGAGGCAGAGGAATCTGAATTTGGCTTGAAAGACACAATGATAATTAGTTGTGCTTGAATGTTTATGTATGCACTTGTGTGGATTGCAGGGTAGCAGATGCTTATAGTGAATTTCTGATTCTGGTTTGGTGGCTCATTCCTAACTGGCAGTACTGGTATGGAGGGGTCACTCTAAGCTGATCACTGACCTTGTGAACTGGTGCAAGCTTTCAGCTCTTTGTCCTGGGTTATGGTAATGCATTTATCCCTTGTGTCATGTATTTGTCCCTCAGTTCACTCCTGTACAGTGGCCTTTTGGCATGTTGTTAAGCCTTACAGTAGTCTTGTAAACTTGACTTATTGCGTGCATGGAGGCTCATTAATAGGAAAAATACTTGCACTTGTAATGCAGTTCAAAATTTCCTGGGTTTTATTTAAAAATATATATGACATAGTGATAAATAAGCTAGTCCAGCAGGCCTGATTACTTACGGAATTTTCTCCACCTCCCTACCAGGTGTAAGCAGAAAAGCCTCTTGCAAAAGACTTGAGCTGGTTTTTTCCATATCTTATTGAATTCTGACTTCCATATCGCACAGAAAGCGCAACCTGTGCCGCGGTCACCTTTGCAGCTTCTTGTTTGCTCTAGCTACAGCTGAAGTGGCTGCACTTGCCAGGCTGAACTGCAGGCTGGAAAATTTTGCATGGGCATACCCATCACCTTCTGCAAGGGATTAAAATGTAGTGTAAGGGGCAGGGGAAGATGCAAGTGCGAGGGAACACCAGTGTATATATGACTGGATGGCAGTCCCATTATGTAGAGATGACACTAAGCAAGTTGGTAAGGCAGACTGCATTCGGGAAGCCTTGTCTGCTCTGTTAAAAACAGGAAAAATAAAAAATGCAGGCAGTTGCAGAGAGGTCATGATGCTTTTGTTTGCTTATAGGTCAATATTGAGCAGAGCATAAGACGTTTTTCGAGCCAGTAGGGGTATCAGACCACTTGTCATGAGAGTTTAAATGACTGTATATCTGTTCTCAGGGTTTGCAGCCTTTGTCAGATTCCCAAGTAATTCTGACATCTCTGGAGGTCTTCGAGGCCGTAGCCAGTCGTCTGCTTTCCTTGGCAGGTTCCTGGAACCTCTAACTTCCCTACCGTTTTTTCTGGCCTTTCAAACTCATCATCATCTGCCTTTGAAGCAAGCAAAAGCAGGCTGCCACTCTGACCATGCCTTGCAGAACAAAAATACCCTTTGGTGGTACTTCGTATTGATTTCTTGTTCTATTCCCACTGCTAAGTGGTTGCATTAAGGTACAGGAAAGGACTCCTAATGTTTTCAAAGGTTTTTCTGTCATTTTTGGAAGGTCATCTAATTGCCTCATTCTTTCTGAATTCAGTACAGAGCTCATTTAGATAAGAAATTCAGATCTGAACTCTAGTTGAGCAATTGCAGAGCTATCGTGAATTTCCAGTTGTGCAGACTGAATACTTTTTGGTTTCACAAAACACGTCAGGCTCAAACAATGCACTAACATTGGTATCAGCTGCGTATAGCTTCTTATTGTTTTTAAGCGTTTATGGGGACTGACTTTGTGTCTTGAAATACAAGTTTAAGAAACCGTTAAAATACAGAGTCCTGAAATATATACTGGTAGGAATACAGGGATGTCGCCAGGTTTTAACAACTGTTTACAGCATATGAAAAATTATTGTCTCGGAGTGAGTGCTGCACACTCTTTTGTGCTGTGTTGCTTCTGAAGGAGAGTTTCATGATCTCTGGAGGAGATGAACATCTTTGAAACTACAGTGATGGGGGCTGCATGTGAATTGACAACTACATAGATGAAAGAACTTGGCAATGAAGTTAAGGGGTTTTCTACCCCTCTCCCCTCTTCGTTTTTCCTTACTGCTCCTTTTCTCAGGTTCATATTTCTCTCTGTAGCTATTTTTCTAGTGTTGCCTTTTAAAAGCTCGCTCAGTCTCATGGGGGGTTGTTCCCATGAAGGAATCCCAGTTAGATACTGGTGGCTGTGACATGTCCCTCTTTACAGTGCATTGCTTTGAGCAGTCCCCTACCAAATTCCCACTTAACCTGTCGATCATTAACATGAGAGTAGAAAGTTAACCAAATCAGGTTTGGGGTTTATGTTTTTTACCTTCGTCGGATCCTCCACCATGTATCGGTTCCTGCATGAGGCTGTGAACTTGACCATTTAGCTTCTCTGGCCCAGAATAACAGGTCTGTTTAAACGAAGAGTCCTTTCCCTGCTGTTTATTTTAGTGATGACACATCTGTGTGGAGGACTTTTATTCCAGGGAGATAAAAACATTGTGGAAAAAACAACCTCCAAACACTGGGCTTGTCTTTTGATATTTGCAAAATTGGTTAGTATAAGAGGTTTTTTGCACAAAAGCTTGTTTTCCTTTTAGCACGCAGTAAAAATAGAGCTGTGATGCTGGGGAGATACTAGAGGGGGGAAAATTCCAGAGAGCTGCTAACATGGATAAGCAATTTCATTGCCCGAAGCATCATTTTGTGTCCTATACAGTCTGTACAGAACATACACGAAATCAGGGTGCTGAGAATGTAAAGGTCTGGGTTTGCCTGCTGAGCAACTTTTAATATATTGCCATCCTCATAATAGATGTGCACAGGGATTTACTATAGAGGCTAAAGAGCTTGTCTTTTGCCCAGAGTTTAAAGAGATGCTTTACCAATGTGACTGTTGAAACATGACTTAATTCTTTCCTGTGTTTCACTCCCAGCAGAACATGAGCGCTTATTAAATGTGCTTTGAGTTACGTTTTCTCTTTGCTGCAAGCAGGACAGTAATGTAGAAAGATTTATTTTCCATGTGTAAGCCACCTTCTAATTACCTAGTGATGTGTTTTTCTCGTATAAGTATTTTAAGCTCTGGGCTAAAGCTCTGAGCTAAAGCTCTGAGTAAAGAATGTTTAGTATTATTAGAAAATCAAGCTTCCCTCTGAAATTTAGTCTCAGGCTACTGTAGTCAAAGTGTATCTCAAATTGCTAGTAAGGTCATTGGACAATAGTTCCTTACAGTATAACATGCTTTGAGAACGAGGATTAAAGGGGATCCTTCCTCTCTGTCTTCAAGATCCTCAGCTGCGTGCTGAGCAGTGTGTAGTAAGTTTTAGGTCACGTTCACCCTCTGTTTAACTTTTTATGATAATGTTTTTCTGTGTATTCCATTAGCTTTGTTTCTATTGAAATACTGTTGCTGCATTCAAGTTGCCTTTTTTGGAAGAATTGTGTTGTGTTGTTGGCCGCCGTCTGTTGGGTCTTGACGGGTAACGTTCTCTCCGTTCCCCTTGAGTCCTACCTCTTCACATCTGGTCTGCCTTGAGACCATCCTTAGTTCTGCAGTTTTCAAGAAGAAAAACAGTAATGCATCTTAAAATGTCTCCTTCATATTCTGAATATTTCAGGGTGTTTTTTGTTGTTGTGGTTTACCTTCTACGGTGCAATAATCTCTTGGTTCTTGCTGTTAGGAATATATTCAAGAAATCTAAGTTAGCTCTGCATGATGTTAGCATGTTCTGTATGACCTTTTATTATCTCACATTTTCTTTATTCTGCAATTCTTACACTTTCACTGGATGCATTCCTTTATGTAAAATGATAACGTGTGCAATGCAATATATTTTGACCTTCTCTTAATAGCGTTTTAGATTTCTGCTTCAAACATTCTGCTTCTTTCTTTTTGTCTGTTTTATTTACCTTTCTTTTTGCTAAGGTCTTGGTTTCTTGCTAGTTGTAATCCGATGGCTTTGCTCAGCTTCAGCTGGGTAAGACCTCTTTGTCAACCATGTGCCTGTCTTGTGCTGGTGCTTCTACTGCAGTAAATTAGGTGAAAACTGACCTTGTTTGATTACTTTTTGAGGGGCTACCTCAATTTTTCCCAGCTTCTCACTACCTGGGCAGGATGGAGGCATAGTAGAGGAATGAGAACACCCTTTGCAGCATCATCAGAAGCTGAGCTTGGTTGCTCCTGGTCACCGCACACACCCTGGATATGGTTTTATAGCTGTGGAACTGACTGTATGAAGAAGTTAGAGTAAGGGTGAGGCAGTGCAGTGGCTGTAAGCCGGAGGGTTATCAGTGGGCATGAGCTGGCACTGTAACAGGCACAGTCAAGAAAAATGCCTGTATGGAGGGAACGTCTTATCTTTAGGAATGAGTAAGTTGCCAAAGAAGTTGTTCAAGAAAGACTTGGCAGGAGCAGTGCGGCAGAAGAGATGCCCACCTCTCCAGGGGACTGCTGCCCTGCGGAGACATGATAGCTTCAGGGCTGGGGAGGAAGCTTACTCCCTGCTGCTTCTGTGAGTATTGATTTGTCCCCGTGTTTGAAACAGATGTGCTGAATTACAGTACTGACCCTGTCTTTGCTCTGCTGCTTTTGAAAGAAAAAAACAAGTCTCATAAAACCTTCTGCACCTTAGTACTAGAGTTGGAGTTCAGTCTCTGTAGGTTCTTCGTGGTTGGACTCAATGATCCAGTGGGTCCTTTCCAACCTGGTGAGTCTATGATTCTATGATTCATTGGAGCAAATTTTAGTGGCAGTCAGGTTTCCACTGCACCAGAAATTTGTTACCTCTTGTTGAAAGAAGAGAGTAGCTCAGTTTCAGAGGAAACAGACTTATTTTACTGGAATTCCCTACATGACCTCTGCAGGTGCCTGAATTTTGTGTTACGAACTTGTAGAATACAGCTTGGCGGCTGTCAGATGTGTGGACAGTGTGGTTTTTTTTTTCCTTCGGTAGTCTATTTAAAGTTCATAGAAAGAGTCAGTGATAAGATTACACAAAAAGTTACCACTACAATAGTTCCTTTTCATTGGTTGTTTGCTCTTTCTCCCCTCAAAACAAAAGAGTAAAATACAAGAAACCACAGTACTTGCATCCTGGAGCAGTGTCTTCTGATAAAGTAATTTTTAGGAAAATGCTGCTAACATCAAGCCAAGGAAATGTACAGGTACAAATGCTTTCTTTTTTAATTTCTCCAGGAGTCAGTCATCTTTTTCAGTCACCCTTGTTACTCTGATGATCTGGTACTCTGAAACTTAGTGATTTTCAGCAGCAGTTGCTTAGGCACGGGTCTGGCACGGGTAAGGACATTCAGCTCTTCAAGACCCACCAGGCTTTTCAGCGTTGAGCTTCTGTAGCAGAAATGCCATTAGCTCACTGCATGGTTGGGCAACACCTTGTTTACAGATGTGCGAAGTGCGTGTTTTACAAGACGGGAAGCGGAGAGGGGGAGGAATTTATCTGACTGATGCATCTGTAAGAAATCAACTCTTGTCTTATCATCTTCTGCTTCTACACCGGAACATGGAGCCTTCACTTTCAATACTCCTTGTCAGTCCCGGGCAGGAAGAAAACAAGGTCAAAACCTTGCGTTTACATAATGTTAACTCCTTTATTCTTTGGGCAGGAGATTAAATCTTCAGAGACGGTTGCATTTCTGAATGATGAGCCTATTATTTTTGTACTGGTTTGAAGGCAGTTTAACAGGGCACATGGTGGCACGGTTTTGTCCTGAGTAACACAATGCCATGGTCTAACAGTTGCATCCAGAGTCATTTTTTATCTTCTTTTATTTCTGAGAATGATGGGAAAAGGAACTTTTTTTTTTTAATAACTTCTATTTAAAGCTAGCAGTCATTTGTACTTGCCTGACTTTTTTTGATAGTACAGCTGTACACAGTGAACAGTACTGTCTGGCATGATGTTTAGTATCTTAAAATGGAGGCACCAGGTATCAGTGCAGCTGCAGACGTGCAGGGTTAACTCCTATCTTATGGGGGTACAGCAGGAAAATACAAAAGTTTTAAGTTTGACTTCTTACAGGGTGGCTGGCCCTCTGAAGATACAGCAGCGAGGCAAGCCATGATGTGCATTTACAGTGTCAGTACACATCTTTTCTTTCTTTCTGTAAAAGTGTAAAAATCTGTTGAAGGATGTAACTAATTCAGTGTATTGCTTGTATTTTTTGTGGATTAAAGCCCACCACAGAATTTCACTTCTCTCATAGCACTCCAGGTACTACCCCATGCTCACTGGAAATAAAAGTAAGCACGCAAAGAAATATTTAACATACAAATACTTAGCATACTGTAACTTGCCAAAAGGTGATTCATTTGTGGGCTTTTTCAGTGTAATCTGGCTTCCCAGATATGAGTGGTCTTCTAAAAAGTATCATTCAACCATCTTAAAACAGGGATGTAGCTACACATCTTTGCAGAGCACCTTGATTCAGGTTTTGTGCACACTGTTATCCCTGAACTTGTCGGTGTTGCATTGTGTAGCATTACCTTCAGGACTGTCCCACTCAGCTTTCATGATCTTCCTCTGATTTCTTAGCTTTTTATTGGATTGCTGTATCATCTGCATGTGAACCTTTTTATAGCTCAACTTTGTTTACCAGATAGCTGCACACAGCTGATTCTTGGTTTACAGGGTGTTCCACATATGCAGGACAATTGCAGGTACTTTTATGGATCAGATAGCAAGCTTTCATATGTCAAGGTAATAAACACAAAGAATTATAGACTTGCTCTATACTTTCAGCTTTGTTCTTGAGATTTCCCCTGGGTTCAAGCCTCAGCACAGCAAGGTTTTTGCAGGAGGAAGGAGCAGGCTAGTGCCAAATGCTCTCTTGGTGCTTAGAGTAGGTGCCTCTACTAGGAATGGTTGGACTCGATGATCCAGTAGGTCTCTTCCAACCTGGTTATTCTGTTATTCTATGATTCTATACTGCAGGTTGTTGGAGGAAGTGAGGGTTCATCTGGGAGGATGGCCCTGCTTGTAGGAGAAAAAAAAGTCGCATCTATTTATTTCAATTTTAATATGGACTTATGTGATGTGGGCATTTTAAAAAAAGTAATTTGAAGCTTGCTGTCTTGAAGCTACACAGTGATCTCAAACTTTGCTGCTAGTAATGATTATGCAAGACTGGTCTTCTCTGTCTCTTGGACCTCTTGGTTGTGGTCCCATTGGCTCTGTTGTTAGAAGATGCAGCCTTTTGACCAAGAAGGCTCATTAAAACAGACTTTGGGTTCCATACCTTTATTTTTGTCTTATGGAAGAAAATTTGGTTTGAGTGAAGTGCATAAGTAGAATTTAGAGGAGTCTCTTTGTTGGAGGGGAGAAAATGAGTTTTTCAGAACTTCTTGCAGGTGGCACCTCATCCACCCATGCCTTAAACACTTATAAAAGCTTCCAATCCCTATTAATAATTTTGTCAGTTTTTAATGCTCTTTTGGAAGAATTTCTCCAGACCACTCTAACTTTGAAGAGAAACTAAGTGCCTGCAGAACCTGCGTCCTGCCTTTATGAAGTTTACTCTTCTGTAGTTTGAGAATAGGAACTGACCTATATCTGTAGGGTAGGAGCAGATCTATTTCGTAAGTACACACCAAGTCCAATGGATCACGTTTCAAACAGTTGTAGCATAATTTGAATTGGGCTGCCCCAGAGCCTTAAACGGAGGAGTATCTCCAAGGATAAAGATTCTACAGCCTCTGCGCAACCTGCTCCAAGGTTTCCCTGTCCATTTTCTGAACAGAGTGGCTTTCATTTTCTGGGATACAGGAATACATGTGTATGTATATATACAACATGGGTGGTTGTTAGCAGCTCTAAAGAAAGCCACAGTTGGTTTTGACTAATTCCACCCAGTTCACCATGAATTTTAGAAACTTAAAGGGGAAGACAGGTTTCTTTCAATGTCTTTTGTTAAGATCTCTCACAGCTGTAGGCACAGCTGAATTTTAGGTTGCTGCTGCTCCTTTTGTGTCAGGGACTGACAAGTAGCTGCTAGGGTTTCTGGGAGAACTGTTCACTCCAATGTCATTTTTACTGGATCACTACAAATATTCTGGCAGCAATTTGAATATGAGAATCACTTGTAAACCATGCTGATGCCTCTTACTAACTTGACGATTGCTGTTACTGGGGAAGAATATCTCTGGGAACCAGTGGTAGCTGTGTGTCCCCAGTTAGGTTTTGTGTTTCTAACACAATTTGTACTTCTGTAGTCTTCCTCCCAAGTTGCCACTTGTGGGTTATTATGCTGAAAGTCTGGTGTTGCCATGTAGATATTCTTCCTGTTTCCATCTAACCTAGTTTGCTACAGATCCTTCTATTTCTTTCTCATTTTTAAAGAGAAAACCTGAACCAGTTCTTAACCCCTAGCTGGGAGTTAACTCTGCAGTGTCCTTGCACATTATATAGTTGTGTGCTGTTAGAATCACAGCAGTTGAGTAAACCTGAATGCTTTGCCCTTTCTTCTTTCTTGTTTTATTTCTGTAAATACTTTTGCAATCTGCACTTTATTGCTCTTAGCAGGACTGTGCTATAAGCTGGCAGCGGCAAGGAAGTTTCCAGCATCACGGTGCTGGGGTATGGGCATAGCGGCCAGGCACAGGGTACCCCCTTTAAATATTTCATTCCAGGAAAATGCGTGCTGTTGCAAAAATCATTTTTACTGTAGTGCTGAGGGATGACAGGTCTGTTACTGCTAATGCTGCTAGTTGCAGCACAGGAGACCCTTGTTTCTAGCTGGATGCATCCTTCTAGGGTGGAGAGGCGATGGTCTACTCTTTTCCACCCATTCTCAGAACTTCCATGATTTTATTTATATTTTATTTATATTATTACATCCAGCTTTTTCTTCCCCCTTGGCTATCTTTCTAGATGTTCTCCCTCTGGCTGAAGTTATCCTCTGGTGCAGCAAAAGCTGTTGACTGAAAGGGGATGAAATGCATGTGAATCCCCTAATCCTAGGACGTTCAGATCCTGTTTTGAGCAGTTTAGATTTGCTGAAATTGTGAATAAAACTATAAGGAGGACCTGTAATTTGTCTTAACGCATCTATCTAAAGACTATTAAATTCTGGTTTGATGAGATATTGAGCATAACTAGGTATTCAATTTTGCAGCATCCATTCTTGGTTTTTTTAATGAAATAATTGAATTACCACCATTGTGTTTATGTATGAAGGTTATTCTCACTGAAGGACAAGGGAGGATGGAATAACAAGTAAAGTAATGGCATGAAACCATCCCCCTAGTTAAACTGGCCAAAGTCTTCCTTTACCCTCATTGTTTCCAAATGTTTTGAAATACCATTGAGGTTAAACTGTTTGAGATGAGCTTCTCTCCTTTGTCCTGCATTTTTACGCTTCCCTGAGTTTTATACAAATTATTTATTTCTAAACTTCCTTACGCTGGTGCTGTCAGTGAGTGTGAAAGCTCAGCGCTGTGGGTCCTGCTGAGTCAGCATCAGGCTGGTGGATTTGCCGCTGATGTGAGGTGGGCCAAAAATCTGCATAGATCTCTCTCTTTGCTAGAGAGGCAGTTTCAAAATAAAGTTGAAAAGTAGGTTTTTTGTGCATTTTAAGAAAACTAAAGTGCAAAATCTGCAGCACTCATGCTTCACCTGGCTTCCCATAAAATAAATGTACTTGCACTTTCAGATCAATATGGATTATGATTTATAGAATCATAGAATAGTTTAGGTTGGAAGGAGCCTTGAAGATCATCCAGTTCCAACCCCCCTGCCGTGGGCAACGACATCCCAGCCTTGAACACTCCCAGGGATGGGGCAGCCACAACTTCCCTGGGCAACCTGTGCCAGTGCCTCACCACCCTTGTAGTGAAGAAATTCTTCCTTATGTCCTGCCTAAGTCTGCCTCTCTCTAGTTTATACCCATTTATTCTAAACTTCTTTTTATTGCTAACGTTCAGCATGCTTGGAACTTAAGAGGGTATTCAAAAAAGGCAAAAAAAAGAAAATCTGGGATTGGCACCAAGTAGAAAGGAAAGGGGAATACATGCGAGGGGCAGTTAAGGTTTTGGGAACAGAAGGGACGAACTGGGCAGCTTTGGAAGATGGACAGAGAATGGTTGACAGCATTGATTGGGGCTTTCTTCCAGAGAGCATTTTCAATTCTTAAGTTCATTTACAAAAGCCAACAGCAGCATGAGTGTTGTTTTTTTGGAGGAGGATTACTTTGTACTTTTTGAGGAGGGAAAAGAGGAGTCACTTCAGCAGTGGCAGGGACTGGGAAGCATCACTTGAACAACAAAATGCAATTCAAGATTTCCAAAATCAAGTGCCTAAAATTAGGCTTCGAAGTCCTAATTTAAAAATGGAGAAAGTGGCTGTTTTCCAAGAAGGCTGAGCAGCCAGGCCTGACGACACATCGGTCTCGGAAGCCAGGACAATTCTTTAGATGCCTATTTTGGGGATTTTTTTGGAACTCAAGTTCAGGCACTTAAATGTGAAAACTAGGATCTGTTGTTTCACAGAGTTCTTGAGCAGCAGGGTGAGAGCTGGAGGATTCTGCTGAAAGGGAGCAGGCTCCCAGTGCTTTGAGCTTTCAGTCTAAAATGTTTTGTTCCTACTGTGTGGTTTGCTTAAAAAGGGTGGCCTGAGACATGGGGTGAACCTTTATGTTTTTGTACCTTATCTTTGCACGTGGAAATTGAAGTTACTCCAAGAAACTCAAGAAACGGCATTAAAATGTGATAAAGAATTCTTAAATCACCTTTTTTTGCCATAGTTTCTCCAGAGTGTGTTTTCTGTGGGTAGCATGGGAGAGAATTTCCTTTGAAGGACTGGTGCTGGTGAAGTGCATGAGTATTTAGTAGCCCTTTCCTCAGAGAGCCATAATGTGCATTAGAAGAGCAGATCATCAGTGCTAGTAGCCTGTATGAAAAACTTGTATAATTTTTCTTTTTTAAAAAAAGGAAAAGTACTGCAAGAAAAGCACATTTCTTTTTGATTATTTCTTTTTGATTTCCACACCAAGGAGCACTGGAGCCATCCATGCCTGGACTAAGCAGTAAGACAGAGCTCTCATCATCTTCCCAAACACATGAGGGGTCGCTGCAGCATAGTGTGTGTCCCAGCTTGTAGTGCCAGAAGTGGACTGAGCATGGAGAATATTCTGTGGAAGTCCAAAAACACCCCAAAACTGACTATCTAAGATCAGAGGATTTTTGGAAACGCAATATTTTAATGATACAACTCAGTCTTGTTGAGGCAAGGTGTGACTCCAGCCTTCATTGGAACTAGATGATCTTAAGGTCCCTTCCAACCCAAACTATTCTATGATTATGTTTGTGGTACAGAATTGGAAGACCAGTAATTTTTTATTGATTTGTTTAAAACATCAGATATGTATTTTCCCAGGTTAAATATTTGGACTTGAAGGAGTAAAGTATCTTTCAGGTTGTAAGCCTGAGCATATCCAGCCTCTGATCCGGCTTGCCTTGCTCTTCAGACCTTGGTGTATTGGTAAGATTAGGTAGCAGAGGGGATGATTTCTTTCCTTTCCATTCTAGAAAGGCAGATTAGGAAAAAATAACTAGTGTATACAGAGGAATCTGTTTTAAGAAGCAGTGTGTGGTAAAATTGGGTAATTTTTTTTCCTGAGCAAACATACCAAATAAGGCTACAGATGTTATCTATCTGGACTTCTCTAAGGCCTTTGACATAGTCCCCCACAACTTCCTTCCCTCTAAATTGGAGAGATATGAATTTGATGGGTGGACCGTTCGGTGGATAGGGAATTGGTTGGATGGTTGCATTCAGAGAGTAGTGGTCAGTGGCTTGAAGTCCAGATGGAGATCCATGACAAG
This sequence comes from Coccyzus lansbergi, assembly GCA_033558105.1. Taxonomy (NCBI): domain Eukaryota; kingdom Metazoa; phylum Chordata; class Aves; order Cuculiformes; family Coccyzidae; genus Coccyzus; species Coccyzus lansbergi. Next base: position 729,929 of record JAUMJK010001007.1, read on the forward strand.
TGATGTCCCTCCAGGGTCCATATTGGGAGCAGTGCTGTTCAATATCTTCATCAATGACGTAGATAGTGAGATCAAGTACACTCTTAGCAAGTTTGCAGGTGACACCAAGCTGAGTGGTGTGGTTGCCACGCCTGAGGGACAGGATGCCATCCAGAGGGACCTGGAAAAGCTTGATAAATGAACCAGTGTGAAGCTCATGAAGTTCAACCAGGCCAAGCACAAGGTCCTGCACTTGGGTGGAGGCAACCCCTGATATCAGGACAGACCAGAGGGTGAAGGAATTGAGAACAGCCCTGCCAAGAAGGACTTGGGGGTACTGGTGGATGAGAAGCTGGACATAAGCCAGCAGTGTGCGCTTGCAGCCCAGAAGGCCAACTGTATCTTGAGTTGCATCCAAAGGAGCTTGGCCAGCTGATTGAGGGAAGGGGTCCTGCCCCTCTACTCTGCTCTGGTGAGACCCTACCTGGAGTCCAGTGTCCAGCTCTGGAGCCCATGGCAGAGAATCACAGAATACCTAGGTTGGAAAAGACCCACAGGATCATTGAGTCCAACTATTCCTGTCAAACACTAACACGTGCCCCTCAGCACCTCATCCACCCATACTTTAAACACCTCCAGGGACGGTGAATCAACCCCTTCCCTGGGCAGCCTCTGCCAGTGCCCAATGACCCTTTCTGTGAAAATTTTTTTCCTAATGTCCAGTCTGAACCTCCCCTGGTGGAGCTTGAGGCCATTCCCTGTTGTCCTGTCCCCTGTCACTTGGGAGAAGAGCCCAGCTCCCTCCTCTCTACCACCTCCTTTCAGGTATTTGTAGAGAGCAATGAGGCCTCCCCTCAGCCTCCTCTTCTCCAGGATAAGCAGGAGAGACATGGAACTGTTGGAGCAGGTCCAGAGAAGGGCCCCAAAAAATGATCAGGGGGATGGAACACCTCTCCTGTAAAGATGGGCTGAATGAGTTGGGGTTGTTCAGCCTGGAGAAGAGAAGGCTCCAGCAGGACGTTATTGCAGCCTTTAACAAGGCCTATATGATCTAGACAGACTTTTTAGCTGTTGCAATAACATAAGGGGTGATGGTTTTAAACTAAAAGACTGTGGATTTAGACCAGATATGAGATAGAAAATTTTTACGATGAGGGTGGAGAAATACTGGCACAGGTTGCCCAGAGAGGTGATAGATGCCCCATCCCTGGAAACGAATTCAAGGTTGGGTTGGATGGGGCTCTAAGCAGTGTCGTCTGGTCAAAGATGTCATGGAATCATAGAATCACCAGGTTGGAAGAGACCCACTGGATCATGGAGTCCAACCATTCCTATCAAAATGTCTCTGCCACGTGCAGGTGGGTTGGATTAGATGTCCCATTCAACCCAAATAATTCTATGATTCTATGAATAGTGTGCATTGCTGGAGGGGCACCTTATAGGTGAAGGAGTGTTGCTAGTGATATGCTTATTTATGTGGTCATCTGCAGAATTTGCCTGCTTTCAGTATTAGAAGACATGCTGATTACAGTGTTTCAATTGGCCACTGCTTTAATTTTTCTGAGAGTTGATGTTCTTCTGAATTGGGAAACTATTCTAATTAAAAACGAACCCTTGTAGTTACTGCTGTTGAAGCAGTGTTTAATGTTGTGTGGCTGCTGGCAGGAGATTTAATGCATTTTCACATGACCCCCTCTGGAACAAAAGCAGATTGTTTCCCTCTGTTTTTCTGTTACACAAATGAGTTCCTTTTGAAACAATTTCTTTTTCTGCAAATTCTGGAAATCGACACCAGGAGTAGTTCTTCCTTTGCAGTGCGTTTACAGTCTGCTGTCTGATAATGCTGACACAAAAAGCTTCTTTGGAGTAGCAGCCCAAGAAAATCTGAGACCTCTGCAGAACACCTCCTCCTCTTGGGAAATGAGGTTTTCTTCCAATTTTATGGAAGGGTTGAACATGGAGTTTCATTTCTCGCTGTCTTTGCAAGAGCTAGATGGACTTTGTTTCTGCTTTCTTAGTTGTTTCATTTACACATCTGCATTTTCAGAGTCCAGCAAACAGTAGTACGTAGAAAGTCAGTTCTGATTTGAGCTTTTTTGTGTATTTTTATATAATGAAACTTCGATTTTGAAACAAACTCTTCCATCTGAAGTCTTCCTCCACAAAGTGGAGGTGTAGATGCTGGGTTATTGGATGATGCAGTGCTGCGTAACTAAATCAATTGGTACTGGATCAAAGGAACAACAGACAAATTAAATAAGTGGGGATTTCAAGCAACAAAATTAACAATCCCCTGGGGTGTACTTTTCCTGGTGATATTTAATAGCTGGGAAGAAAGAAGAGCTTGCTCTGGGTAACTTACTTTCTTCTCCTTGGAAATTATTTCTCTGTGTTCCTGGTATTCATGCTTCTGGTGGCACAGTGTAGCCTTCTACATTAAATTTCCTTATTCCTAGAACAACAGCTAGCCAGTGCTGTGACCATTCACGTGAACTCTCACAGTCTGTATGTCATAGCTGCTGAGGTGACCTAATCCCAAAAATGCACCTTCCTGTGAAGTGTGTACTTATTTGGGCTGGGCTTCTTCAGTTGGAAAATAAAACTGGTATGAATCAGGACTGCGAAAGACTCTCAGCTATTTTAATCAAACTGTTTTGTTTGTGCCTGGCGACCAGATTCTAGGGAAGCTTCTGTGCCCTCGCACAGTTCAAAGTGGTACAAAGATGATGCATGCGCAAGGGGAAGTTGTCTTCTGTGTATGTCCCCAAGAGCTCTGTGGGAAATGATGGGTTGGGTTTGCAGCTAGAAATCCTCAGTGAACATTTCAGCCTTCTGCCTTGGAGGGTGGAAAGGTAGAAGACCATATAACGTAAATGCCTGTATCCAAGCCTGTTGTATTTCTTGGTCCCATGGGCAGCCAGACCCCTTCCAGGAGCTGAGGGTCTTTTTTTCTATGGCTTTGGTTGGCTTTTTTAATCAAGAAGAAAAGAATTTCCTCTTCTCCTGAACGGCTTTGCGTACAATTTTACCTGCTTGTGGAGCGTGTTGCTACTTCTTTCCTCTTTTAGCCTCAGTATATACTAGGTGCTGCCAATAAATACTGGTGGTGTGAGGAGCTTACATTTGAGTCACTTTTCTGTACTGATGCTAGGTGAGTTTTATCTGCTTACGTCTTACCAGTAAGCAGTTTCTGGAACTGGAGGTGCCATGAATTTTGCAGTATTTTCCTCCCTTGCCTCTGCTACCCTCTCTATCCTTTGGTAACTGTTTATCTGTGGGTTTTATGGGCTATTAATCAGAGCTGTAATCAGTTACCTATCTGCAAAAGCGATAGCAGAGCCAGTTTTCACTGCTTGCCCTCCCCTCCTCCTGCCTTGTGAGTCTTGCCAGCTATTCGAGGCTCTTTGTTAAAAGAGCTTCATAGTATTTATTGGAGAATTTCAGTGCTGGCTTTCTGAAGGCTCCTGCTCCTTGCAGAGAGCCCTTGCAAGATGCCATCCTGTATTTGTGTTTAGAAAATACAGAATTAAAAAGAACTTCAGATTAATCTGATCCCATTATTTTAAGCTTTTGTGTAGATAGATCCATGATTAAATACTCCAGTGCTAAATACTGCTTTTAGGCCAGTGGCTCTCTGAAACTCCAATAAGCTTTATGTACTTCACGTATGCTGGTAGCATCCAGTATGTCTGCCGCAAATTTTGCATGTTAGTAATTTCTTTATTCCCCCTGGCAGGTAGTATTCAGGTAATAAAACTATTTCTGCGAGATGAAGAACTAACTTTCTCCTCTTCTTTCTGTGTCAATAGGTTGTAGAATGGAACTTCTGGATAAAACAATCAATAGCTACCTTGATGTCTGGCTTGGACCCAGAGGTAAGATCTGTCAAAAAAAAAAAAACCCAACTAAATAAAATTGGTATAAAAGTGCAGATATTAGAGCACGAGGAACAGCATCCCTCTAACATCCTGACTTTGAGGGTGACTGCTTTCTTTAGTATCAGCAAAGCATCAAAATGTGTGATTCTGTAAGAAGTGAAGAAGTCTTTTTAGTTATTCTGTTCTTTTGACCTGAGGAGCTGCAAATTTTTCAGCTGTGACAATCCATAGGTGCTATTCTTCTTACTGTTAGTTAAGGTCATGTTGTTAATCTGAGTGAGCAACTTCTCATCCAGATCTTTGCTGCTTTTCTTTCTTTTATAATTTAAGACTAGCTCATATTAAGAAAAGATGTCTAAAAAATTTGCGTATTGTGAAATAAAAATAGTCTTGGCCTCACAACTGAGCTGGCAAGGAATTTTTCAGTGAAAAAAAAATCTGTGGTGTTGCTGCTTCTTTGCAAGTCAAAGTCCACCCCAGAGGTAGAACAAGCCTCTGATCCTTCAAAGAGTATATTCTTTTTTTTAGGAGCTTGGTGCCCTTGTTGCCTGCCTCTTTATACTAAGCCTGTTCAAGTTAGTCTGGATGTTCTGATATAGTTTATTGCATGTGCTGGCATATGGTCTCTATTTGCCATGTCTCAAACATAATGAACCACAAAGATGTCAAATCCAAGCAATTCCCTAATTTTCTTAACTGCTTCCCAACTTGTATTTTAAAACCTCATTTCGTACATTCAGGATTTACATTCGACTCCTTTAAAGTTAAGTCAGGGCTGTGAATGCCAGCAATACTTGAGTTATTAATTTCTACTTTGGTAAACTCAGTTTCAATCCCTTGGGCTTCCCTTCAGTGAGAAGAGTGAAATACGGTGCTGTTGCTGGGTATGGAGAGCACAGCTGCTGTTCTAAAGGATCGTGTACTTGTCCCAAGTGTTTCCCTAAAATCCTCTCACTTGAGATGTTTTATGTGCAAACTGACTGCTCTGCAAGTCTGCAGACTTGTTCATGCAAGGATTCCAAAAATTTAATCCTCCTTAGTAGTGCATATGCGAGTCTAATTGGGTTAGTAATGACTGGAAATTAATTATCAGGATCATCCACTGATAACCTCAAAGGTATCTGCTTCACTCATAGCTTTTCTGGCTCTGTGTGGAAATGAGATGTGTACTAGCAGGAAAGTTTGGTTTGAAAGAATAAGGTGGAGAGGATCTTCGGAGCTTTTCTTTATGATTTAAGTTCATCTGTGGTATTTAGGATGGAAGAAGATTCTACATTATTATGAGTAGTTGTGATGTTTTAGCAATACCTTTTTCTTAGTAAGAGAATTGTTTCTGTTTTCTTTAGCAACTGTATAACTAAAATCTTGTTGTTTGTGAAAGTCTATTGTAATGAGCAATGTGACTCTAAATAAAAAGGCCTGCTGCTCTTCCTTTGTCCTCTATGATCCTCTGGTAATTCCAGTAGTTAGTAGCATTTTGAGTACAGCTTTTTCTGGATGTATTGAACTCTTCCCGTTAAAAAAACCCAAAAAAAACCCTAAGTGTGTGTTTTTGTTTGTTTGTTTGTTTCAGATCCCAGAGTAAAAGGATGGCTTCTTCTGGAGAACTATACGCCTACCTTTATCTTCTCAGTCTTGTACTTACTAATCGTATGGCTAGGACCAAAGTACATGCGGAATAAGCAACCATTCTCATGCAGGGGTATTCTAGTGGTCTACAACCTTGGACTTACACTGCTTTCTCTGTATATGTTTTATGAGGTAGGAGAGAAGGGGGCTTGTTGGGGCTATTTTGCAATATCTTTTTTAATTTTATTGGACTATGTTGAAAATTATCTCTGCGGGCAGTTGTCCTAAACCTGGGAGACTTCTTTAGAAATGTTGCAATAGTTCTTCAATGTAAATTCTCAGGGGAGAAGACCTTAGTTGTAATGTTATCTCTACGGATGTTATGAAACAAACATTACCTTAAACATCAATGCTGACCTCCGCTGGCAAATTTCAAATGCGCTTCTATTGCTCAGTGCAAGTAAAATCCTGATCTTTCAGCATGAACTTGGTTGCGCCTTCAGTAACTTCTCCTTCCCTAGAAGTCATGCTCAACGTGATTATGCTGGTGGATCATAGAATCCTAGACTAGCTTCAGTTGGCAGGAACCTTAAGGATTATCTAATTCCACCCCCTGCCATAGGCAGGGACAACTCCCACTGGATCAGGCTGCCCAAAGCCCCATCCAACCTGGCCTTGAACACCTCCAGGGATGGGGCAGCCACAGCTTCCCTGGGCAACCTGGGCCAGGGCCTCACCACTCTCATGGTGAAGGAATTCCTCCTTATGTCTAGTCTAAATCTGCCCCTCTCCAGTTTATACCCATTGCCTCTAGTCCTATCACTACAAGCCTTTGTAAACAGTCCCTCCCCAGCTTTCTTGTAGCCCCTTCAGGCACTGGAAGGTCACTATAAGGTCTCCTGGGAGCCTTCTTTTCTCCAGACTGAACAACCCCAACTCTCTCAGCCTGTCCTCACGTGGGAGATGCTCCAGCCCTCTGATCATCCTTGTAGCTGTAGGATTTTACGAAGTACTACAGTTTCATTCAGAGTGCAAAATGTGGTTTTTTTTAAATATGTTTAATCACGCACACACTTTTCACGTCTGTTTCTCTCAGCTTGCAATAGCTTCATTTGTGTCCTCTTAGTTCTGATGAAACAATTGCATCAACACTGTTCTAATTCATCTGTTTCTTGGTGGTTAAAATTTGAACATACAGATCTTTTTGAAACTGAATTGGACTTTCTGTGGACTTATTTTCTTTCCTGACAGAACAAAGATATAGGCAGTATAAAGCTTTCTACTTCCCAGAGAGCACTTCATCTGCTTTTACTCAGAATTGTATGATTTTGATTAAAGTGAAAATGAACAACTACAGCAGTGTAAATAAGAATGTGGTCAGATACTTACAGAGAGTGTGGCTTTAATGTACAGAATTCTCTGGTTTGTTTTTAACCAAAAGCATTTCTTTCTTCTATAAGGAGAGATTTCATTTTCAACATGCAATTACAAGCTAGAGCGAAAACTACTACTACAGATTTTTTTTGGCATTTGCTTAGGAGTATATGTAAGCTGTAATTCTCCTTTAAGTCAGTACTTAATTCTCTAGTGTTTTACAAAGTCAGTGTTTAGGTAGGAAGTGATTTACATTTAATGCTATTTTTCTTGTGTAGTGAATTGTCAAGTCAAAAATTACTGAGTTGGATTTTTAAGGACTCAGACACTTAATTCTTCAGTGGGAGCAGTTTTTGATTCAGCAGATCCTTGGGACAGTTTCTATTCTTGATGTGTTTACATTTCTGACCTCTCTGTTCAGGATATTATAAGCCAGAAAAATTTCTGTGTTGATCGGTTTAATTTGTCTAAAGTTAATGCTGCTGTGGACTTCATGGACAACATCTGCATTATTTTATGCAGCTACTATATATAATTAGTTAATAATCTATTGTCTTAACCTCCAATTATGTAATTGAGGGTTTACAAATACAGTCTTCTCTTCAGTTGTACTAAGGATGGATAAAACTCTTAGGATAGTCAATGTTTTTTCCTTGAATACTTGGAATAATACTCATAGTTTCCAAATGAAAATTACTGTAACATTCTGCCATGTTACAAAACCTGCTGATACATTTAAACAATAGAAAAAAATCTGAACTGTTGATCTTATAAATGCCTTTTTCTTGCTAGCAATGGACTGATTGCCAAAAAAAGACTGTTTATTGCATTTGAGGTCTTCATACTGGTAACCAACTGAATAGCTTTTATGTTATGAAGGAATGAGACAACTAAAATACAGTGAATATTAAGCTTCCTCCTTCTTGTATAGTGAAACACGTTACATCAAAGTGAAAATCACTCCTATTGTAGCGTTGCCTGTATGGAGGTGTTCATTGGTATCGTAAGTATAGCTTCTCCTTGTAAATGGGGGAGACACAAAGGTGTCATGAAGACTATTAAACTCATGATAGTTGCTATGAAATGTGTTTGACAGCACTTGCAAGCTAGATGTGAGAGCAAGCGTGGCTCTGCAACAAGAGACTGAGAAACTTCGTAAAATGAGATGTAACTCCCTGTTCTCTTCCTTGTCACTTTGAATTTCAGCCGTATTGAACTCTTTTCAGTCCTCGAGTCATGGTTTAACCCCAGCTGGCAACTAAGCACCACACAGCCTTTCATTCACTGCCCCCCGGAGCAGGACAGGAAGATGCGAATTGGAGGGGTCAAAGTGAGAAAAGTTGTGGGTTAAGATAAGAACAGTCTAATAATTGGAATAAAATATTAACTTCTTGAAAATCATAATGGAAAGGAAAATTTAAAAAGGGACAAAAATAAAACCCAGGAAGGACAAGTGATGCAAATTAAAACTATTGCCCACCACCAACCAACCGATGCCCAGCCTGTCCCAGAGCAACCACCTTCCCCCCTAGATTTATCGCTGAGTGTGATGACATGTGATATGGAACATCCCTTTGGTCAGCTTGGGTGAGCTGACCCAGCTGTGTCCCTTCCCAGCTTCTTGTGCACCCCCAGCCTCCTTGCAGGTGGGGTGGAGAGCAAAAAAGGCTTTGAAACTGTGCCAGCTCTGCTCAGCAGTAGTGAAAAGGTCCCTGTATTATCAACACTGTTTCCATAGCCCCCTTACTAGCTACTATGAAGAAAATGAACTCTACCCTAGCCAAGATCAGCACACTCAGTTTGAGGAAAGTCATAAAACATCATCATTTATGAATGCATTTAGTAGCTTGTCTGAAAATAAGCAGCTTTAATAGCTTGTGTACGATACACTTGAAAGACTCCTTCGGATTTTTTCTGGACTTATAGTTGTGGTGGTTCAGGTCATGATTCATAGCATCACAGCTTAGTTTAAATATTACATGACCAAAACAAGGTGTTGAAGTGAGGTATCCTCCCAACCAGGATAAGAAAGATGACCTACTTGCTTTTCTGACCTGTATGCTTGAATGTTTGCATGCAGTAACGTGGGGGAAAATTTTACATTGTTGGATTTGTATAATTTTGATTATTGTGTGCTTGGACCATTTGGTCTGCTGGCGTGATGTAGTATAACCTTATTTTAAAATCACTAGAAATCTTATAACTCTTGGGATTCCTGAAATAGTAGTTTCTGTGTGTGCTTGCTATAAATAATTTATTTGGACATTTAATGACCAGGCTGGTTTCTGGTACTAGCAGAACAGAGCAGCAGACTGTGCTTGTCCCAGACAATAAAAAGACAAGGAAGACCTAGGGAGTGGGAGAGTTTTCTCCAGGCTGACCTGTCACTCTGATACTTTGGGGGAAGTAGATGCTCATTAGGGGCAAACAACAACATTTTACTCTGTATAAATCTACAGTGCTTGGACGTCATGGGAAAATAACTCTTCTGTCCTGAGTAGGGGCAGCGAGGGGTGGCCTTCTGCCTGGTGGAGAAGATGCGTAGCGAGGCAGCTGGGAGAAGGATTATAGGTTGTGGGTTGACTGGCCACTGGCTGTATCCAAAAGAACTGTGGGAGTAGTTAGAGCAGCAGAAGCAGCACTTCTTCCACCTGTGCTGGGGTCACAGGTCCAGTTGTCTTGCAGTGCTGTAGGGTTCCTGGCTCTCTGCTTGAGTCTCAGCTGAGTAATTTGGTAAAGGAAGAGGAGTGCCAGGTACTCACTTATATGGCACACAGACCTATTCTATTTCAGCAGCGTTTGATAGCAGAACTAGCCAAATAATCTGGACCACTCAGACTTGCATGCAAGAAAACTGCTCAATGTGAAGGCTCACTTTCTTAACTGTTCTCTTTACTGTCTTTTTTAACCCCCCCATCTGAAAGATTAATTCCCTAAAGAATCTACTGGAGAAGTGTGTGAGGTTTTCCTGAGGAGGGAGGTGGTGTATATACTGTAGGAAAAGCATCCTAAGAGCTGCACCCTATTTTGGGAAGGAGAGGGCTTCGTGAAGGGGTGTGGTGGCAGGTAAGCCATGAGTGGCAGCTCACTGCCAGGCTGCTCTTTCTCTCCCCTTCCTTTCTTTACAAGTCCTGAAGCCCTTATCTCTGTCCTGAGGTGACTGCGCTCATGTAAAGATAAAATTTCATAACTGCAGGCATTTGCTTTCTTTGGTCAGACGTATGAACTTCTATTGCTTTTCACTCTAATCTAGCTCTATTTTGAAGCTCCTAAACCCAGGACACCTTGACAGCGCGATGCAATGCTGCATCCTTAATCTGCCCCACTCCAGTGAGTCTAAGACTTCAGTTTTATTAAGACAAAACAAAATCCTCTCCATTAACACCTTTCCTACAGCCCAGTCAGATTGGTGTCAGCGCGCTGGTTTATTTTGGAAGCAGAGTTGATAAACAAAGTACATGCCACAGCTTTTTAAAGAATTCAGCAACAGAATTACGAAATGAAAGCATTGTGAAGAAAGAAAACACTTTGCAGGGGAAGGAAGAACGAGTTTCTTGAGCACAAAAGTAGCTGAGCTGCAGGTTTTTCTCCTGAGCTGAGGGACTTTACTTGGACTTTGGACACATTTTAATTGTCTCGTGGAGGAGCTGTTGCTTTTAGTGTTGTTTAAAAATCACATACTCTGGGGAGGATTATTGTAGTCATTCTTTTCTGGATAGGTTAATTTCTTGAGAGGAGATATGCCCTCAGTTGTGCATCAGCACTGCCATTAGCAATCCTGGGCTCCTGCCAGCTTGAAGATGAAGGGCTTCCTTGGGGCAGCAGGCAGGGAAAGGTTGTCTCGAGCCCAGGGTGGCCGAGGAACCACCAGCCCGTGGCTGGGCAAGCTGAGACCTGCTGTACAGAAGCTGTCAGGAGGGATTAGAAACACTGGTCATCCTGGAAACAGATTAGAACAAGCACAAGGAATGACTTAAATGTACTAGCTGGCAATTTATGACTCTTATGTTTAGTTTATTGCATTCTAGTTGGCACATACGCAGCTCCCTGGTGCCGTACGCCCAGCCCCAGGCATAACAGCCCTTTGGGAACCAATCATGGTCAGGTGGCAGACTAGCCCATTGGTTTTGTTTTTTGAAGTCTTATTGTACGTGCTGAAAGCATTGTGGGTGCAAGAAGTAGTGATGTCAGGTAAAGGAGCATCTGGCTAACTCAGAAAAAGATTGTATTGCATGTTTGAGCGACAAAGCTGGTGAAGGGGCTGGAGAACAGCTTTTATGAGGAATGGCTGAGAGAGCTGGGGGTGTTTAACCTGGAGAAGAGGAGGCTGAGGGGAGACCTCATTGCTCCTTACAACGACCTGAAAGGAGGTTATGGAGAGGAGGGAGCTGGGCTCTTCTCCCAAGTGAGAGGGGACAGGACAAGAGGGAATGGCCTCAAGCTCTAACAGGGAAGGTTTAAGCTGGACATTAGGAAAAACTATTTCATGGAAAGGGGCATTGGGCACTGGAACAGGCTGCCCAGAGAAGGGGTTGATTCACCTTCCCTGAAGGTGTTTAAGGCACAGGTGGATGAGGTGCTGAGGGACATGGTTTAGTGTTTAATAGGACTGTTTGGACTCAATGATCCGATGGGTCTTTTCCAACCTGGTGATTCTATGATTCTAAGCAAGGTCTGGGCAAGGGCAGCAGTAGCAGCTTTTCACCATTTAGTCCCTTTTGGAAAGGGAGGGTTAAATTATTTTTATAACTATACCACTTATATGATAAAAGATGTTGCCATTTCCCACAAATGTTGCTTTGATTCTATTATTTAAACCCCTGTGTCTGTGAGATTATTACAGCTCCTAGTGTATTATCATGGAATCATAGAATCACTGGCTGGAAAAGACCCACCAGATCATTAAGTTCTTCTGGAAATAAGGGACTATTCGGATTTAGCTGAAGCTACCTATAGCCACACTGATGCCTTTGCCCTTCCAAGACGTGGGAACCATCCATACACCTTTGGTCACAATTACGCTTTAGGTAGGAAATGTATCACTTGCACAGAAAACTTTTTGGGTTTTACTATACTAGCCTTTATTTGGGAGAAGTTTATGGACCGCAGCATTAGTGCTGGGTGCTGTTTGGATTAATTACAATATAAATGTTGTGATTATCCCTCTGTCCCTTACTTGAACTATGAGAACTGTATGAAAACATCTGTAAGCTCTTGCCATGGGCACTGCACAATGTGGTCTTCTGTCTGAGGGACTGGCAGGCGCTTGCAAAGGGGCACAGGCTTTCCCTCGGTGCCCTAAGTGCGGTTTGGCGCAAGGCTTCCTCCAGGACACAGCTAGTCCTTTAGCACAGAACCACTTTTAAACTGATGTGCTTTGCAGAGCTCTGCCTGCTGTCTCGCTGGGAGATGAGTCCTGTGACTGCATTCCCTTTGCTGCTTGGATAGAGAAATTGCTTGGATCTGCTGTTGATGTGCATGGCTTCCCTGCTCTCACTGTGTCCAGGTGGTGTTGATTTATCTCTATTACACGAGATAATTCCAGGTCTATATGTTATGATATAACTATATACCTTTCTTTTTTCTCCCCTAAATAGTGGCAATAATTCTATCTCAGAAAGTCAAAAATAATTACCTAGGCTGACTGGCCATTTAAAAAGTTAATTTAGGGAGAAAATGAGGCATGAAAGAAATAGCATTAGGAAAAGGTAGATCATTCAAGTGATAATCTTTATTGTACCTTTTAGGATTAGCTTCCCATTCACAGTTCTGAGCAGCGTTTAATCATACCAGTTATTGTAGTCCTTTAATCAAGTGACCGTTTTAAATGACTTGTGGTACAAAGAGTGTTCCATTCTGGCTTTGCAAAGGCTCTTTTTTAATTCTGCACAAGCACAGGTAAGGCCAAGGCTGGATGACTTGCTTGTGCTGGGTACCCATCTCTGCCTTCAAAAATACCTAACAATTCTTTTTTTCACTTGGAAATCACCTAAATTTGTTACTCCTCCCCTCATGCTGTTCTCAAGAGGAAAAATATCTTTGTAAACAATATCCAGTGGTTCCTTCCAGTGCAATATTAATGGGGGGGCTTGCTCCTGTCCTTGCACCCACTCTTGTCCTCGTGTCCCACCCATGGAAGGATAGTATGTGGACATCCAGCTTGCCTCTTGCTTTTCCGGAGCTTTCAGTCAGCCCCTCAACAATGGGTTCCCCATCATCCTCTCATGACTCATAGCTACTTGTTACTCTTAAAAGTAATTCCGTCATATTTGAGGTGTTACTTGTTATGCCAGGAAGTCAGCCAGGCAACAGCATATCCTGTGGAGGAAGTCACTTGTACTGGGAAGGATGTAACGTGCTTGGGATGAGTGAATTATTTAAAAAGATCTTGAAGAATCATGGAAATTTTTCATGGAAAGGGTCATTGGGCACTGGAACAGGCTGCCCATTGAGGTGATTGAGTCACCTTCCCTGGAGGAATTTAAGGCTTGGGTAGACGAGGTCCTGAGGGACATGGTTTAGTGTTTGATAGGAATGGTTGGACTCGATGATCCAGTGGGTCTTTTCCAACCTGGTGATTCTATGATTCTTTGATCAGTTGTTAGCTCTTAAGGATAGCAAAACTGAAGATTTGTTCTGTTACATGGTTGAAAAAATTGTAACCACATCTCTGTCTATGAAAAATTCTTAAAAATGCAACTCTTTAAAAAAAAAAAAAGAAGAAAAATATATTTACTTTACTCTGATTGTTTATTTGCTTCAGCAATGAGATTATCAACCAAGAAGGAAAAACATTTCTTAAGGATCTGTCTGGTGTATGATTGTGCAAAACACACGCTGTGTGAGATATGTGGGCATAAGATGGTACCTCCTGTTTTTATTTTGGTATACCACAGTTGGAAGAAATTGTTAATTCCCGCTCTGCTAGGATTCAATCACTGCTGGGATCTTGAATTCAACCTAATGCCACACTCAGGTGCCTGTGAATCCCTTGACACCAGATGTCTCCACAGAACCCCTCTTGAGGTTTATGTGTGATGTGGGATGCAGCCTTCTCACCAAATGACACTTTATTCTTTGATCTTCTCAGCTGGTGACAGGAGTATGGGAAGGAGGATACAACTTCTTCTGTCAGGACACGCATAGTGGAGGAGAAGCTGATATGAAGGTAATGTGATCAAGACTTATAGCTAATAGCCTTTCAAATTATCTGCTTTTGTAAGGGGAGAGCAGAACAGTATTGATTAGATGGATTTTGTTCAAGCTGTATGCTTTTTTTTCCCTCCTTTTACAATACAGCGGGCAACACATTGTCAAACAGTTAATCTACAATATTAGTCATGGGTGGTATTTTGGTGGGTGATTATCTGTAAATTTCCAGGTGTTCTTAAGTCAAAACCCAAGGATTTGGTCTTCAGACTGTATCCAGTCAACTGTGTGTTGTGACTTCCTTTCTCTTTCTGAGATGAGATGATGATTTCTTGTGATCACTGTTCAGACCTCTCTGTACAGAAAGTACTGTGAGATGAACTCTGGTTAAATATTTCTCTCACAACACCCCAAGTGCACAGCAATAGCCTCATTAAACAGTCTTTGTCATCCTCTTTTCAGCTGTAGCCATGGCTTTGTACCTAGTTCTCCTATCGAGAGACCTGAAGCCAAAGCATTACAGGTCTTAGTGTCTCCAGTCCAGGTAGTGCAGAACAGAATCTGGATTTTAATTACTTAGATAGCAAAAGGATTGAAAGCGCCCACAATGTGCAACGCTTCTAAAACTTGTTTCCTTCTTCGTAGATCATACGTGTCCTCTGGTGGTACTATTTCTCCAAACTCATTGAGTTCATGGATACTTTCTTTTTCATTTTGCGGAAAAATAATCATCAGATCACCGTTCTGCATGTCTACCATCACGCAACCATGCTAAACATTTGGTGGTTTGTTATGAACTGGGTGCCTTGTGGTCACTGTAAGTACTGGGCCATGGCAGGGAACACTTGCAACAAGGGCCTTGGTTTGGTTTTCTTCTGGTCAAATCTGTCTCTGCTACTTTCAGCTGCAGGATTTGTTCTGTCCCATGTTTAAGTGCTTTGCTGAACTGCAAGAGCCCCTAGAAAAGGCAGACTGGTGTAGTTTGAACAATTTGTGAGACAGGGTGACATTTATCAGCTGCAGTGGTCCATGTCTGATACCTGTCAACCTTGGATTCTCCTTCTTTTGTGGTGGTTGGTGGTTGCAGACCATCTAGTGAAGCAATACTTTTTTCCAACTCAAGACCAGAAGCTTGTTTCAGCTGCAAGATGGCTAATAATGACTCTTGTCCTTGTATTTGTCAAGTTCATTTGAGATGTCATTTTCTTAATTTAATTTCATTATACCAGTAGCCATAACAAATGATTTCAATTAAAATCCTGTCTTCTGAATGCTAATGAATTTGACCAAATACATCTTAAGTAGAAGATTTCAGTGTCTTTCTCGTCTAAATCCTGCTAACCTCTGGCTGTTTTGCTTTGATTCTTTAATTTCATTGTTGTTAGCCAGCATATAGTTTCCTAACTGCATTAGTGTGGTTTAGTTGAGGTTCAGATGTGCAGCTTATCGATACTGGCTTTGTTGAACAGTCAGCCAAGCAAAACCTTTTCAAATCTAGTGGATGTGAACTACCAGCAGTGCAGATCAAGAAGCTGGGTTGCTCAGGAGTCTGCTTTCTGAGCCAAACAACATAGCAACTCATTTTTGTTTCATGTTGTCAGCGCAAGAGTGAGTAATGTACTTATAAAAAGTGTGCATCTGGAACCACATTCTCCTCTAAGGAAGTCAATCCCTGTTTATACAACAGTCAAAAGCGCAGATACTTGGAGCCTATCTTGTGTTTGTGTGGTCTTGAAAATACTTTTGTGCTATTTCTAGTGGTGTGTTTTTCTTCTTCCTTTCTAAGCTTTATGTTCTGCTTGGTCATCACAGTACTATGCAGTTTGGTGTTAAGCTAAAAGTTTCTTTAACAACTAAAGGCGCTATAAACAAGGACGAATAAAACAGTTAACTTGTAGTTTCTGAAGGTATCTGTTGCTTTTAGTTATAAGTGACAAAACAGGCTCCTGCCTGGAAGGAAGTGAAATAAGCCTAAAATTAGATGGGTGAAGCTATCGATTGTTAGGCACGTTTACGTGCCTCCTTTTTATCAGCTTCCTCAGTTCCCTTGAGAAGCCCGAATGTAGATGTGAAAAAGAATAAATTGAGGAAACAAAGCCAGGAGGCTGGTATGAACTGCACAGCTGCAATGCAGATCAGCCGCTCGATTGGGTGAGGAGAAAAAAAAATCTGGGAAAAAAAAAAAAATCTCTTGCCTTTCTTCTAAGAAAAATTATATTTTAAATAGTAACATTTTGAACTTGTTATTTTTGTAGGTACCATGAAACAGCATGTTCCTGGTAATGCAGTGTACTTTCTTTTTCCTTTGCTCCTTTTTTAGCTTACTTTGGTGCCACACTGAACAGCTTTATCCACGTCCTCATGTACTCCTACTATGGATTGTCTGCTGTTCCAGCAATGCGTCCTTATCTGTGGTGGAAGAAGTACATCACTCAGGGGCAGCTGGTGAGTGATTAGCTCTTTCAGCAGGCTCTTGGATTTGTGATGGGGTCCTCTCGTCTTTACTGAGTTAGAAAACGTTGACAGGGAGAATGAAGGCTGGTACTTTTTACATCTTTAAGTGCTTAAATCACCTTAGAAATGCAGCTTCTGCACCTCTCTTCGCTCTGTTTTCAGGACAACAGGGAGCTGAGACTGATGGTGCACAAGATCAGTGCTGAGATCAGTGGGATCTCTCTCCACTTCCCCATGTTGTATTTGACCCCCTAGATGTATTTGGGGGTCACAGTGCTGGGTTTTCTCGGACTCATTAGCCAGGGAGGAGGGAGAAGCTTTTCTTCCAAGCCTGCTTGAGCTGATGCATTCTTCTCTGTGCTTGGTTGCTCAAGCTGATGTTGAGATGACAAACCAGAAACCAAGTGCAACGCAACCCACAGCTAACAAGGACCTTCATTCTAGTTCTGCGGGACAATGGCTTTTCTATCTCAATTTTGCATGCAGTTGCAAATGGTTTATTAAAAACTGTTCAATATTTCTGGTCTTCTGCACTTTAAATGGGCAGATTTTTTTCTCTTGTTATTCTGTGTTGGGCTCCCTGCATCCATTTGTGTTGTTTCCTGTGTGTACAGTGATGAAGCCCAAATGCTTTGTACTGGAGTTGAAAAGAGCAACAAAATCAAGCAGTATGACACATACTGTAGTAATACTGCAGGTTTCAATGTGTATAATGAGTCAACACCACAAGGAGACGTGCATGGGTGTTTTGTCTTCCCCATGTTTTGTAGGTGGGGAAGCTGAAGCCTCGAGATAGACTTCTTTTTTCCCCCTCCTCGCTCCTCACTGAGCACCCCCTTAGAGCTGTGAACAGGTTTAACAACATCTGCTGGTGTTCACCACCAATTCAGAGTGTTGATTCTCAAAATCTTTTTTTCATTAACACTCTACCTTCCCGAAGGATGGCTAAGTGAGGTTGACTGGATTTTGGTGGGGTTGTTTTTGCTTTGTGTGTTCTTTTCCTTCCAGATTTAGTCTCTGTTCTTCATCTGAGTCATTTGAGCGCTACAGAATGCAAGTATCTCAATGCCTCAGTTGCTCCCCTGGCTATTGTCATAAGCTGCTTTTACTTCCCTGCCTGCTCTGCCTGCATAGCTGTTAGGGCAGCAAAATAGCAGAACGGAATGGTCTTTCCCTTTTCAAATAAACATTCCCTAATCTGGTAGCCTTCATGGGAATATGAATTTTGCCTAAGGCCCTCTACAGTGCTTAAGCCCAAACTCTCTTTTTGCAAAATAGATTATTGAAGATAATGAAACCCTAGTCCTCCTCCATGCCTCTCCAGTTTCCCTGCAGCCTTTCCCACAAGAATTCTTCCACTGGAGCCATATGTCACACAGTCCCTATCTGTGGGAGAGGATCACAGGATCTGTGTGTAGACCCAGTGACCCCGAATCTTTAGCAGCTGAAGCACTCAGATGCCAATCTACTCTGTCAAGCTGGTAGAGTCAAACCCTGATGAGCTCTCACTAGGAAGAAGGTGATCTTTGTTCCCTGGTGTATTTGTACATCAGTTCTACATAACTTACACTAATGCTCTGAAATGGAACAACATTAATCAAATAAAAGGACTTAAACAACAGAATACCACAGCCTGAATGTCTTCTAACTCAGGTTTACATTGTTGGTAAGACGGAGAAGAAAAACTTGTCAAACACACAGCATTACACGGTTTTACTTGGTTTGGAAATAGCTAATGAGATTTTGATTGCTAATGGCTTTTTTCCTTCTTAAATTAATATGCTCCATTTCTCTTTTTCTCTCTCTCTCCAGACTCAGTTTGTCCTGACAATCTTCCAGACCAGCTGCGGTGTTGTTTGGCCATGTGCATTTCCTCAGGGCTGGCTGTATTTCCAGATTGGTTACATGATTTCTTTGATTATCCTCTTCACAAATTTCTACATTCAGGTAAAAGTAATATTCATTTACTCTTTGTAGCATTCTGCTGACTGTATCTCATTGGAAAGCTGCTTTACAGAAAGATGTGATTGAAATAGTCTTTTGCTGTCTTAGAGTGACATGCACAGGCACTTAAAGTACTGTACTTCTTGGTCTGCCTTCAAATTTGGGAGCTTCTGACATTTTCATAGAATCATAGAACAACCAGGTTAGAAGGGACCCATCGGATCTTCTAGTCCAACCATTCCTATCAAACATTAAACCATGTCCCTCAAGACCTCATCTACCTGTGCCTTAAACACCTCCAGGGAAGGTGAATCAACCGTCTCCCTGGGCAGCCTATTCCAATGCCCAATGACCCTCTGTGTGAAGAACTTCCTCCTAATCTCCAGCCTAAATCTCCCCTGGCAGAGCTTGAGGCCATTCCCTCTTGTCCTGTCCCCTGGCACTTGGGAGAAGAGCCCAGCTCCCTCCTCTCCGCAACCTCCCTTCAGGTAGTTGTAGAGAGGAATAAGGTCTCCTCTTCTTCAGGCTAAACAACCCCAGCTCTCTCAGCCGCTCCTTACAGGGCCTGTGCTCCAGCCCCTTCACCAGCTTTGTCGCTCTTCTCTGGACTTACTCCAGAGCCTCAACATCCTTCTTGTGCTGAGGGGCCCAGAATGGAACACAGGATTCAAGGAGCGGCCTCACCAGTGCTGAATACAGAGGGAGAATCACCTCCCTGGACCTGCTGGTCACACCATTTCTGATACAAGCCAGGATACCATTGGCCTTCTTGGCCACTTGGGCACACTGCTGGCTCATGTTCAGTCGGCTGTCGACCAGCACCCCCAGGTCCCTCTCCTCCTGGCAGTTTTCCAGCCAGGCTTCTCCCAGTCTGTAGCTCTGCATAGGGTTGTTGTGCCCCAAGTGCAGGACCTGGCATTTGACTGTGTTAAACCTCATGCCGTTGGACACTGCCCAGCGGTCCAGCCTGTTTAGGTCCCTTTGCCTCCCTACCCTCCAACAGATCGACACTTGCACACAGCTTAGTGTCATCTGCAAACTTGCTAAGGGTACCCTCAATGCCTTCATCCAGGTCGTTGATGAAGACATTGAACAGGGCTGGACCCAGCACCGAGCCCTGGGGAACCCCACTTGTCACTGGCCTCCAGCTGGACTTAACACCATTTACCACCACTCTCTGGGCCCGGCCATCCAGCCATTTTTCTACCCAGGAGAGTGTACGTCTGTCCAGGCCAGAGGCTGACAGTTTCCAGAGCAGAATTTTGTATCTGTAATTCAGAGTTACTAGTAATTTCAGTAAGCAGAGTGGCACAAAAGGCATTTTACTAATGCAATTTTAACTGCGAATAAGGGAGAGGAACAGCTTTAGTGTTAGAAACAACTTTCCAGTCTGAAACAAACCAGCAACCTGTGAGCCTGTGAAGCACTCAAAGGAATTGTTTGTTACTGCACTTACAAGGGGAAATGCTTGTCTTATATCCAGTAAAACTCTCCGAGCTCTCAGCATACAGAAATCTGCATTTGGCTCACCTTTGCAGGCATTTGTTTGCAGTTCCATGTGGAAAATCAGAATTTTGAATTGGACTTCTACAAAACTGATTTCTTCTCTGAATAGTTCCAGGCTTGATGTGTGTTGTTCTGAGTAGTTCATAGTCAATCTCTGTGTGAAGATTTGCCCATCTTCAGCAAGTCAAATGAGCACAACCTGCTGCCCCTAAACAAGCAAACTCTCTTGCAGATTTTAAATGTCTTTTGAACTATTAGAGCACTGGGGGTCTGATAAAAGTGATTCATGAGAGGAAGCATAGAAGGCTTCCCTATCTGATCTTCTGGTAGTTCTTTTAATCAATCCCATGGTTCATAGAACTTTCTGCATGTGAAAAAGCTAATTAAACATGGTAGTACATTGCAGATGTTACATGACTTTCTTCATCAATTTAACCATTTAACTTTCTTTCATGCACTTTGGGAAACACGCTTCTGTCATACAGCTGAGATTCTTTGACAAAGACTAATTCATGTATATTTTTTCACTGCCTCTATTTTTTTTTGGTGTCCCAAGTCTCCCTGGTTCTGTTAGTTTTTGCTTCCTGTGTTGGCCAATGAAAATTCCTTTCATGTTTCTGTGTCTGAACTTCCTTCTCTGTTCTTTTTACCCACTTCTTGTTCTGGCTCTGTTTGAGGTCTTGTCACCTGCAGTTCATCAAACCTCCTTCCTCGCCTGATAATTTGAGTATATTCTGATGAGATAGCCTGCTCATAAAATCACTTCCCTTCTTTCTAATTTATGATTAACATAAAACTAGCAGTGCTACCATGATACTTCCAAGCCTTTTTCTTTTCCAGTGAACTAATTCTCTTGCTGTGATGAGTGAAAGGCCTCACACACAAAAAATGGTAGAGCTTCTTAGACTCTACCACCAGCACAAGGTCTTTAAAAATGATGGATGCAAGTTTACATTTGTGTTTCTAGAGTTACTGTGAGGAAGCAGCTATTTATATCTAGCTAAGCAAAACCATGTGTCATTCCTTATATTCTAGACTTACAACAAGAAGGCGTCCTCGAGGAGGAAAGAGTATCAGAACGGCTCTACGGCCACTGTGAATGGGTACACAAACAGCTTTTCTTCCCTTGAGAACAATGTGAAACAAAGGAAACAAAGGAAGGATTGAAGACCAAACTGAAAAACCATTTTGATAACCCCAACAACAAAATCATCTGATTGTAAGCACAATAAGAGTTGTGCACTAATACTCTAACGGCTACTGTAACTATTCCTGCCTAGAATAGTATGATTTATGTAGGACTTAACCAGTGCAAACACCCTAGAAACTGTATACAGAACATAAAAGTAGGTTAAAGTTTAAAAATAAATCTGGGCTGTCACTGACCCCGCTATAGACTGTGGAAGGGAGTATTATTGTAGTATCCGACACTGCTGTTGCCTTACTAGTCAATATGATAGGTGCTGAACTATGATTCACAATTTGAAAACACTGTAATCTAAACCTCCTTTTTTTTTACTGTAGATCATGCATGTGTTTGTAGAGATAATTTGTACGATGCTGGTTTCAGTAGATAAACACACATGCCTTAAATTAAAAAAGCAGGGCCCAAAGCTTATTACTGGTTCAAAAATTAGGGTATGTTTCGACTTTTCAGTTGACTGACTTTTTATTAAAAGTCACTTAGGAGACTCCATGGATCATTTTACTGTTCTGTATGTGGTACACAGTGTTACGTATCTCTTACGCGATGCAGTGAAATTGGAAATGGCACATTTAGTTTTGTATATTTGGCTTTAACTGACTAAACAGTCATGAACCAGATGGAAAAGTTATTTTACCTTTTTAATAGATCCTATTTTTTTATTTGAAATACATCACTAATGTAAAATTAATTGGCGCTTACACAGTCCAGTAAGACTTAAATATTTTCTCTAAGGTTTAGAGTATACACAGGGTGGACCCATCTTTTCTTTTCTTTTTTTTTTTTTCTTATTTCTGAGAATTCTTAAATTCTAAATGAAGAGTGGTTTTTAATATGGAAACTGGCAGAATTTCAAGTGTTATTACCATAGCCATATGCACATTTTAGGAGCTACTGTTGAAGTCTGTGACATATTCAAATGTGTATTCAAAGACAAAGATACTTTTCAGATGGAATTGTCAGTATTTTCGTTGGTATCCGTACTGTTCTTCATGTAGCATATGTTCATTCTTAAAATGTGCCTAACACAAACATAGGTGGGTTTTTTTTTTTTCCCAAACAAGCAAGATTAAACAGTCTTAATGTTTTTCAAATGTTACTGAAATGTGCTGGAAATGTCTGTTTTGGTAATGTGAGTTGTGTATGCAGCCAGTAATGTTTCAGCTTGTTACCAGAGGATTTTGGTTTGAGTGTTTGATAAAGTTACTCTTTGCAAAATCTTGCCTCGCACATATGAGGAGTCCATTGCAAAGCCAATATCTATTGCTGTTATTCTGGTATCTGCTGTGGTGGAGTCAGGCTTATGAATATTTTATTCATTAAGCTCTGAAAAATGGAATTGTGCAAGACATTCTGCTGGTTATTGCTCTAGTTTAACTACTTGTTTTTTCATATTTATATAAATGCCAGTTTTAACATGTTTAATTTTTTTTTTTAAATTAAATCTTTTTAAAAATTTTTGCACATCTCTTAGGGAATTAATAAGTTCTCCAACTAGCCTTGTGGGTTTTCATTCCTTGTTTTGAAGGAGACAGTGTCTGTTATGTTTACATTATCAAAGCTTGTGCGTGTGTCTTCATTTCTAGGTACTGGTTTGCAGAGTCTTTACATAGCTCAGTACAGCAGCTACAATGTTCAAAATAGACTGTCTAAATGTGCTAGAATTAAACCCTTGGCTCATCTGAATATACCTACATTGTTAATGTTTGACATGGTTTAATCATTAAAACACTTTTGATGATATCTACGTGAATTCTGGTGGGTTTATACAGATTGAATGCATTGTCCCAGCCCATGTCGGGCCAAGTCATAGCCGACTGAACACGAGCCAGCAGTGTACCCAGGTGGCCAAGAAGGCCAATGGCATACTGGCTTGGATCAGAAACGGTGTGACCAGCAGGTCCAGGGAGGTTATTCTCCCTCTGGACTCGGCACTGGTGAGACCACTCCTTGAATCCTGTGTTCCATTCTGGACCCCTCAGCACAAGAAGGATGTTGAGGCTCTGGAGTGAGTCCAGAGAAGAGCAACAAAGCTGGTGAAGGGGCTGGAGCACAGGCCTTATGAGGAATGTCTGAGAGAGCTGGAGGTGTTTATCCTGGAGAAGAAGAGGCTGAGGGGAGATCTCATTACTCTCTATAACTACCTGAAAGGAGGTTGTGGAGAGGAGTGAGCTGGTCTCTTCTCCCAAGTGCCAGGGGACAGGACAAGAGGGAATGGCCTCAAGCTCCACCAGGGGAGGTTTAGGCTGGGCATTAGGAAGAAATTTTTCATAGAAAGGGTCATTGGGCATTGGAAGAGGCTGCCCAGGGATGTGGTTGATTCACCTTCCCTGGAGGTGTTTAAGGCACAGGTAGACGAGGTGCTGAGGGACATGGTTTAGTGTTTGATAGGAATGGTTGGACTTGATGATCCGTTGGGTCTCTTCCAACCTGGCAATTCTATGATTCTATGATTCATCATGATGGAAGAGCAGGTGCAGATATTCAGAGAAGTTCAGCGTACCAGAGATTTGGTAACAGATTCTTCACAGAAACCTTTGGCTGTTACTAAACATTGTTCCCTTGCCTGGCTGTAGAAATGCTTGTCGTTGTGATGGATTAAACCTCCCCCTGGGATTACTGGCTCTGAATGTAGGGCAGCCCAAATGGCTCTGAGACAATGAGTGCCAGGAGCAAAGCTTAATGTGGCTGAGAGGGACTTTGTGCCTCCAATATCCTGTCTATAAAATGATAATAATAACTCTCTCCAGAACTGGATCACTTGCAATTTCCTCATAGCTCCCCTTGCCATAAAATGATCATTTTCTGAACTCCCTCTGGTTTGAGTGTTGAATGAGTGCTTTGCAAAGAAGCCCAGGTAGCTTGGTGATGCACTTAATAAAAACAGTACTACTTATGTAGCTTGCAGGCTCTTAAAACAAGCAACCTTGACCAGAGAAATGGGGTTTGCACTTTGTGTGAAAGGCTCAGAGGTTTCATGCTGTGTTGGTCTTCTCTGGGAAGGAGGTTCAAGGATCTGAAGTGGTTGCTAAGACAGTTTTATCTCTTGCACTTGAAGGTTCAATTTTGAAATTCACAGAATCATAGAATGGTTTGGTTTGGAAGGGACCTTGAAGATCATCCAATTCCAACCCCTCTGCCGTAGACAGGGATACTTTCCTCTGAGTCACGTTGCTTAAAGCCTCATCCAACCTGGCTTTGAACACCTCCAGGAACGGGGCTTCTATGGCTTCTCCAGGCAACTTGTTCCTGTGCCTCACAGTGAAAAATTCCTTCTTAGTGTTTAATCTAAACCTCCCCGCTTTCAGCTTAAAACTGCTACCCTCATCCTATCACTGTACCCCTTGATAAAGAGTCCCTTCTTGTAGGCTCCTGTGAAGTACTGGAAGGTTGCTATAAGGTCTCCTCAGAGCCTTCTCTTCTCCAGGCTGAACAAGCCCAACTCTCTAGACCTCCTTGTATGGGAGGTGCTCTGGCCCTCTTAGCATCTTTGTGGCCCTCCTCTCGACTCATTTTGTTGTTCCATGTCTTTTCTGTGCTGAGGACTCCAGAACTGAATGCATGACTCCAGGTGAGGTCTCACAAGACCAGAGTAGAGGGGCAGAATCCCCTCCCTCACCCTGCTGGCCACACTTCTTTTGATGCAGCCCAGGATGTGCTTGGCGTTCTGGGCTGTGAGCACACATTGCCGGCTCGTGTTGAGCTTCTCATCCACCTAAACCCCCAAGTCCTTTCCTTCAGGGCTGCTGTCAAGCCACTCTCTGCCCAAAATTGAGTTTTTCTGAGAAGGACTCAGTAAGGTGCAGTTCTTTGGGTGATAAGCCAAGTCTACAAGGAGTATCTAGAGGACAAGCCCCAGCACCAACCTGGTCTTCCCCAGTGAGCCAGGAGAGGCTGAGCTGCAGTTCTCCAAACCTAACCTTTGACGTCAGCAGCACACAGTGACAGTGTGGTGGCTTTAAAAAGTGTTAAAAGTGGTACCTGGTGATTGGTAGGCTTCACAGTCTGATTTCAGTATGATGAAAGGTTTCCACACAAATGGGAAGAATGATTGGCTACAAAGAAGTAAACAGAAGATGGGAGAAAAATGTAGCACAGCTTTTCTGGTAGCGATCACTCTTGAATTACTCACATCATCATTTACTAAAAAAATATTACCTAAAAAAGTTATTTAATAAAATTTAATTGAAAAAAATATCTAAATTAAAGGGTATGGTGACCAGAAACAGATTCTATTGTCAAGCAGGGGTCAAATTGCTGAGAAGATAGTTTGCCTCTATGCTTCCAGTTTGAGTGGAGCCCATGAATAATGTTTTTAGTAATTACTTTAGCATAAAAAGTAGGAATATTTGCAGTGATGTTTGCAGATGACATTAGGCATCAGTATTGGTGCCAAGGAAGGTTACATATGTATATTACATATACATATCAGCAACAACCACATGACTGGAGTAGGAGAGATGGGATTACGGTAAATCCTCCTTGGGGACCCAGAACTGAATTTCAGCTGTTTCCATGGGTGGAGAAGAGAAGAGAAGAGAAGAGAAGAGAAGAGAAGAGAAGAGAAGAGAAGAGAAGAGAAGAGAAGAGAAGAGAAGAGAAGAGAAGAGAAGAGAAGAGAAGAGAAGAGAAGAGAAGAGAAGAGAAGAGTTGAGTTCTTGAGAATAACCTGTACAACAACTTAGAGTTGCTACTATGACAAGAGAGAGGGGAAAAAAGTCTTATTTGCTACTCAGTCTCTTTAGTAGAAAGAGGAGCATGATAAAGCAGGAGAGTGGGGCTGAGGCTGTGATGGGACTTCCTTTTGATTAATACAATTTTTTTTTCCCTCTTGTGGCCACTTTATCTCAAGAAAACTGATTCCAAAAGACCAGTTGTACAGAAGAGATACTAGGATAGTCAGAGAGATTGAGAAGCATTGCAAAAGAGGAGCATAGCAAGACCAAGGCTGAGGAGGAATATAATAGCAGCCTACACAGGCACCATGACAGTAGACAGCGTGAAGGAAAGGAAAATGAGCTATTTTAATAGTGTTGACACAAAACAAATGGGTATAAGCTAGTCAAGAGTAAACATCGGCTAGAAAATGGAAGAGGGCCTTTGTCAGTGGAATACAGCTGTGGAGTAGTTTTCCTGTAAGAGTGGTGTGGAGACCTGGGGGGCTGCTTGAAGACAGGTCATTGTCCACTTTTAAAGTTCGTAGGACCAGGGAATGGGAGTCCCTGGTGTCCCGCTCTGCATTTTAGCAAAAAGCATTTGTTGCTACCCCTGTGAAAGTGTATTTAAGAAAGAGCAAAACACTGCCCAGAGAGAAAAGTAAGGACAAAAGCGTGAGAAACAACCGTGCAGAAACCAAGGTGAGGGAAACAGGATGGGAGGAGGTGCTCCAGGCACTGGGGTGGATTCCCCCGTAGCCCTTGAAGAGGACTATGCCAGAACAGATATCCATGGAGCAGCCCATGGAGGACTACATGGTGGAGCTAATGGACATGAGCTGGAAGAACTACAGCTCCAAGCTGGAGCAAGTTTATTTTGAGGGATTGCAGCCCATGGGAAAGACTCACACTGGAGCATAAGGTGGACGGAGTGGCAGAGAGGAGCTGTTATGGACTAACCACACCCCACACATTACTTGGAACAGGGAGGAAGTAGAAGGGTCTGAAATGAAGGGCTGGGGATGAGCTTTGGAAGAAGGTGGTAAGGGTAAGGCATTTTAGTTCTTGTCTTTGTTTATTACTATCCAACTCTGTTTTAATTGGTAATAAATTAAATTTTCCCCAAGTCTGTTTTGCTCTTGATGATTATTGATGAGTGACCTCCCTGTCTTTGTCTTAGCCCACAAGCTTTTCATCTTATTTCCACCTCCCGTCCTGCTGAGGAGGGGAAGAGAGCGGTTGGATGAGCATCTGGCATCAGCCAAGGTAACCCCACCCTACCTAAGCACTTTTTCTTCTTACAAATCCAACAGTTTGGACATAAGGGAGCTTCCTCTGTTGTAAGAAAGATCAATCAGAGGCTGTGATGCACCACAGCACCAGAAAACATAGCCTAAAGGGAATTGTCCATACAGCAAAGCTTTTGTGATCTGGGAAACATGCTCCTTGGAGTGAAGCAACTGTTAGTTGTTTTTTTCTTTAACCATGTTTCTTCCAAGTCTAATTTGTGTTAAAGCAACACCTTTTTCCAGGAATCTGACCCATAGATCTTGGGAAGTTTTTAAGGGCAATGGAGGAACCTCCTGGTTGCTGAGGGAAGATACCATATTGGTACCGTGTGTAGAGGAACTCCATGGTCAG
Source organism: Coccyzus lansbergi (assembly GCA_033558105.1). Classification (NCBI taxonomy): domain Eukaryota; kingdom Metazoa; phylum Chordata; class Aves; order Cuculiformes; family Coccyzidae; genus Coccyzus; species Coccyzus lansbergi. The sequence continues at coordinate 757,282 of JAUMJK010001007.1, forward strand.
CAGAAAGGTCCTAAATTTCCTCATGAGAGGAACTGCCTTACATCCTTCAGAGGTTGCTGGAGCTCCAGCTTTTCAAACGGGGATGATCTGGCTGTGTGACAATGAGAAACACGAGGTCATTCTGGTTGTATTTCATTTGGGAACAGGTTAAAGTGGGAACTGAATATTTTGAGATAAAAATGCAGTCCTACATGAGTTGTCTCCTGAGCTGGTGTGATGGGGAACACAGGACCTCTATTGCGCTATTACTGCCTTAGCCTTGTCTATGTGAATATTCACAGCATTCCCTCCAGGATTAGCCAGCACCAGAGGTAATGCCACATGGTGATAAATCACCTGGTAAAAGCATTTGAAGTGAAAACAAGTGAAATTTCTTCCACGCATACTGAAGCAAGATATCATAGTATTTGTGTAGTTAATTAGACATATGGTGCCTCACCCCATTTACCAAGAGGGAAGCTTGTCTTCATAAACTGTTCTGTCTGCCACTAGAAGCTAAATCTTTATTAGATGCTACTAATTCAATTTTACCAGCTGCTGTAGGAAGTCAAAATCTCCACTCACACAGCAGAAATAGCAGCTTCTTGAAAAGAAAAAAAAAAAAAGAAAAAAAAAAAAGAAAAAAAACCAAACCACATCTATAGCCTGTGCAGTTACCTAAATACCTTGCTTCCTTTCACATCAAGTGACTCTCAGTGCTTCAGGGCCTTTATAGGTCCAAGTTCCTAACATGTTTCTGTACCTTTAAAAGGGATTGCCTCTCTGAAAGATCGTCTGTTATTTTATCAATTCCCTTTGCTTCCCACAGGGATCAGGGTTGGGAAAGAGAGGAGAGCAGCTCTTGATGTGCTGAGCTGGCTGAGGGGCCTTGAGAGATCTTTGATGCAAATGCACTTCTGCTCAGTAGAATAGTGATGAGTTTGCTGAAAAGACCAGGAAATACCTCCCATGCATACAGATGGCAGAACTATTATAGGCTAACTAGTATCAGCTTTGTTTCCTTTTTAAATTATTTGTATAGTTCTTTGCAAATTATCATGAAAAAGACCCTTCTGCCCCCAGCAGTTTAAATAAAGAGTTAAGAAGTCATCTCCATATCTGACTCTAGTTTCTACACTAAGTAAACGGCAAGAATTTCTGTTGCAAGGCAATACAAATAGATTTTGAAATGAGTGGGAACTCCTGAAACCAGACCCAGAGATTTGACGGTGGATGCTCTGCAGGGTCTGTCAACATTTTTTTTCAATATGCAATATTTAGGGATCTGAACAGGCTCGACCTCTGGGCTGAGTCCAGTGGCATGAGGTTTAACACGACCGGGTTAATGCCGGGTCCTGCACAACAACCCTGTGCAGTAACAGACTAGGAGAAGTCTGTCTAGAAAGCTGCCTGGAGGAGAAGGACCTGGGGGTGTTGGTTGACAGTAACTGAACACGAGCCAGCAGTGTGCCCAGGTGACCAAGAAGGCCAATGGCATCCTGGCTTGTGTCAGAAACAGTGTGACCATCAGGTCCAGGGAGGTGATTCTCCCTCTGTACTCAGCACTGGTGAGACCGCTCCTTGAATCCTGTGTTCAGTTCTGGGCCCCTCACCTCAAGAAGGATGTTGAGGCTCTGGAGTGAGTCTAGAGAAGAGCAACAAAGCTGGTGAAGGGGCTGGAGAACAAGTCTTATGAGGAGTGACTGAGAGAGCTGGGGTTGTTTAGCCTTGAGAAGAGGAGGTTGAGGGGAGACCTCATTGCTCTCTCCAATTACCTGAAAGGAGGTTGTGGAGAGGAGGGAGCTGGGCTCTTCTCCCAAGTGCCAGGGGACAGGACAAGAGGGAATGGCCTGAAGCTCTGCCAGGGGAAGTTCAGGCTAGACATCAGAAAAAAATATTTCACAGAAAGGGTCACTGGGCATTGGAATAGGCTGCCCAGGGAGGTGGTTGATTCACCTTCCCTGGAGGTGTTTAAGGTATGGGTGGATGAGGTCCTGAGGGACATGGTTTAGTGGTTAATGGGAATGATTGGACTTGATGATCCAGTGGGTCCTTTCCAACCTAGTGATTCTATAATTCTATTGGCCTAAAGCTTCTTTGCAACACTGAAAAATTAGAATAATTAACTGAGAGCTCTTGTTAGGTCAGAAAGGAGCAAGATACCTTTCTCACGAGAAATCTCCTAATGTGTGGGGCCAACAACCAGGCTCCAGCTGGCCAGACCACTTGGGAGTACTGGTAGTCAATGAGAGATTTTACTTTCTGAAGCAGAAATTAAAAGCAGAAGAACCAAACAAATGAATCACTGCCAAAACAATGCCAAAACAAACAAATACATCCCTTCTCCCAAAACACGACTATGTTAGATTTTGCCTTCTGACCTGGGAAGCAGAGAGAAGAGCAGCTCTAGGTAGCATCTGTAGAGATGTTTTGTCTCTTAGGCAGACGATTTTAAGGAAATTTAAGAATGACGCAAGCAAGCACTGGGGTCTTAAACCAAATCCTTCGAAATTCAGGTCTGGTTAAACCCAGGCTTGCTGTCTGCGAAAGGAGAAGCAGAGGAGGTAGTTGTGGGACCTGGTAAACTGGGCAAGCATCACACAGCCCTGGGCTCCCACAGCAGGGCAGGGTGAAGGATAACTTGGGGCTGGGATGCAGCACTAACAGATGCCCTCTCCTGGAGACAGCTGTGAGGTGACAGCTGGGGACAAGCTGGTGCCTCCCTGCACTTTGGGAACAGGATTTCATAAAAAGCTGGAGCTGACACCAGTGACAAATACGCCAGGGGAGGATGGCATATGAACACTTGTGTTGTGACACAAATATCACAGCTAGAGACCTTTTTCTTGGATTTCCACTGTAATATGTTCTTCAAAGATTATGTTTACCCCCTTTTTAAAAGAGGAGGACTGAACAGAAAAGTAAATATTAGGTAAAGGGAGCTCCCATCTTATATTGGAAACAGCTGCACAATATAAATATACAAATATGAATGTATGAATGTGAAACATCTGCACAGTATGAATGTAGTATGAACAGAGTATAATTAGTTTCGCATAATGGAGACAAGAATAAAATAACATGTTGCCCTTTATTTCACTACTGCAAAGACTTTGTAATTAAGAGCATTTCTTAGGGTGGAAACAGGGGTCATGAAGGAAGATGAGATTAAAATAAAGGAAAAGGAGATTAAAAGCAAGTATATCCTACATAACAGATATTACAATGCAGGTGACCTTGGTTACACAGATAACCTTGGGATCACTGGCTGTTGGGGGAAACCAGAAGCTGTTTCGATTAAAATTATCAGAATGCAAATTTGTTTATTCTGATACCCTGAACTATTTTAGAGATTGGTGGGAATGGTTGGACTCGATGATCCGGTGGGTCTCTTCCAGCCTGGTGATTCTTTGATACTATGATTTTAAACCATTTTATAGGTAGAGGTGAATTAATGTGTTTAAGCAAGGAATTATGAAAGAGCAAACTCATTAAACTCAGCTGGTATCTCAAATTAAATATATTTTACATTAAAGCTTAACCCATAACGGTTATTAACATAATACATTACCAGCTGTCCAATGCATACAAACGGCTGGTAATTATTTAATAGCATGCAGTATTCATGGTGCTTTATATTACACGAATTTGGGTGATCAAAACTTAAAATACCTGAGCTTGGAAGAGAACCAGGAAGGGTGATGCTAGGACAGCCGCTCCTCTGTATCACAGAATGTAGCATCCTCCTTGCTCCGATACCTCAGAGTTGTGTGGATCAGTCTGGTTCAGCTGTGAGTAAACGTGAAAATGTACAGAATTAGGGGAGTTTAGAAAGAGTGAGCTTCTAAAACAGCATGGTGAGTGAGGGATGGAGGGATTTGGTTACACTAGTTAGAATTAATGATTAACAGGATCCTATCATAACGGTAGCGTTGGGGAAAAACACTGTTGGCCTCTTCTTTTGAGCAAAACAGGAGGCTTTTTATGAAAAAATGAGACAACACAACTCAGTGGAAAACATTCAGAGGAAGCAGAAGACAAATAAACTGCCAGAAGAAAAAACTAATGTAGCAGGCCAGGAAGGGGGATGCCCTGATGGCAGTTTTGAGAAGAATAACAGGAAGAGAAACTGGAGAATATGACCTGAATTGATTTAATTTTCAGCAAGGCAAAGGAGATTCTGTGTAGATGCAAACACAACACCAGATCAGTATCTTCATCAGCTGCATCTACAGTCCGTCTTAGCAGTTGGTGTTTAATGAACTCCCAAAAGCATTCCTGCTCTCTGAAGAGCAGCTGCAGCTCAGATTTGATGCAAGGATTGGTTTCCTTCAAGCAGCACTAAGACACTTGTTCTCTGTCTTTACTCCTTTTCTCCTTTAGCCTTGTGTCAAATGCTATGTTCACTGTCTAGTCATGTTTTTTGTTCTTGGTGGTGAGTCAAATGAATACCAGGTCATCCAGCAATCATGCTGCCCTTCTTACTCACGTCTGTACAGAAGCCTGGTGGTGGACTTCAACCATATATACTGATGTTGCTTTTTGCCAACTACACCTTCCGGAGTAGACTACCCAGTAATTTTTTGCTTACTGAAAGCTCTTCTACATCTTATAACTCTTGTCTCCAGTTTTCTTGGTTCCCGCTGAATAGGATGATTAAAATAGCTATATCTATAGATACAGATATATATAATATCTATACTGACTTTGAAACAAGTGCCACAATCCTTGGTGGTCACGTTAGCCCTGGACACCTTTCAGACAGAGTAGTTTGGCGGGCTGTGGGCTATGGACTTCTGTCCTGGGCAATGGGAGCTCAGCCCAAGCTAAGACCCATACAGGTGTAAAACTGAAGTGCAGTGGATTATGGGGAGAGAAAGAGAAATTGTTGCTGATCTTCCTTCTCTCCCCAGTCCCACGGGGGTCCATAGTCAGCACTGTGCTCTGCTGGAGTATCCCCACGAAGCAAGGAAGGCCAGTGGCTACAATCCGCTTTTCACTCCCTCCTCTCTGTGGTGCTTTGCATCAAAATACATCCTTCTGGATGCACTCACTGCAGTGATATGGCAAGTGCCTGGAGACCCTCCCTGTGCCCTTTACCTGAACACCAGGTGCCACCGAGGTCCTGAGACAACGTTTCCTTGCTGTACATTGTAGGTGATATTTCTCGGTTATCTTGTTGAAAATATCATGTCTCCATTTCTGTCAAAGTGACATATGGAGAAATGTGACAGAATAATACTCTCTTACAAGCAGTGCTAAAATATAAATCAAAAGAGGACGCACAGTCTTAGATGTCCAGGAACCCACTTGATGTTTGCCATACTAAAGCGGCCCCTTGTAAAGAAACCCTTGTCCCATCAGCTGCTGAAAGATCAAATTGCTTCAGTGCTGCAACTTTCTCTCAAAATAATGATAACAGATATATTTGATGATTGGACTAGAAGTGCACTTGAGTTGCAGAACTGTAATAACTTTGCTGACTGTCAAGATGCACGTTTCTCCTAAGGGAAAGGTTATACATTAATTATTCATGGTATAATGTGAAGAAACCAGGTCATAAGGAGACTGAACGCATTCTAAAAATAATGTTATCTAGGAGGGGGAAATGAAGAGGTCTGCAAGATGCAAACTTAGAGGACGCTCTGGCTTGACTCTTTTATCCTTTGAAACTGAAGATCCCAGATCAAATCCTACCTGGGCCTCTAGCAGCATAAGAACTGAATGAGTAAAGGCAGCATCCCATGTTTTACTTCTGAGTCAGGTTTGATACCCAACTCACTAATGTTCAGTAAGGGTGACCTTCCTCCCTGATGCCACTGAGTTTTTAGGCAACTTGAGGTATTTTGAAGTTGTTTGTCTGTGCCTAAGATGGTTGAAGTCTTTCAATTGTCCTCACTTTTTGACTTCTTGCACAACTTTTGACAACTTCTTGCACAAGCAGCCCCATATTCATTTTGAGGTGCTATGCGTTCCCTATTTTTTAATACCTGTTAGAAAAATTCACCTTCACTTATTAAGTCCTTAGCTATTCATCCTTGTCTCTGTTCAGCAACCTTAGCATTTTACCAAAGATTCAGGTTGTACTCGGTCCATTAGCTGCTTTGATTCTTTATTCTGCACTATGTTTCCTACAAGTAAGGAAACACTTCCCCGTTCAAATCCATTTTGCCTCTCAAGAATAAAAAAAGCTCACATGTGGTATAATGCCTAGAAGAAAAAAGTGACAATAACCTGGTTTGTTACCAGGGCTACTGAAATACCCTTTCAGTAATCAAGTGCTGTTTACTCATACCTGCCTTCTACAAGTATTCAGGCAAATAAGGAACTGAGTTTTAAAGAAAGACAGATTATAAAGATGAAACGGAAAACAAAACTGGAAGAGAAATGTCTTACATGCTTTAGGATAAGGAAAGAAAATGCTACCAAGGGCTTGTAGGTGATGTTTTTGAAATGTGTTTAACCAATGGAAATGCCTGCTACGCCCTATGAAGGGAAATGAAGGCGTTTATCAAAGATAAGTTGGTCGTGTTCACCCATGCTCTGCTGGGTCACAGTCTGGAGATGCCATCACCCTCCATGAGAGAGTTGTGGCTGATGTGATTTACAATTTCTTCTGTTACTGATGACGTGGTGTGCTAAATCATGCATGTCGTCTACTGTAAAACTGGCATGCCTTTCAACGTCCTGACTGTCAATACTTGCTGTCTCCAAGCTTCAAGTGGTGTGGGAGACAGCTTTGTTCTTGTCCCAGGACATTTTGTCCTCCTGCTCTGTCAGGGTCCTGCAGGAACACTGCTGACTCCTTTCTATAATTGCTTACAACTGGCAAAGCCAAAGACTCCGAAGAGCAGGGAGGCTGGATCATGCTTGGTGGGGTTTTGCCTTTTCTTTTTGGTCTTTATTCTCATTCTGCCCATAGACTGTAAAATACACAGATCTCTATCAGCTTAATGCTGTTTGCTAGGAAAGAAAAAGAACATGAAGAAGGACAAAGAAAATTAAACGGACAGGACAGCAGGCAGGTTGGGTGCGGTGCATTTTGACCCATGAGTGCAGGGATTGAAGTGACTCACTTGATACATCAGTGCTGTGGCACAGGGAGCCTCTCCAACATTTCCAGCTAGCGAGATCATTTATTGTAGTGAAATGATTCACTGACCTTAAGAAGCAGCCAGAGGCTCTCTCTGGAGACTGCTGGAGAGGCAGAGTAATCTAATAGATGGGAAACTGAACTGAATACGTCTTTTCTTGGTCTTGTTAATGATCTCAGCACACACAGCTCATTTCACCTCACTGAAAATAGCCAGCAAGTTGTTCTCGAGATGTTCAAATCATTTTAGGGTTGGTACCCATTTTAGCACGGAAAAGTATAAAGCATATTTTTGCTGTGTACTGTTTACTTTCCAGTGTAATTTTTAAGATCAGTTATAACATGGGGGTCCATTTCTTATTTATTAAGGTCATCACAGGGCAGTTTTTTTCCTAAAAAGAAAAGGGCAAAACTGGTAAAATATTGGGCATTCAGGCACAAAACATATACTGTTTGGAGCAGAAAGAAGTAAGATTGTTACTTCCAACTTTTATGACTCTGGAACATATTCTAAATTTCATGTAGCTGTGCTAAATATGAATACACATCACATGAAATTGGAGCAAGTAATACCTTGAATAAGCAATACCCCAAACACACAGATGATGTCCCTCCCCAGAATAACTTGAGCACCTTATAAACATTCCTTTGGTGGGTGTGTTCTTAACAGTAGTTTACTCCAAATCCAGCCATTTATTTGATAATTTTCCCTACAATGTTTGTTCTGAATAAGATGACTGATGCAATATTCTCTTTTCCCTTTTGAAGAGACTGCTGGTCGTGAATAAAAGAGGCAACTTTCCTGGATGAGTAACCATTTAAACTTTGCATCCCAAGTAGTTTAATGTTTCTGGCTTTTTCCCTCCCCTGTTATGTGACTAATAGCTGTTGCAGTGGCTGCTATAGTCATGGCTGAAAAGTCCCTTTGCATGAGCCCTTTATACATTAATAATTTAATTTTATGGCTTAGAAAGAAAAGCCTTGATGAGCTCAGATATTGCCTGACAGTAGTAGTCACCACCTGAGGGATAGTTACTCACTAAAGGCCTGATATTCAATCTTGATGACCACAGGTCCCTCAGAAAAGCTTCAAGACCGGTTTTTAATGTGAGTAGACAGTATTGCCCTTTTTCTTGATGTAACCTCTCTTTTTCTGTACAAAAACCCTAGGGATTCATTTCAGTGATCCGACTGCCTTAAGAGACAACACGTGTTAGAAATCTCACGTGCCCTAAATATGCACAGTAGCAGCAAGGTTAGAAGACATCATTTTTGTGTGTAAGGGAATTGATAGAAGCATCTTTTGCTGGTACCTGTTTAAAGCTTAGATATTTGAAGTGTTTTATACTTTAAATGAGGAGGAGGGTCAACAAAACAAAGTGGAAGAACAGCAGCTAAGAATGGAAATCACCACTTACAAAGCCAGTGAACTAAACTCTAGCCAATCCATATGGAAAGAAGAGAGGCCTCACCTGATGAGGTGGGAGTAGTGAGAATTTGTGTCTGACCAGACTACAGGTTTTCAAAGAAGGAATGAAAACTGCTTCCAGTTAGAGGCACTAGGACACTGCTATTTCAGCAGCACTCCTGAAGATGCAATTCCTCATATGGATAGCTTTCCGGATTAATTTGCCTCGTTTGTCAAGGTGAATTGAAGACATGTACATACCGTGGAAGGAAGAGATAAGAACATCTTGACTTTGTTTGTCTTTCTTATTTTGCAAGAACTTCTGCTTAGCAAACTTGAAGTTGGTCAGGGAGCGGTGGGGTGTGTTAAAAGCAATAAAAAAAGCATAGAATGACCAGATAGGAAAAGACCCATGGGATCATTGAGTCCAACCATTCCTATCAAACACTAACCTGTGTCCCTCAGCACCTCATCCACCTGTGCCTTAAACACCTCCAGGGAGTTCCTGTTGAACACAGGCAGTGGGTATGCCTGCAGATTTCTGCTCAGACATATAGGTTCCTCTTATCTTCCTTCTTCTGTGGCCCCACAGAGGGAAACCAGTGTTAAAGTCTGGAATTCCAGAACAGGCAATAACAAGTTTTTTCAGTGCTTGCTGTGCTGTACCTCCTGCCCTTGTTCTCCGATTTCCATGCCAGTGCAAGGTCCCAGGGGCCAGGACCACACTACCCAGTGCCCTCCCTCACTGCTATCACGACTGCAAGTCCAGAACCTTTAGTTCAGCAACAGCCTCTGCAGAAAATGCTGTTGGGACTCATCTTTGTGAGGGACAAGCAGATAAATTAAATACAGAGTATATGACAACAGGCTTGTCCTTCTGTGCTGAAAGGAGCACGAGGTGTAAGGAAACCCTTACTTATTAAACTGTTGCTGCAATTTGTGCTTCAGCAGCACAGCAGATACATAAGCAATCACTGGAGCATGTTATCAGATTACCAGGAATTCACTGCACTGTGTCATTAGATTTGCTAAAAGCTGTACAGCGCTTAGTTTCAAATGCAGAGCCCATCTTCTGAGCAGGCAGGGGTTTGTTCAGAGAAGGCTTGGAACAACTTGTGATACCGTGACACACATGTGGACAGCTTTCTACAGCGAGACTGGCCTGACACTCCTCAAACTGACCACAAAGGCAGAAAGAAAGCGGAGATGATTCTGCCTCTCTGTTCCTCTCTTGTGAGACCTCATCTGGAGTATTGTGTCCAGTTCTGGAATCCTCAACATAAGAAGGAGATGGAGATGTTGGAATGGGCAAAGAGGGAGCTACAAGGATGATCAAAGGGTTGGGGCACCTCCCATATGAGGAAAGGCTGAGAGAGTTGGGGTTGTTCAGTCTGGAAAGGAGAAGGCTCCAAGGAGAACTTACAGTGACCTTCCAATACCTGAAGGGACTACAAGAAAGATGGGGAGGGACTGTTTACAAAGGCTTGTAGTGACAGAAGTAGGGGCAATGGGTATAAACTGGAGAAGGGTAGACTTAGACTAGACAGGAAGAAGAATTCCTTCACAATGAGAGTGATGAAGGACTGGTCTTTGTTGCCCAGGGAAGCTGTGGCTGCCCCATCCCTGGAGGTGTTCAAGGCCAGGTTGGATGGGGCCTTGGGCAGTCTGATCTACTGGGAGGTGTCCGTGCCCATGGCAGGGGGTTGGAATGATCTTTAAAGTCCCTTCTAACCCAAACTTTTCTATGATTCTATGATTCAATGTTGCAATGTAGTGCAAAACAGAAAAAAAATACAGTGAGCAGAGCTAAATAAACTTGGCAGAGCAACCTGGTAATGCTCCTGTGTGAGATACGATAGCAAGAACAGGAAAAACTCATATGGAAGTGGTTTTTTTTCAAGCCAGTCTTGAGAAATTGGCCTTCACCGAGTTTTGCTGGAGACTGCTATGAAGACCAAGGAGAAAATTGGGAATATTGAAATTTGAATAGGGAATATTGAAGCAATTTTTGTTGGATTGGATCAGATGAGGCCAGCAGAATGGAGGGAGCTAAGGGATTCCAAGGAATGACAGAAACCATCTCAGGAGATTACACTTGACTGCCAAGTTGAGGTTTACAGCTGCTCCTGAAAGCAACGATAGGACCTGGAGTCAAATAGATAATCAAGTGTAATCTGGCACTCCCAAAACTGCAAAAGATCAGATCTTGTGTCACTGTTATAATTTCCCCCAGTTCCTTGGATAATGAGCCCAGCCAAATTGGAAGAGTAGCTATGGTTTCTTAGGACTAATGCAAGAAAGCAGCCAGAAACTCATCTTCTCCCCCAAGGTACTCCTTTCAGTTGCCCAGGATATGGAAAATTTTCTCTCATTCTTTAATATACAGCAGACCAAATAAGTCAAAGCTCTATAAATCACCCTGAACACTTTAGTCTGTGAGATGACGTAGTGTGTAGAAAGGGGAACGTATGCATATAGGAACACCACAGCAGCTGATTATACCAGAAACAGGGGCTGTTCTGAAGTTAGGGCATGATTAACTGACAGGAATTTATTTTGGAGTTACCTGCAGCTGAGGACATATTCAGTAGACATGATGTTCCACCTGACCCTGGAGAAAGGCAGAGAGTGCTGTCAGAGATGCCAAAATTGAGACAGTGCCTTCAACATGAAAACTAGAATGCAACAGCCAACAGGGTACAAGAAACCAATAATCATACCAACATAATGAATTCTTCTTCCGAAGCAGATGGATGTGAAAGACAACTCATTTAGCAATTAGGCATTCTTTAAATCACAAAAGGGAAAATCACAAAACTGCAAGGAAGAGAGAAGTACCACATTCAATAAGCATGTGTTCATCCATGAGATTAGATTTTGCATGCATGTGGTGTTCATGACAAGCATAACAACAAAATTAAATATATTTGCACCAAGTGCAAAAGCAAGATGAGAAATTGAGTGTCAGATCAAGAAGCATGAGTGAACGCACTAGGTTTTGAAAACTAGCAAATAAGAAAGTAGAATGTCCCTAAAATAAAATGATATTTCTATTATATTATGATGCTGTTGCTAATATGTTGTGATTTTTCTAAGCATAATACCCACAAAAAGCATTCCAACTAAAATTTTAGGTAATCTGCAGAGGCCAGTGGTTTCAGCTAAAGCATATGAATTTATGATCCTAGTGAAGAAAACCAGGAAAAAATAGTTTAAAGTGCCTGCGAGATGCACAAGTTAAACCAAAATATTATCCAGATCTGAGTCCACCACAGTAAATTAATGCTGCTGTGCTAGTACCATGACAGTTTTGCATCTCTGGAACAGCTACCATTAATTTTACCTGGGGAAGTGATAGGATGGCTAGAGTATCACATGCTTTGCAGAGTGTCTGATATATTAAGAGAAATAATTAAAGAGATCAATAATGTGAATACAAAAGTAGACTTCACTGCCATAACATCAATGCTGACAGCTTTAATCAACACCTACCAAGAAATAAAGTGAAACATCTCTTTGCCTCCACTTAAGCATCCCCAAGAGGTGGCTAAAAAAGAGATCAGGTCCCAAACCTTTCAGTTGAAGCTACATTCTTCAAGTGGCAGAAAAGATAGAATTCAATGCTAAAATACTGCCCTAAGGACAATAATAGTCTTAATAGGTTATTCATAATATTCTGTTCAATAATAAGTCCTACAACTACCAGGTTGTTAGCTGAGAAGACTGCTTGGGAGTTAATCCACAAGGGGATGAATACCAGCTTCCTCAAGAGGAGGGACTGAGAGGCCTGGCAGAAATATTTACTATATGTGACAGAAAGATGTGCACATAAAAGTTCTTGTGGCATAATCTCTGGCAAATCATGCCTACAACCACACCTTTCTGTGAGGAGAGGAGAGGAGAGGAGAGGAGAGGAGAGGAGAGGAGAGGAGAGGAGAGGAGAGGAGAGGAGAGGAGAGGAGAGGAGAGGAGAGGAGAGGAGAGGAGAGGAGAGGAGGAAAAATATTCCAGACCTTCCAATTTATAAAGGTGCTTCACCTAAGTAATAATTAAAACTACACAAATAACAATCAGAAACTGAATATGCCACATCATCCTGTAATTATCACAGAATCTCAAAATCACTAGGTTGGAAAAGACCCACAGGATCATCAAGACTAACCATTATCACTCAAAGTTGTTGTTAGTATTTCAGCCTTTGCCTGCAGGTACCTAAATATGTATGATTCTCTGTAACTTCACTTTTAGATATATTATTATGGAATTATCTATGTCATTCATTAATTTTAGAGTAGTGGTTAATTATTGTTTTATCTCTATAAATACAACATAAAAGATGATATATTCCATCTCTCTAATAAGAACAGAATTAAAAATCAATTTCTAAACTATTTCATCTTGAAAACTTTTTTAAAATTAATGATATTGTCATTTTGAATTCTATAACAAATAATTTCATGCTTTAGAGCGCACAATAGTCAAGGTCATTTGTTTTGTAAATTCAATTCAGTTTTCTGTGCAGCTCACATTTTGATTGTCCTGACTTTATTATCTCCATCTTCACTGCAGTGCAACATGACAATATATGGAGATCTGTTGTTTCTTACAGCCATTTGTATGTCCGAGCACCAACGGTCCCTTTTCTCTGGTCTAACATCTCATTTGAACTTGCAATGGGCTAACTGCTCTCCAGGAACCAGCTGAAGTTCAAATTTCTGTGCACACCGGTGCTGAGTACCAGGCACACCCATGTGGGGATCTTTTTCCACAGGTAAAGGCTCTGCCATAGCCTTCTTTCTCCCCTCCATTCCCTCACGGTCTGGTCCAAGAAGTGGGGCAGTGGGGCTCTGACTATGCACTGTACAGCTGAGTATCTCAAGCGCTTTGCAATATCTGCAGACTCTCATTTTAGAGGTGACAATATAACATGAGGAATTCAGATCATGGGTAGAAATGGGTAAACTGAGGACATGAAGGCAAAGAAAATTCCCAAGGGCCATGCATGTGCAGAGCTAGAAATAACAGTAGAATAAATTATGCTTCAGAAAGTCTATGAAACAGAATTACATCAAGTAGATTTTACTTCTTCCAGTACTCAGTAGTCTTTAACAAATCTTTAATTGGCCTGAATTACACTGACCTTCTTGAAGTCATTGAAACTTTCCCAGTTTCCATAAAAACTGCCCTGTTCATTTTTTGATTTGCCCTTTTGTTCCTTGTCAAAGGAAACAAACCCCCAAAATTTTTCATGCTTGGGATCCCTGAGGATGTGGTAGTCCTATTCCAAATTTCACTACCACTTACTTTAACAGATTTCAGGTAAAACCTGCTGGTTTTAACAAACATACGTTGGTGAGTTGTTGTTTTTTTTTACTTGAGTCTGCTGTTGAGAGAGGAAAACGCATGTAGCACAGCCTCCCTTTCTCTGCTTCCCTCATGCAATTAGTAAACTCTCAGAAATGCCAGCAATGCATGAAATGGCCGAGCATCGTTTCATCGGGGATGATGTAGCCATCGCCCCTTGTCGCAGTCTCCTCTTTGTCATATGCAGTGTATGAAATATCCCACGGATAAGCAGCGACTCAAAGGGCCCTTTGCAGCTGCCGAGATGCTCCATCAATTTGGCTCTGGAATTACTGAGTCAGAGCAAGTGAGCCTGCAAGCAGAGTTAGACAACTATAAACTTAGTATGAAAGGAGACCAAGCAAAATAAAGCAGATGACAAAGGCACAATTTGCTTGCTGTTAGCGATGTGTCTCTAACATCACAAGGTATCCCTAAGCTATATTTTCCGATGCATTGCTGGCTTGCAAAACTTTTAATGGAACAAGTTTTTCTGGCAGAAGAACAGAGATTTTTATCTTTAATGAGCAGCCTCTCTATCATTTACCTTCAGGAAACAGCTTCCTGGTTGCAAACTGCTTGAGAGTGCTGACAGCCACCTACCTTCAAAAGCAACCAGGAGAAACTTTCTTGCTAACTTTGAGAAGGGATTAAAAATGCTGAAAGGTGCAGATGATGTTGTTGTGGAGCACAAGGACTCGGCTTCCCGACATGGAGAAGTGACAAGCTGGGATATCAATGACATCAAACTTCCCCAGGTATGTGTCTGTGTATTAGGAATTTATCCAGTTCTGATCAGTCTTCTCCACTCCACAGTTGATCTTAAACGCTCTCTCAGTCATCTATGCCTCACTACCTTTGTTCTCTTTGCCACCTGGTATGGGAGAGTTTTTTGCTGAAAAGCCAGAAAATATTTTAAAAAACTATTAAAGTTTCCATGCATTTTCCTTAAACAGATTACTGAAACAGCTGCTGAGACACAAAAAATAGTGTTATTGCAGATTCATTGTCTTTCTAGCCCACTGGTGGATACAGAACAGAGAAAACAGGGGAAAACTATCTCCTGTTGTGGTTGCTCTGTTAGAGATGTCCAGGACTTGCTTTTTGCACTGGGTAGTTGGTTTATCAGAAGTGAGCACAGCACCCACAAGTGCCCTGCAGCTCTGGGTGTTCATCCTCACTGCAGCTCAGGTTCCAGGTAAGCAGACTGGCTTTTCCATGAAGATAACGCTGCTTTCACAAGTACCTGGGAAAAGCTTGATTCACAGAATCACTAGGTTGGATAAAGCCTATAGGATCATCAAGTTCAGCCATTCCTATCAATCACTAAACCATGCTCCTCAGCACCTCAATTTGTGGGGGCAGAGATTTGCTGAATGGTCTAATATCTATCGTTCCCTCCTTCAGTCGTTTTCTAGTTCTCTTATCTAAAAATCTCATCTGTGCTCTCTACTGAAAGCCCACAGCACCTGCACCCCAATGCCAACTCCCTGTCCCTCACCTTAGCATATTTGTGCCAGATTCCTCCTACTGGAGTCCTTTACCACACAGATATTTCATCTCCCAACACGATTTTCTTCCCTGATCCCAGCCTCTTCCAACCTATATCACAGCTCTTTGCCTGAAGCTTCCATGTCCCACCTGCCTCTTCGCTGCCCTCCACCCCAGGGTCACCTTCACCTGCATTTCCACCTGGCCAATAGTTCCCAGGGGACCACAGGAGTTTTTCTCTTCTTAGTGGATGCTCTTGCTGCTTAACAATTCTCAGTGGTGAGATCAGCAACTTCAAGAAAATTCCTGTAAGTTTTTGAAGAACTACAGGACCTTTTCCCTCAAAACCATCAGTGTGTGTTTTCCACACTTTATAGCTTATTGCATTTTGCTGTGTTGACCATACCCACTTAGAAGTTGTGTGGTTGGTCCTTTGTCTTTTTTTTTCCACTGAGTTTTATTTTTATTGTTCCTTACAGTGTTGGCTTTGGGGTATTTTAGCTTAGTCTACAGCAATGAAAATAAAACCTGACCAGGATGTTCTTTGTTTTGGACTTCAGAAAAATCACCGTGGAAGGCTTTCATAGCAGTTATGCCAACATGAACCAAAGTCCAGGACTAAAGACCTACAAATGTGAGCACAGCCTCAGTCTGATTCAGTATTTGATCTTTCTCCAGCAAGTCGAGTCAAATCAAGCCAAGTATTCAGTATAATGCTGCAGTGAATGGCTTGAAAGCAAACCAGGATCTCTGCCATGAAAGCTAACAGAAGTTAGTCAGGCAGTGACTGTTGCCCACAAGGAAAGTATCTGCTATTTTACGCTAGGCACTCCCATTTTTCCTTTACCAGGCAGGCACCCAGTTGGACCCATAGATCACAGAATCACAGAATCACAGAACAACCAGATTGGAAGAGACCCATCGGATCTTCTAGTCCACCCATTCCTATCTAACACTAAACCAAGTCCCTCAAGACCTCATCCACCCGTGCCTTAAACATCTCCAGGGAAGGTGAATCAACCACCTCCCTGGGCAACCTATTCCAATGCCCCATGACCCTTTCTGTGAAAAACCTCCTCCTAATGTCCAACCTAAATCTTCCCTGGCAGAGCTTGAGGCCATTCCCTCTTGTCCTGTCCCCTGGCACTTGGGAGAAGAGACCAGCTCCCTCCTCTCTACAACCTCCTTTCAGGTACTTGTAGAGAGTAATGAGGTCTCCTCTCAGCCTCCTCTTCTCCAGGCTAAGCAACCCCAGCTCTCTCAGCCGCTCCTCATAGATTCTGTTTTCCAGACCCTTCACCAGCCTCGTCGCTCTTCTCTGGACTTGCTCCAGAGCCTCAACATCCTTCTTGTGGTGAGGGGCCCACAACTGAACACAGGATTCAAGGAGCGGCCTCACCAGTGCTGAGTACAGAGGGAGAATCACCTCCCTGGACCTGATGGTCACACCATTTCTGATCCAAGCCAGGATGCCATTGGCCTTCTTGGCCACCTGGGCACACTGCTGGCTCAGGCCCTGATGCTTTGGGGCTCATAGGGAGGCACTGGATCTGTGTTTCTTTCTACCTTCCCTCCACCACTCTCTCATCCCAACCAGCATCACTTGCCAGGGTGCTGGATTTTCCCAGGCTAGTGGACACCCTGTAGAGAACCAGGTCTGCTGAACTCCTACAGGAGCTCTTCTCTTCCCCAGGCTAACACATGTCCTGCTTCGGTCTCTCTGCAGGATGTAAGACAAACAGACTGGTTTCAAGAATGGCCAGATTCCTATGTAAAGTACATCTATAGCTCGGAGGATAAAAATGCTCAAAGGCACCACAGCAGCTGGGCAATGAGAAACACCAACAACCACAACTCCCGCATCTTAAAAAAGTCCTGCCTCGGGGTGGTGGTCTGCAGCAACGACTGCTCGACCTTGGATGGCAGGAAGATCTACCTCAGGCCAGCCATATGTGATAAAGCCAGGCAAAAGCAACAGTGTGAGTATGAAGGTGGCTGTTCATAAATGAACACAGCATACAAGAAATCCAAGTAGACAATTCCCTTTGTATTATCCAACCTTCTCATTGTTATTTCTTATATCCAAATGCAACTCTTGACTTTGGAACATTTCTTACTGTTGGGAAGGAATTTGTTCATGTGTTTGTTTGTTTTCTTTTTCCATTTTTTAAATCTCTGTTGCTGGTGGAAGATAGAGAACGATTCCCAGTCTTCTCAAGACCATGAGCAAGGGTACTGGGAAAACTTATGCCATGCAGGTAGCTTCCTTCTGTGCTGTTCCTGCTGAGCTGAGTGTTGACTTCATTAAAGCACAAGCCCAAGAGCATCTCAGGGAGCAAATCTTGCAAGAAAGAAGTTGCTCATAAACTATGATGATTGGAAAATAGGTCTCATGTCACTGGAGCAAGACAATGCAAACAGAGAACATGAGCTGCAAGCCCATTTTAGCAAGACCATCCCAAACAATTGTTGATTATTCAGTAGAGCTAGCACATACTCTTTTCTGGATCTACATTGGATGAATATTGTGGCTAAGGAAAGGTATTATTCAAGTACTTGCTGAGGTCAAAATGATATCCTCTAGAAAAATCAGACAAGAACACATCTGACATTCTGGACACTTCCAAGTTAAAAACAACTAAATTGTCCATGATAACAAATTATAAAATTATAATAAAACTATTAATTTTTGCTAGTTATGTTTAATATTGGATCTGAATAAAGGCAATTGCTAGTTTGCTTATATTGATTTTTGCTTATATTTGAAAGGGTTTTTGTATAGCTTTTCTCAGTGTCATTTCTGAGCCCCAAACCAGAAGTGGCAATCCACCATTAGCGAACAGTTGCGTCCCATGGGAATCATCTGACCGATGTCGTATAGAAAATATTTCCCACCATCTTTGCTCCAGGGAAATGCTGCCCAAACTGCAATGGACCCCTGCGGTTCCTCTCCTGCCGGGGCCATGGTGGTTACCCAGTGACCAACTTCTGGAGGCATGAAGGCCAATTCATATTTTTTCAGGTTGGTATAAAATACATCGCCTTACATTATGAAAGTTAATTTCATTAAGATTGATTAAGGACATTTTTTTTGTTCCGACAAACAAAGGTCATTGAATATGACAAGGTCAAATGATGGTAAGGAGACAAATTTTCATGATTAGTGGGCAAGGTCCTAAGCAACCTGATCTAACTCTGAAGTTAGCCCTACTTGAGCAGGAGGTTGAGCCGGACCTCCAGAGGTCCCTTCCAACCTAAATTAGTCCATGCTTATATGATTTTACAACACATATTTTTCATATAGGTTCCCAGGAAAACCTGTTGACTTTGAAGCACTTTGCCCTGGGTACATAGGAACCAACAAACCCTCAAAAAAATTAGAAATGCCACGTTATCTCAACTTCTTCTCCAAGGCAGCTTGCATAGGAATGGTTGGATTCGATGAACCAGTGGGTCTTTTCCAACCTAGTGATTCTATGATTCTGTGATAAGAATGATGCTGTCTCAGAGCAAGAAATGGTTGTACCTAAGGGTCTGTCTATGGAAGATGCCAATCTGCACATTATATGCACATTAGATATATAATTATACCTGGAACACAGCGTATGCAAGTCTTTAGATAATGGGCACTCTTTTTGGAAGTGGTAGTACTAGCTCAGTACCATAACCACTGAATTGCCTCTTGTTTTCTAGTTGTTCAGTTTTGTGCTCGATGATCCAATGGGTCTTTTCCAACCTGGTGATTTTATGATTCTATAATTCTCCATAGAAACTAATGTAAATTAATGTCCTGATAAACATATTTCAAGTCTGAAAAGAACAGAAATGACTCTGTAGCCTGACTGCAGCTGACCTCGTGGCTTCAACTGGGGCTCTGTGGGGGAGTTGCTTCTGCACATAAATGTGGTGCGATGTTTTTATGATTTCAGAGAATTTCTACCCCACCACACTTCATCCAAGGTGTGTTTATTACTTAGAATCATAGAATCATAGAATCACCAGGTTGGAAGAGAGCCATCAGATCATCGAGTCCAACCATTCCTACCAAACACTAAACCATGTCCCTCAGGACCTTGTCCACCCATCCCTCAAACACCTCCAGGGAAGGTGAATCAACCACCTCCCTGGGCAGCCTGTTCCAGTGCCCAATGATCCTTTGTGTGAAAAACTTTCTCCTAATGTCTAGCCTGAACCTCCCCTGGCGGAGCTTGAGGCCATTCCCTCTCGTCCTGTCCTCTGTCACTTGGGAGAAGAGGCCAGCTCCCTCCTCTCTACTTGAGCTTACATTAAATAATTCTTAGTAAATTTAAAATATTAAACCATGATATACATGTGGTTTTGACCAATGCCACAAATCCTGGTCTCATAAGATTAATAACAAAGTTGCTTCTAATTTTAATATATCACAATTTCTTTCATTCCAAAGTCCAAAGGAGCTCATGACCATCCACGTCCAGAAACAAAACTAGAAGCAGAAGCAAGAAGATCAATCCAAAAAGCACAGAGAGATTTTTCGCAATCATCCTCAAAATTAAAAACAATCTGGGAGATTAAGGTAACTTTTATTATTGATAAAAGAAATTATGGGGTCAGTGGTCTGCAGTTCAAGGCATGGTGGACGATATCTGGACTTTGGGTCAGTAGTTGCCTTTAGAAAAATTTCCTACAAGTTCTCGAATAGTACTTCTCCCTAAATTAGATTATTTATAAAGAAAAACAGTAATAAGGTAATTTTCTATTTGGTCCAAGCAGTATTGATGTTGATGGGGAATATTGGAAGGTTTTAATTGGATTTAACTTACAGTATTGATTGCACCACTGCATGAGAAAATCATAACAAATAAACATTTGAAATCTAGGAAATATTTTTGGCAGTAACAGAGCTCAGGAGAAAGATTTATGTATGTGTCAACATACTGTATACTATTTTACTATATATATTTATAACCATGCCTATATGATGTCCCTGTTATATGCCACGTGGCAGCTTGCCAAAACAAATTCATTAAGAAGGCAAATCCAGAAATCCTAATCCTTCTTCCTCCAGTCCCCTAACTCAAGAAAATCCAGTTGTTTTAGTAGCAACTCTGGATTCACTGACTTAATGCCCATCAGGGAGAGAGATGGCCTCCTGCAAGGTATCTGTCCCCAGGCAGGATTTAGCTACTTGCAGACCCCTATGGGCTGTGAGGACACTCTCAGGTGAACTGTCCCACCCTTGGAAAGACAGTAGAAGGTCATGTTTTCTCCACATTGATGTGTGTCCCAGGATCCTTCACTGATATGGAGGAGGTGCCAGGGAAAAGCAAAGGCCCCTAACACCTCTGCTCATCTTCTCTGGGTTTTGCTAGGAATGATAAAGGGAAAGTACATCACCTCTGCCTGGTGTACCCTGCTTGCTCCTCAGGTCTCCAGGAGGGCTTTCATAGAATCATAGAATCACCAGGTTGGAAAAGAGCCATCGTATCATCGAACCCAACCATTCCCACCAATCACTAAGCCATGTCCCTCAGCGCCTCGTACACCTGTCCCTTAAACACCTCCAGGGAAGGTGAATCAACCACCTCCCTGGGAAGCCTCTGCCACTGCCCAGTGACCCTTTCCATGAATAAGTTTTTTCTGATGTTCAGCCTGAACCTCCCCTGGTGGAGCTTGAGGTCATTCCCTCTCGTCCTGTCCCCTGTCACTTGGGAGAAGAGACCAGCTCCCTCCTCTCTACAACCTCCTTTCAGGTAGTTGTAGAGAGCAATGAGGTCTCCTCTCAGCCTCCTCTTCTCCAGGCTAAACAACCCCAGCTCTCTCAGCCGCTCCTCATAGGGTCTGTTCTCCAGCCCCTTCACCACCTTCCTTGTTCTTCTCTGGACTCTCTCCAGAGCCTCAACATCCTTCTTGTGGTGAGGGGACCACAACTGAACACAGGATTCAAGGAGTGGTCTCACCAGTGCCAAGTACAGAGGGAGAATAACCTCCCTAGACCTGCTGGTCACGCTGTTTCTGATCCAAGCCAGGATGCCATTGGCCTTCTTGGCCACCTGGGCCACCTCTGGCTCATGTTCAGTCACTGTCAACCAACACCCCCAGGTCCCTCTCCTCCAGGCAGCTTTCTAGACAGACTTCTCCTAGTCTGTAATTGCACAGGGTTGTTGTGCCCCAAGTGCAGGACAAGTGCACCCTTCTTTGAAGGCCAAAGGGTGCTTTGAAGGACTTACAGAAGTATTGATGTTACATCATCAACTCTGCTGGGTCTGGAAACACTTGTGAAAGTATCTACAGAGATCCTGTGACCTGCCTTGTGCCTGATGGGGGGGCATCAGTCAGAGCAGTAAGCCTGCCTTCAGTGACCTTCCTTGCCAAGGCTGCATTAAACAAGCCTGTACAATACCAGTCGTCACATGCAGTTTGTCTTTTGAGGTACTGGAGGTGATGCATCCTCCCCACCCTGGTGCTTGGGATGGTAATTAATCAGTGCCCCTTCAGATACAGACAGAAGGAATAATTCAAGTGGGGACAGGCTCCTTGAATGGATGACATGGAGAAGGAGGCTCAAGAAGTCAATTTAAAGAGTGAACAGAAGAAGTTAGACTCATTTGAATGGAATATGAATTTAGGAGCTGCAAATATTTCTACCAGAAATATTCAGGAGGACACAAAAAAACAGAGCTCAGGAGACTCTCATGGAGACACTGTGCCTTGGGATGGCAACTGGGGAAACAAGCATGAAAATGAACAGCTGACCACTTAGTAAATCTCTAGCAAATATACAAACAAATATTTTCATATAAGTGGTTTGATATTGTTCCCATGAACACCAAAACAATCCTCATCTAGGAAACGTTCCTGAGCCATGTGACATTTTTTCTGTTATGCTTGAGACTGCTGGTCTAGATCAAAGTCTCTCTAGACATGTTTTTGTTTTTCCCCTCCTACAACATCCTACCAGTGTTTTCACTTCGAATTGTGTGAGAGTAGAAAGAGTCAAAAGATGTTATAAATATTTAATTGTAGAGCCTACTCTTCAGCTGATCTGACTCTGTGCAGAGTGACATTTACCCTCAGCTGGCTTTCCAGTTTATGTCTCTCAGGCAGTTTAACTCATCATATTCTTGTTCTTGCCATGGCCAGTTGTGATACAACAAACCCAGGGGTCTGTTTTGGCACCCAGACTTCATATTGTGGAGTCTTCAAAAAGCCTTCTTAAAATATTTGGTTTTAATGTACTCACAAGAGACCAGGGAGGAGTATTTTAGAAGAATGTATGAGCCCAGAACAGAGCAAATGACACCTAGGATGTTTTCTCTACGATGTCAGCAATCCTTAGCTGAAAGTGGGCTGGGTCCTGCATCAGGTCATTGGAATTTCTTCTCATGGTGAGTGGAGAACAGCTGAAAGGAGCTTTACTACTCTGGCAATCAGCAAGTCAGAAAATCACTGTAATTAAATGGATGCAGGATTACAAAGAAGAGACACCTGTAAGTACTCATCAGAAATGTTAGCACAGAAAAGTGTTCTGAAAGGAATTAAGGTTGGCAAAATTATAATCCAAAAATTAGGGCAATTAAGGAAGTTGTGAAATATCCAGGACAAAAGACCCAGAATAATAATTCTTGTGTGCTGCTCCCTCCCTACATGGATTTTCTCTTTGTGGGTAGAGGAAACGTAAAGGCAGGAAAACCTCCCAGTTAAAAATAGAAGTAAAGATTCTCGAAAAGACAAATATAATGTTGTTGCAGTGAAAAGATCATTTCAAAACAATTAGTTTAAAAAAATATATATACTTAGCTTTCCCAAACTCCATAGAAAAAAATAACTTCTGAGGTGTCAGATGTCTCAGTGTAATTTCATGGTCAAGAGCTTTGTCAGCGTATGCTACCAGTGGACCCTGAGGGTTGACGACGCAAGCTGTAACAATTCTTTCAGTGTAAAACACGATTTGGGTAAAAACTGGTGAACCAGCCCCAGATCCATGATCTGGGAGTCCTGTTTAGTTTGCCCCAAAGCCCACTACCCTACAAGGAGGCTCTTCTGTGGTGTCTCCTTCCTTGCCTTTCTTAACTGAACGCATTTGCAAGGGTCTCTTAGGGGTTGTTATTTTATTTTGTGCTGCTAAACTACACTTCGTTTTACTAAACCATGCCTTGCTTTTTTCCCAAGTCTCTAACAGATGTAATGCCAACACAGGAGGCTTTGCCTTTGCTTCTTTCCAAGCCAGATGCTTACCTGCAACCTGCTAATTACAGTAGACACTTAGGCAAAAGCCCCCTGGAGAAGATGCTGGGCAGCTGCTCTGGGCAACCACCACACCATGAGGAGGATGAGAAACCTAAAGAGGTTCCAGCCTGGAGCAGGAGTGTGGCCACTGGGAGGACCCCCAGCTCCAGGAGGCTTTGTAGCAGCCCCACCACCCCTGTTGCCAACCCTCCCCATGCAGCCCCATCACCTCAGTGCTTTGCACACCCCATCACGCAGCACGTCCTGCCTGTGACAAAGGCTGGTCAGAACCCTTCCAAACCTAACACTGGCCCTTTGAGGGGTGAACTCCATGGTGGGACACCTCCACAACCCTACAGCCTCCTCCCTCTACCACCTTACCCCATGGTACCTCCCTCTACCTCCTGCCCCATGGTGAGTGGGGCATATCTCCACCACCACCAGCTCTCAGTGCCTCCACGGGGTGGTGAAGGAGATGGGGGCGAGGGAGGGCTTGGTATGGATCGCAACTACTGCAATGACGATGTGTTTATTAACCTGTACCCATTACGGTGACAAGGTCCAAATACCCTCATTTCTCCCACCTCTGGCAACAGTCCTAATTCTCCACCCCTAGTGCAACGTGTTTGTGAAAGTGCTACCATGCCAGATCCCTCTTTAGCTCCTCTTTTCTGAGGAAGAACTTACACCAGAAGTCATCTCTATTCTTTCTTTTTTAACTGTTATCTTTTCCCTCACTATTTTATTGATCTAATAAAAGATATCAGCTCTTCTTACAGCCTGCCTCACTGCTTTTCTGGTTTGGTAGCATTTCAAACACCCTTGATACTCAGTTTGTCCAAGCCTGTAGGAGTGTGGAAGGTGCAGATGAATGATCTCAGTGACCACAACAGCTGCATGCAGTCCTTCACTCTTCCAGCTTCTACAGGCAGTGATCTAGTCCCTCCACTGCACCAACCCCATGAACACATTGTATAGCATCATCAAACAATGGTTTGTGTTGGAGGGGACCTTCAAAGATCATCTAATCTACTCTCTCTATTGTGGACAGAGATAACTTCCACTAGATCAGGTTGCTCAAAGCCCCATCCAACCTGGCACTTGAACACTTCCAAGCATGAGGCATCCACAACGTCTTGAGGAAACTTGTTGCAGTACCTCACCGCTTTAGTTGTGAAAAATGTCTTTCTTTTATCCAGCCTCTTTCAGCTTAAAACCATTGTCCCTTGTCTTATCATTACTGGCCTTGGTAGAAAGTCTTTCTCGGTCTTTCTCATAAGCCCCTTTCAAGTTCTGTAAGGCTGCAATAAGGTCTCCTGAGAGCCTTCTCCAGGCTGAACAACCTCAACTCTTTCAGTCTGGCTCTCGTCCAGTTTTTTTCATCCACCAATACCCCCAAGTCCTTCTCTATAGGGCTGAATCCTGTTTCATACATGTAGGTATTCCAAGTGCCTTGTTGCTTCTTCCAGCCACTTTTCATTTCTTTTATTGCAGATTATAATGAGTCCTTCAGCATCCTCTCCATACACCACCCCCTTGCATGACCACTTCCATAATATATATTTCAGCAGGAGTTATCTATTCCCTACATTTTTTTTAAAAAAAAGTAGGGTGCCAAGTATGAATTTTCTTGCCTGAATTTAACGGTCAGCTCAGAGACAACCTGGCAAACATCTCTTTATCTTTTCCCATAATTCACATCCGTGTGACTTGCCTGCATGACTAACCTCTGCTGCTCACCACACCAAATTTCAGGGGCTGCTGACCCTCACCCCATGGTGGGAGGCACCGACACACATTGCTGCTGCCTGCTCTGCAAGTAGGACCTGAGGGTTGTTGTGTCTGGAGACACATTTCGTGGTTGGTTCTTTAAACCAACTGGAGTGAGTCCAGAGAAGAGCAAT
Source organism: Coccyzus lansbergi (assembly GCA_033558105.1). Lineage (NCBI taxonomy): Eukaryota > Metazoa > Chordata > Aves > Cuculiformes > Coccyzidae > Coccyzus > Coccyzus lansbergi. Next base: position 782,708 of record JAUMJK010001007.1, read on the forward strand.
GAAGCTGGTGAAGGGGCTGGAGAACAGGCCCTATGAGGAGTGGCTGAGAGAGCTGGGGTTGTTTAGCCTGGAGAAGAGGAGGCTGAGAGAAGACCTCATTACTCTCTACAACTACCTGAAAGGAGGTTGTAGAGAGGAGGGAGCTGGGCTCTTCTCCCAAGTGACAGGGGACAGGACAGGAGGGAATAGCTTCAAGCTCCACCAGGGGAGATTTAGGCTAGAGATTAGGAGGAGGTTTTTCACAGAAAGGGTCATTGGGCATTGGAATAGGCTGCCCAGGGAGGTGGTTGATTCACCTTCCCTGGAGGTGTTTAAGGCACGGGTAGATGAGGTCCTGAGGGACATGGTTTAGTGTTTGATAGGAGTGGTTAGACTCGATGATCCGATGGGTGTTTTCCAACCTGGTTGTTCTATGATTCTATGACACACATTGCTGCTGCCTGCTCTGCAAGGAAGACCTGAGGGTTGTCGCGTCTGGAGCCACATTTCATGGTTGTTTCTTTAAACCACCACAAAGGTAGAGATCCTCGGCTCCATGGGTTGCCCAGCTTCAGTCCTAACCATGCCCTGCCTTGCTCCAAGGTGAAATAGAATTTTTATTGAGATAAGTCTGGGAGAACAATATTATGAAACGAGTTGCAATAAAAATTTCACAGTACCTGAGGTTGTGGTGTATCTTGTGTCCATCAAGAATGTTCAATCTTATCATTCACATTCATATTTTTTTTTTTTGCTTGTTTTTGTCTTTTTAGTGTCCCTCTTTTTTAAGAAGACTTTGGAATATATTAGTTACTTGGGAAGCCACTCTTATTGTGAGGGTGGAGTTCAGAGACATTTACGAGACAAGAACAAATTCTGTTTATAGAGTGTTTCAAAATGTTTATTGCAATTTGTGAAACAGAAGATGCGTAGAGATTTGGTTTATGTGGAAAAAAAATCTAAATGTAGATTCAAAAAAAAGAGAGTCTGCTGTTGTACATTAAGGTCAGTTCACGGACCTGTGTTTAGTTTGTGAGGCACTCACATGTTAATACCAAACTTTGTGTGTTTTAAGAGGGTTCTTTGGATCAGTAACTCAGAGAAGGAAACTTTGACCAAGGGTAATAACAACCTCAGACAGGAATAGGGAAATAAATAGGACCCATAAGTGCTTGTGCTTTGGGAGGGGAGCTGCAGGGCAAGGGACAGAGAGGTCCCCAGGGGTTCTGTGTCCCTTAGCTGAGATTCTTCCATCAATACCAACTCCTCAGATATTGTTCACACACTGAAGTACCATTAGTTCCCTTAACACCCACCAACCCCTTCCTCTGTTCTCAAACACTTCCAGCAAAAGGGATTTGATAACCAATCCCGTAAATTGTTCCATGGTTTTGACAACCTAATTCCAATGATTAGCACTTTTTTTCTCATGTCTGATTTTCTTTCCTGCAGATCAACCACTTCTTCAAGGCTTTGAAGATGAGTAGCATCCAGTTATTGAATTTCACAGGCTTATTCCTACCAAATCTCCCTATTTACTACCAAACCTGCCTTCCTGCCCCAGAAGCAGGAAGCCTTCTGTTGGCTTTTCTTTAAGCCTGAACAAAAATATTTCCAAATGGAGGAAACTAAGATTTAAGGATTTTTCTAAGGTTAAACACAGAAAGGTTTTCCAAACTTACAAGCTGCCAAGGTCAGTTTGGCCTTGCCATGTTCTTGCACTGACTTCTGTGCTGGCAGCAACTCCCTACACTCTTGATACAATCATCAGGGTGAGTCAATACAGCACCAATTTGTATCCATTTGGTTCAAAATATGAAGCTACAATCCTAGCCCTGACCTTTAGAAAAATGACTTTTTGCAACATATTTGGGATATGTGAAAGGAAGTGTATGTATGTCACTGCTTTAAGCCTCTTTAACCATCCTTATTGTGCCCAACTGGAGGGTGATGGGAATCAGAGGTGAAAGATAGCATGAGATGCTTTATTCTCTGCAATTTTAAGAAAATATACTGAACACAGATTATTCAGGGTAGCTTCATGAAGAAATACCTATCGGTATGTGAGGGTTCACCCATCAGCGACTCTATAACTTCGTTCTCTGCTTCCAAAAATGGTTTTCTGCAAGGCACAGTAGTAAAATATTAGGAAAGCAGTAGAGATGCAAAGAGGTTGGGATGTGGAAGATTGTTTTGTTTGGGCTTATCAGTGTTGCAGACAGCTGTAGCTACTGCCAAAGTTTACACAAATACCCCTACATGGCACGGATGGTCTACACTCACTGCTTTCCCAAGGTCTTAGTTCAGAAAGCTCTGAACTCAATATTTAAGGGCTAATTCTTTGGAAGTAATCCCTGCTCTTGCTCTGAAGTGAGTACTTTTATATGTAAGGGCTCTTCTGAGACCATCAGCAAACCACAGTAATGTTGCTCAGAATGCTACGTTAGCCAGATTCTATCTTACAGAAACACAGCCTTTAAGGGTTTTTTTGACTCATGCAGAATTTGAAGATGAAATCTAGACATGTAACGTGAAGGACCTATCTTAATTATACAAGACAGCAGCTAAACACCTTCATTTTTTCGTGTATTTATCTTCACAATATCACAGTGAGAAAGGGAAATGCTTCTTTATCAATCACACTAATGAGGAGATGAGAAGCCGAAACAGGGATTTGACCCACATGTCTTCAGCCCTGGGCACAAAACCATGTTTCATCCAGCCTTCCTCTCCTTGGGGGAATCTAACATTGCATGTGAAAAGAACTGCAGATCACACTGAGCAGATGCTCTACTTTCTCTCAGTGGGACTTTTTAAATACAAAAGCTTGTAGTGATGGCGGCAGTGGGTATCAACTGAAGAGGGGCAGATTTAGACTAGACAGAAGGAGGAATTTCTTCACTACGAGGGTGGTGAGGCACTGGCACAAGTTGCCCAGGGAAGCTGTGGCTGCCTCATCCCTGGGAGTGTTCAAGGCCAGGTTGGATGGGGCTTGGAGCAGCCTGATCTAGTGGGAGGTGTTCCTGCTCATGGCAGGGGGATTGGAACTGGATGGGCTTCAAGGCCCCTTCCAACCCAAACTATTCTATGATTCTATGGTTCTGTGATTCTATGACAAGCTGCCCTCTCCGTGACTGCAGCCGCTCCCCTGGCATCTGCAGGCAGCAAGGTGAGCTGGTGGGGTCCCTGCCTTGCACTGGGCTTGGGTAACTACAGCAATGAATAACGGCTGCCATGTGAACAGCCGTGACTCATCGAAGGTCTCTGGATAGTGTAAACACTGAGTGTCCTGAAAAGCTGTTTGCTGAACGTGCAGATTCCCTCTGTTTAAGTCACAGCAGAGGCTGGAGGAAAGCACAGAATCATAGAATCATAGAATTACTTGGGAGAAGAGCCCAGCTCCCTCCTCTCCATAATCTCCTTTCAGGTAGTTTTAGAGAGTAATGAGGTCTCCTCTCAGCCTCCTCTTCTCCAGGCTAAACACCCCCAGCTCTCTCAGCTGTTCCTCATAGGGCCTGTTCTCCAACCCCTTCACCAGCTTCGTTGCTCTTCTCTGGACTTGCTCCAGAGCCTCAACGTCCTTCTTGTGGTGAGGGGCCACATGATCTTCAGCCCAGCCAGCAGTGGCCAAGGGCACAGCAGGATCTCTGGAGGCAATCAGTGCAGTGAAACACACAAAATAGCTGCAGAGCATCACCCAGCAGGCTATCAGGCTGCCAGTAACCTGCTCTCTTCTTCTCTTGGCCAACAGGACAACCCACCACAAGGAATGGGCAGAGGGAGGTTTTTCCTTCCAATTCAAGTGAGCTGTGCTCTGGGTTTATTTTTATCCTATAGCTCTTTAGGTAATAATGATAGTACAGCTAGTGTAACAGGGAGTTCTGATGCGATTTGAGAAGCTCCAATTTAACTGAAGCACTCGGACAAGGCACTCACTGAGTACTTAATTGCAGAGATACTAAAACTCTCGTCAAGCAGCAGCCTCCTCTCACAAACTTCCAGAAAATTGTCCTTCAAAGATGTTGTCTCGAGTACAACTCAACCCTGCTCCCTTCTAGTGCCCTGTGGAGTCTTTCTTTTGGGAATGGAGGAGGTCTGCCTGACTCTGTTTACTTACCTTGTTCACTGTTAACTCCTTTACACACAGCAGTACTGCTGAGTGTAAGGAAGGAAGGTTTACCTTCAGCTTCCCTGCTGGGTTGTCCTTCTGCGTTCCCTGATCTCACCCGAGACCTGGATAAAAACATGTGATTTCTCTTTCCTGTAAAATTAGTGCTTTCTTGGAAGATCCCTCCCACGTACCAAGAGCTTGGGTATTTTAAACTCTCGACAAAGCCCTGTTCCTGTAGGAGGAGAAAACCTCATTATGCCGCAAGAAGCTTAAAGTTTTTTTGAATAAATCCTTTTTGGAACATCAGCAGGTTTTTTTAGCTACCCACAGCCCCACAGGCAGCATACGGTTACTCTCCTTCAAGCCTGATCTCTCTTTCATCCTGGGAACACAGTGTCCCAGACTCCAGACCACCTCCTCCCTTCCTCCCATCATTGCATAGAGTGGGTCTACCTTTGTCCACACTTACTTCTGGAGACTAATTTCACTTTAAAAAAACTCATTTGGAACTTCTACCTGTTTGACTAAAGCTGTGGTGTTACAGAGCAGAAATAGTGAAGCTGGGGCTTGGCTTCCTCTGTCACTCTCCCTCATGAATTCTTTGGGGTCTAATAATGGAATAATATAAAATCTTTATTAAAGCACTATAAAGATCATTTTGTGATGATATAAAAACTGAAAACAGACATCATACGACAGGCTTTCTCTCCATCCTATCAGTGTCTCTTTCCAGCCATCTCCTACTTTCATCAGACTTGTCGGAACTTGGTATAATCAAATCTCCGATCCTCCTGTCAAATTTATTTGTAATCCAGTCAGGGAGTCCCAAAGCTACTGGTGGAAACTGTCAGTCCCACTAGATGACAGATTACTATTTCATTTTGTTAGGAACTGGCTAAAAAGTGACCTGGGGACAGCCACAGGGCTGAGAATCCAGGCAGGCTTTGATGTTGGTTCACTGGAGTTTGAGGGCAGCACAGGCATATTTGGTGCTGTAGATATTTCTGATTATTCAGTTAAACTATATAACAAGGTCTTGTTTTCATCAAAATAGTCTCTCCAGCTCCATGATGACTATAACTTTACCCACTGTTATCCCACCCTAGTCCTGTTGATGGTAATATGGATCTGTAACAAGGGAGCAGAAGTCTTGTTTGTCCTTATCCTGGCCATGGAGGCTGGATCTGTCTAGGCTCTGATCTATGGGAAATCATGACTCCTTCCACTAAGTAATCTTTTCTCTTTTCATCTGCCTGAGTTTAAAATTAGTTTAGGTTACAATTTGTTTTGTAGCAAATCATCTTCCAGGCTTTGATGAGATGCAGAAATGCAATTTTGGCATAAGATGACCAGGAATGCTGTGGTGTTGAAGCTCAGCGATCACCATCTCATCATCAGTTTGCCTCATACTTATTTTTTTATTCCTGAGAACAACAGTTCCACATGCTGAGGATACACTGCATGGTATTAGTCTCATAAAAGCCTCTAGTTTAGAGTCCTGCAGGAAGAAAGAAGAAAAACTCAGTTCACCATGTTGCACATACCCAGACAAATATTCATCTTATCACCACATTAGTTTTTGTGGTAGTTTTTCAGGTTCTACAGATACTGGTGGGGTTTTATGTGAAACATTTAAAAAGACAAACTTCTGAAAGAGGGAGCAGGTTCCAAACTGAACTGCTGCCAACTTCTTTGTCACCTGCTATGAAAGTTAACCCCCCTCAAATCTTCTGACTTTATTGACAATGGGGAATGCAGCTGACTTTAATATCTCTAAGTTTATTCTTCCCAGACTTTACTTTCCAGATCACCCTCTGTCTAGACACTGTCAATTACTAATATGTGTACTCAAGGTGAGTTTAAGGGTACTCAATGTTTTCTTCTCTGTGTGATTAAATTTCCAGTCAGCGCTGAACCAACCCACTACAATTGCATTTGTCATTTAAGTCAGATGTCACATAATCCAAAACAAATTAAAGACCTTTTCACTGCTTTTTAATGAAACCAAAGCACAGGAGCACAGGATGTCACCCAGAGGGATCTGGACAGCCTGGAGAAGTGGGGCTGTGAGAAGCTCGTGAGGTTCAACAAGGCCAAGTGCAAGGTCCTACACCTGGGCCAGGGTAATCCACAGTTTAAATGGGGGATGGGGGATGATGTGATTGAGAGCTGCCCTGCAGAGAAGGATTTGCGCTAGTGGTTGATGAGAAGCTTGACATGAGCCGGCAATGTGCACTCACAGCCCAGAAGGCCAATTTTGTCCTGGGCTGCATGAAAAGCAATGTGGCCAGTAGGGTGAGGGAGGGGATTCTGCCCCTCCGTTCCTCTCTTGTGAGACCTCATATGGGGTATTGTGTCCAGTTCTGGAATCCCCAACATAAGGAGATGGAACTGTTAGAATAGGTCCAGAGGAGGCTACAAAGATAGAATCATAGAATCACCAGGTTGGAAGAGACCTATCGGATCATTGAGTCCAATCATTCCTATCAAACACTAAACCATGTCCCTCAGGACCTCGTCTACCCGTGCCTTAAACACCTCCAGGGAAGGTGAATCAACTACCTCCCTGGGCAGCCTATTCCAATGCCCAATGACCCTTTCTGTGAAAAATATTTTCCTAATGTCCAGCCTAAACCTCCCCTGGTGGAGCTTGAGGCCATTCCCTCTTGTCCTGTCCCCTGTCACTTGGGAGAAGAGACCAGCTTCTTCCTCCTCCCCAGAACTTCCTTTCAGGTAGTTGCAGAGAGCAATGAGGTCTCTTCTCAGCCTCCTCTTCTCCAGGCTAAACAACCCCAGCTCTCTCAGCCGCTCCTCATAAGGCCTGTTCTCCAGCCCCTTCCCCAGCTTCGTGGCTCTTCTCTGGACTCTCTCCAGAGCCTCAACATCTTTCTTGTGGTGAGGGGCCCAAAACTGGACACAATATTCAAGGACCAGCCTCACCAGTGCTGAGTCCAGAGGGAGAATAACCTCCCTAGACCTGCTGGTCACACCGCTTCTGATACAAGCCAAGAAGCCATTGGCCTTCTTGGCCACCTGGGCACACTGCTGGCTCATGTTCAGTCGGTTGTTGACCAACACCCCCACGTCCCTCTCCTCCTGGCAGTTTCCCAGCCAGGCTTCTCCCAGTCTGTAGTTCTGCATAGGGTTGTTTTGCCCCAAGTGCAGGACCCGGCATTTGGCCTTGTTAAACCTCAGGCCATTGGACACTGCCCAGTGGTCCAGCCTGTTTAGGACTCTGCCCATGGATCCAGCCTGTTCAGATCCCTTTGGAGCCTCCCTACCCTCCAGCAGATCCACACTTCCACCCAGCTTAGTGTCATCTGCAAACTTGCTAAGGGTACCCTCAATGCCTTCATCCAGGTCATTGATGAAGACATTGAACAGGGCTGGACCCAGCACTGAGCCCTGGGGAACCCCACTTGTCACTGGCCTCCAGATGATCCAAGGGCGAGAGCACTTCCCATGAGGACAGGCTGAGATAGTTGGGGTTGTTCAGGCCGGAGAAGAGAAGGTTCTGAGGACAACTCAGGGACTTGATAGTACCTGAAGGGGCTACAAGAAAGTTGAGGATGGACCTTTCTCAAGGGCAGGCATGGGGTGACAGGGCGAGGGGAAATAGCTTTAAATTGGAAGGTGGATGATTTTGATTACACATTAGGAAGAAATTCTATGTGTTGAGGGTGGTGAGGCCCTGGGACAGTTGCCCAGGGAAGTTGTGGCTGCCCCATCCCTGGATGTGTTCAAGACTAGGTTGGATGGGCCTTGAGGAGCCTGGTCTGGTGGGGCGTGTCCCTGCCCATGGCAGGGGAGTTGGAACTGGATGGGTTTTAAGGTACCTTCCAAACCAAACCATTCTATAATTCATTCTGTGATTCAAAGGTGTCCTCTTGAAAAAGGCAAGCTCTTTTTTTTTTTTTTTTTGGGGAGGGGGAGAGTATACCCAAGGAAAACCCCAACAAAGAGTGAGGTGTGGGAAAGATGTGTGAGTTAACATTGCTTACTATAAAGAGAGTGTGGAAAAGCTTTTGAGGGACAATCAGATTGATGGCACCCATCCCTATACTTATCCATACAGGGAACAGTTTGACTTTGCTGGAAAAAAGAGCAATTATATTTAGCTTAAGTAGAGTTTCCATTGAGTAGCTTCTAGTGTGACTACTGGCCCTTTCTGTACACGTGGGTACCGAGCACGGGTCAGCAGTTCCCAGCAGCTGCAAAGCCAGCTCTGCAGGCATTGGTGCAGATGTCAGGTAGCCCAGGACCAAGCATTTTCGTCCTGCACAAAAGGATGAAGCTCTGTATATGTTTTGATCGCCAGCATTGTTGCTCTTGGAGAAGAGGCCAGAATCATCAGGATAAATCAGCTACTAAAAAACCAGCCCTAGAGTGCCCATATATATACTCCTAATGTAAACTGATAGTACCTGAACCCTACTTTCATATACGTTTATCTAGTTTCCTTTAGCCACTGAATCCATTCCCCATCACCTGTCTGCTCCGCCAGGCATCTTAAAAGCAAAGTCAGCAGTTGGTGCGATCATGATTCAAGTCAAGAAGCAAGGACACCGGACTTAAGGGAACAGAGAAAAGGGATCAATATTTTGTACTTGCTTTTTCTTCAAATGGGCAGCTGAGCTGATAAAAATTAATGTCCTTATAAATGTATCTTAATTGGCCAACCCAGGCCGATAACACAGTGAATTACTAGACCTAAACCAAATTTCTTAGCTGTGTAGAAATGAGCTACTGAACTCCTCTTGCAGTGAGACATCACTGCAGTGCCTTCTTGAAATTAGGAGAAAAATATGCTCCTTTTTTCTTCCCGAAGGTGCAGTGAAGTTTAGGGTAGAAACACATAGAAAGTAAACACACTCTCAGCTCTCCTCTGAACTGAGGTTCTCCCTTCACATCCATGTTTACTGGTTCTATATGGTTTCTGTGGAGACATTCAGTTTTCCCCATTAAAGCTGTTCTACAACAAAGAGATTCATTATCCCTACTGCAGGAAAGGATGACCAAAGTCCCCAAAAAGCTCGTCTCTCTGGCCCTGGCTAGGGCCAACAGTTTTGCCCCAGCAAACCCAGACTCTGAACAGAAACAACGACCACTGCTTTGGGAACACACGCTGCCCAAGTAGCAGTGGTTAAGACGCGTTTCTTTTCAGTGCATCATCCTTCATCACACAAGCATGTTCCCACTTTGCATATTGACTGCTCCAGATCCCATCAGAGCCTGTCCTTCTGGTGTGTAGGAAACAAACTCGCAATTGAAGGCTCCAAAATCCCTTTGAAGAACTGGCTTTTCTGTATATTTCCACTCAGTTGTGTTGTTGTGGTTGTCCTACTAGTGCAGAAAACGCTCGGCAGGTTAAACTTAACACTGAACTATTGCTTGCTGCATTTTCTCTGTGTTGCCTGGAACGTTCTCAAATTTTAAGTAAGCTGTAGGGAAAAAATACATATACTTACTTGGATTTCCAAAATAAAACTTCAAACTGTAGCATGCCACCTAATGGTAGAACAGCAACACTGAGCGTTGGTGTTGGTCATAGAATCATAGAACCACCAGGTTGGAAGACACCCATCGGATCATCAAGTCCAACCACTCCTATCAAACACTAAACCATGTCCCTCAGCACCTCATCCATCTGTGCCTTAAACACCTCCAGGGAAGGTGAATCAACAACCTCCCTGGGAAGCCTATTCCAATGCCCAATGACCCTCTGTGTGAAAAACTTCCTCCTAATCTCTAGCCTATATCTCCCCTGGCGGAGCTTGAGGCCATTCCCTCTTGTCCTGTCCCCTGTCACTTGGGAGAAGAGACCAGCTCCCTCCTCTCTACAACCTCCTTTCAGGTAGTTGTAGAGAGTAATGAGGTCAAAACACATCAGGAAGCCTCTCTGTTTACTACTAAGCTGCAACAAATTGTTACTTTGGGGGGGAAAAAACGAACCAGGCAGAACTCTTTCAGCAAGTTCAGCAACCTGCTACCATTACGGAAGTTGAATTAATGAAATGAAATTTACTGGAGTATCAATTCAGCATGGAAAGATGTAGGGGTCGCAGTACTTGTAGGCATCTTCTCAAGGGAAAATTGATTCATTCAGAAATAAAATGTGTGGATAAAATGGCTGCTTATCTTGGTTTTTCCGCATTAAAGAATATTTTAACTTGGCAGGATTTACTAGTCTGACTTTTCTTAGCTCTGCATCATATCCAGCTATTTCTTCATAGACCGTTCTCAGGACAAATGTGAAACAGATCTTCAAAAGATGTCAGAGTACCTGTAGCTGCCGAGATAGGAAGGCTGTCAGTCTGAAAAGACACAGGAATATTGTCTTCAGAAGCAGTCATGTTTCATGACATAAGGAAGAATTTCTTCATGATGAGAGTGTGCCTCACCACCCTCGTCATGAAGAATTTCTTCCCAATGTCTAATCTAAATCTTCTCCCCTTCCCCCTCTAAAATGGTTGGACTCAATGAGCCAATGGGTCTCTTCCAACCTGGTTGGTCTATGATTCTATGAAAATCTTAATAGTTTTGCAAATGTATAGAAGCCCTTTTTTTTCTCATCTCAGACAGCAGAAAAGACAAATCAGAAAAGCACCTCAGTAGTTCAGCCACTTTAATGGTGACTTACGTTCCAAATACACGGGCACACATTCCAGGGGAACTTTCTTGGATTTAAAAAAAATCAAAAAGGACTGTATTGTTTTCTTTCTTTAAACAAAAAGCCCTGTGTAAACACCCCGCGTTTTTGACATTCTGAACAGCTTGGCTCACAGTCACCAAGTAAATTAGGGGTTGAACTTTGCAGCTGGAAAGCGTCTGATGCTGCTCCTTTGCTCAGAGCACTGAATCACACCTTATCTACTTCCTCCCTGCACCTACAGCCCAGCAGCACACACAGAGGTTGAACTGGTGTTCTATTCTTTTATGCAAGTTAATATCATTAGTAAAAGACAATTTCCCAACAGTAAACTAGTTATAGCGACCAGTGCCGTTATATGGTAATTAAAAGGATAATAAATTTGATAGGAATGGTTGGACTCGATGGTCTCTTCCAACCTGGTTGTTCTATGATTCTATGATAAAAATAAATTATTGGAACATAGTCTTTAGCAATCAAAGTGCGACACTACCAAATATCGCTTGATAAAATGAACGAAGAGCAAGTAGTCACCCATTTCTCTGCTGAAACAAGTACTGTTTTCATAGCTACACACGAACTGACAGTACTAGTATCTGCTGGCAAACCATTTTGAAAGACACAACTATCTTGACTTTCCTGCATTGCTAAATGCAGAACAACAAGCACATTAGCCACAACCCGGACTCAAAAAAGGCTCACATAATTTTCTTGGTGAAGGAGTATTTCTTATAATCCTAAATCAATCATTGCCTGAGACTCCTGTTGAAACAGCATCTCCACTTACAACAGGACACGAAGCAGCTTTTCCTCCATGCTCAGAGAGTGTTTTAAATACATGGCCAAGGCAAGAGAAAGAAAAACTCAGAAGCAGGAGGTAAGTCTTGGTAGGAAAAGATCTTTGAATTCAAAGGCTCTTCTATTACATTCACCTTGGTTACAGGACAAAATTATACTTCAACAAATAATTACTATCATCTTCCAACAAAACTTTTGATGCTTCTCAGTGGACAGAATCAGATTTTTCTTCCACCGTCAACAGAAGGGTAGGCAACGAACATCTTTCCCTGCTCACAAACTTGGCAATAATTCAAAACATGAAGCTGATATTCTAAGCAACCGTTTCTCCCTTCAGCAATGAGAACACAATATACTCCCTATTACATGTTGCGTTGTGCAAGCACAGGCCAAAGAAGTGTTGTGTGCAGAGTCTTATTAGACTAGGAAGAAAAAGCACAAAGTTTCAGATACACACATTCAGAACTCACATACTTGACAGCTTCTCTGCTTTTCACAGGGAAGCTGTAAGCAGTATCATAAAACATCACTAAGAGGTTAATTCTACCTGCCTTGCATGTAGTTTAGGCATGGTGAGTCACAACTACATCTTTAACAGTATGAAAATAATGACTTCTTGGCAAAATAAGAAATGGCAAGGGATTGCATGTTCAAAATAATGATTTATTGATGTCATGAAGCTCCTTGCAGAGATACACTTTATAAATTATGGAACAAGTAGAGTTTTTTTCCACGGTTTTCACATTTTAGTCTTCAAGTTCAGGTCAGTATTTTGAAATGAGATGTTCAAAGGTAAATTATGCAAAATAGCTGTAAAAAAAACTACACTAAAAAGCTTCAGTTCTTTCAGAATCCAAGATACATAGATAATAAGCAGCATTACAGTGCCTGCACTACACCCCAAACGATATATGCAGGAGAAGTAGCGTACAGTACCTGCACCAAACCTCAAGGTACATTTCATGTTTAGCAGTACACAGCACCTGAACATCTACAGCAGCCTCAAAATTTATCTTAGCACAACAAATGCTCAAAGGGTTTACAGCATCTGTAGCAAGGTTAAGATGAAGGGTTACTACAATCACATCCAGGTGAGCCTTGCTTACCTGTGCATTCAAACCTGGCCAACGCACCAGCATTCCACCACTGCACTGTGACAATGCCTGAGCAGAGCCCCGTACCCTGCAAACTCATCCTGCAGTACAAGAGTTGAGTTCTCTGCCCATAATCCTCTCCCCTTCATGCCCACCCTGTTGAGAAGACAGGCTCCACTGACCTTCCACCAAGATCACATTATATTTATGACCAACTGACACCACTGCACTGGTGGGGATGAATCTCTGCGGTTAAATTTTACATTTCACGCTTGCTTGTCCTTGACTTTTCTTTCTTAAGGTTGATGTTGACAAAATGCCAAATCTTAAAGGCAAACAAAATAAGTTTAATTTAATGAAAACATTTATTTCAAGTTCTTTTAAATCACACTGTTTAACAGATATAAGACAACTTTCTCCCCTTTACATTTCGGGCCTCCAACAGAGACCACACACACTATCCCAAGGACAGTGAGACTTTCCTATGGCAATTCCTTTTGGACAAACCAGCGTCCAGGCAGATGAAGACTCACATTTTAAGCAGCTTGATTTAAAAAAATCAGTTTATAACAGAACAAAATCAAACAAAACAAAACAAACAACAAAACTTTGTTATTTAATTTTTGTCACGAAGTAAAGCTGTTTAATACTCATAAGCTTGACCTCAAAATGAAACCTCAGCAACTCATAAACAAATAGAACACACTGCCTTCAAAAAACTCCCTAGAATTTTAAAATGTTCCAAATATATACAGGTGTAGCTTAAGTGCTCCTTAACTACAACCTTTTATTCATGCAGGAGCTATGAGAGGAAAAGGTGTTTCCTAGAGTGGCTTTTCTGAATATGCAGTAAAACTCTTCACTCGTGCAAAGAACAAAGGGGTGTACATTTTGTCAATGTCGAAAGTAGTAACAGCTGTCTCACCAGTCGATCTGCAAAAAGGAATGCAAAAAATGTATAAATTAGACATGAATTGCTGTTTAAGTTCCTCAATTCACGTTCCACATTACAGCGTGTGCATCAAACTTCAGCTGGAATGCAAGTGTCTTTCATGCCGCCTCCTTCTGAAAGCATATGAGTGGTGGCCAAATCACATTATATGGAATACACCTCTATTTTAATATGAAAAAACCCCGCATTTTCCCTTTCTGTTCTTAATATTAGCTCCAAGAACTGAAACAGCACAGGATGTCACTCATATTAATACTGAAGTAAAAAAAAAAATCTCTTTTTATTTGTTGCACTTAGAACTCTGAATTCCGACTACAGATTGACAGAAAGAATCATAGAATCACAGAATCACCAGGTTGGAACAGACCCACCAGATCATCGACTCCAACCATTCCTATCAAACACTAAACCATGTCCCTCAGCACCTCATCCACCTGTCCCTTAAACACCTCCAGGGAAGGTGAATCAACCACCTCCCTGGGCAGCCTCTGACACTGCCCAACGACCCTTTCTGGGAATTTTTTTTTTCCCAATGTCCAGCCTGAACCTCCTCTTATGGAGCTTGAGACCATTCCCTCACGTCCTGTCCCTGTCACTTGGCAGAAGAGCCCAGCTCCCTCCTCTCCATAACCTCCCCGCAGGTAGTTATAGAGAGCAATGAGGTCTCCCCAGATCTCTTGCATGTGATTCATGATCGCTCCCAAGATCACCTGTTCCATGACTGTTCCATGATAAGAAGTATTATGTTTACTAAACTTTAAAAGAAATCAAAGTATTTCTGCATGAGTGACAAAAAGCATACATCCTCCTGTGTTTTATACTCACTTTCATTTTAGTTTCAAAAGGACACCAGCATACTGAGAGGTGCAGCAGAACCTGAGCAGTACAGAAACTACATGCTGAAAAGAATGTCTGTGATTTTGCTACTTCTTCATAAATGAAATACAAAAATTTAGTTTTTATAGAAACATTTTTTCTGTTTATGGAAGTTATTCCTACTCCCAGCCACCAATAATTTAATTCCTAGACTTTATATACTTACAGCTCAATAGATGAACCACATCATTATAAAAACATACAGAGATAAAGACTGGAAAACAAGGACTAAATCCACTCTAAATGCTGACATCAAACATTTTAGAGTGTCAGGAGCAAAACCAGTGGCCATTGCTGCTGCTTGATTAGTGATCAGACCAGTCATATGCCCCTATTTGGCACTGCTGGATTATAGAGATTGTAAGCATTACAGCTCTCACATGATGGGTGCAGGCAGTTCTAGCTTGCAAATCCACAGAAGAGACCAAATGCACCTTAATGAATATGCAAGTATGTTTTCACTTCACTATCACTGCAATGTTATGTTGATTCAGCTCTGAAATCATTCAAACTTTGTGCGGAGGTTGTGGAGAGGAAGGAGCTGGCTTCTTCTCCCAAGTGACAGGGGACAGGACAAGAGGGAATGGCCTCAAGTTCCGCCAGGGGAGGTTCAAGCTCAACAAAAAGAAAAAAATTCTTCATAGAAAGGGTCACTAGGCACTGTCAGAGGCCGCCCAGGAAGGTAGTTGTCTCACCTTCCCTAGAGGTGTTTAAGGTGCGGATGGATGAGGTGCTGAGGGGCATGGTTTAGAGATTGGTGGGAATGGTTGGACTCGATGAACTGGTGGGTCTCTTCCAACCTGGTGATTCTATGATTCACAAATCCTGCAGTTCTACTGAGGAGATTTCCCATATCATTCTAAAAAGTTACTAAAATCTATGACAAAGTCACTCGGCTGTTGGATGAGGGAAAGGCTGTGGATGTGGTCTTTCTGGACTTCAGTAAAGCCTTTGACATAGTTTCTCACAGCATTCTGCTACGGAAACTGTCAGCCTCTGGCCTGGACAGACGCACACTCTCCTGGGTAGAAAACTGGCTGGATGGCCAGGCCCAGAGAGTGGTGGTAAATGGTGTTAAGTCCAGCTGGAGGCCAGTGACAAGTGGTGTTCCCCAGGGCTCAGTGCTAGGTCCAGTCCTGTTCAATGTCTTCATCAATGACCTGGATGAAGGCATTGAGGGTACCCTTAGCAAGTTTGCAGATGACACAAAGCTGTGTGCAAGTGTCGATCTGTTGGAGGGTAGGGAGGCTCTGCAAAGGGACCTAAACAGGCTGGACCGCTGGGCAGTGTCCAGCGGCATGAGGTTTAACACGGCCAAATGCCGGGTCCTGCACTTGGGGCACAACAACCCTATGCAGAGCTACAGACTGGGAGAAGCCTGGCTGGAAAACTGCCAGGAGGAGAGGGACCTGGGGGTGTTGGTTGACAGCCGACTGAACATGAGCCAGCAGTGTGCCCAGGTGGCCAAGAAGGCCAATGGCATCCTGGCTTGTATCAGAAACGGTGTGACCAGCAGGTCCAGGGAGGTGATTCTCCCTCTGTATTCAGCACTGGTGAGGCCGCTCCTTGAATATTGTGTCCAGTTCTGGGCCCCTCATCACAAGAAGGATGTTGAGGCTCTGGAGCAAGTCCACAGAAGAGTGACAAAGCTGGTGAAGGGGCTGGAGAACAGACCCTATGAGGAGCGGCTGAGAGAGCTGGGGTTGTTTAGCCTGGAGAAGAGGAGGCTGAGAGGAGACCTCATTACTCTCTACAAGTACCTGAAAGGAGGTTGTAGAGAGGAGGGAGCTGGCCTCTTCTCCCAGGTGACGGGGGACGGGAGGGAGTGGCCTCAAGCTCCGCCAGGGGAGATTTGGACTGGAGATTGGGAGGAGGTTTTTCACGCAGAGGGTCATTGGGCATTGGAATAGGCTGCCCAGGGAGGTGGTTGATTCACCTTCCCTGGAGGTGTTTAAGGCACGGGTGGATGAGGTATTGAGGGACTTGGTTTAGTGTTAGATAGGAAGGGTTGGACTAGAAGATCCGATGGGTCCCTTCCAACCTGGTTGTTCTGTGATTCTGTGAAGTAAAAGTTTATTATGATATATCAAATCAGGACCAGTTACTGGTATCAGGACATGTTGTTAAAGCCTCCGTAATCTCTTTACATCATCTGTACTTAGTGCTGGACAAATGTCACCTGTAATTCTATAGTTTAGTATCATTTGATCTTACTGCCCCTTTACTTACCTGTAAGTTATGTGACAAGAATGATGTATCCAGACAAGTTTGTTGAACCTCTGGCGCCCACTGGAGCACAACTGTAGTCCTACATGGAAACTGTGATCTGCTTCTTGTGCAGGAACTCGTCGGAAATACCTGAACTTGTGGTAGTCGATTGGTTTCTGTACAAACAGAAAAGAAATGTCATGTCCTACAAAAAACTCACTGTGCAACAACTTATCCTGAAGTCAAAATAATTAAGAGGAAAGCTCATTAAACTTTCATATTTAAAAGCAAGTGCTAGCGTCCCTTGAAAATACATCGAGGACCACAAAAATCATGTGAGGGCTGGAGCACCTCTGCTACAAGAATAGGCTGAGAGAGTTGGGGTTGTCTGGCCTGGAGAGAAGACAAGGGTCCTCAGAAGGAGAAACCTTATAGTGGCCTCTCAGTACCTGAAGGGGCTACAAGAAAGCTGGGGAGGGGCTTTTTCCAAGGGCCTGTAGTGATAAGATCAGGGAATCGCTAGTTTGGAAAAGACCCATGGGATCCAACCATTCCTATCAATCACTAAACCATGCCCCTCAGCACCTCATCCACCCATCTTTTAAACGCCTCCAGGGAAGGTGACTCAACCACCTCCCTGGGCAGCCTCTGCCAGTGCCCAGTGAACCTTTTGTGAATTTTTTTTTTCAAATGTCCAGCCTCGACCTGTCCTTTCAGGTAGTTGTATACAGCAATGAGGTCTCGCCTCAGACTCCTCCTCTCCAGGTTAAACACCCCCCCCCCCCCCCCCCCCCACCCCGTTCTCTCAGCCAGTCCTCATCAAGCCTGTTCTCCAGCCCCTTCACCAGTTTCATTGTTCATCAATAAGGGGGAAGAGCTTTAAACTGGAAGGCAGAAGGTTTTGATTAGACACTAGGAAGAATTTCTTCACGAATAGAGTGCTGAGGCCCTGGCACAGGTTGCCCAGGGAAGCTGTGGCTGCCCCATCCCTGGATGTGTTCAAGGCCAGGTTGGATGGGTTTTGAGCAGCCTGGTCTGGTGGGAGGTGTCCCTGACCATGGCAAAGGGGTTGGAACTGGATGGGCTTTAAGGTCCCTTCCAACCCAAACTATTCAAACTATTCAATGCACTTCTAACTCTTCACAAGTTTCCCTTGACAGACATTTTGTTAATAATAAAATTTTGTGATGTAAATTAGTTGACTAAATCATTCAGATTTCAATTAATGAATACCGCTTATCTAGTTTTTATTTAATGCTGTGGAACATAACTGCATACAGTCATAATTGATTTTGGAAAATGACCTCTTCATCCTTCCCTTCTGTTTGTTAACAGTGTTAACAAACTTACTAATGGCACCACATATGGCAATTAAGCCTAAGGGGAAGAACGCTGCTCAAATGTGAACCAGACATGTATCTGTCTTAATAAAAAAATACTACAGACTTGGGGAAAAAAAGGCAAGATAAATAATTTTGCCTATTTACATTTTCTTTTTAAAAATTTAAAAAATTAAAATTAATTTTTTCATCCTCTTGTGTAGGTACACTTTAAAATATAAAGTCTGAGGAAAAAAAACTTATTAATAAAGCCCCATCCTCAAACTATTTTAGTTCTATTACATTTTGCTACCTACCTCCTCCTTTTTCTTCATTATGACAGCAAATACTTTGGTTTGATTGTCTGTTTCCTGGGAAAGGCGATAATGGCCAAGCAAGATTGCATCCGTTCTAGAAAGTTAAGAACAGAATCATGTCAAGGACGTAAAAGTATCTGTCTCAAAAAAGCAATGTACCTATAATACAAATGCCAGCAATGAAAAACTGAATGACTGCATATCATAATCAAGGAAACTATTTTTTATTTCCATTTCACAAAGTACCAGGCTCATTGGCGGCAAAATGTTGAAAACATTTTGGAAGTTTGCTTTTAATTCCCCTAGACGGGACAGGAAAGATATGTTGGTGAGTTCTACCTAGCCTACAGCTAAATATTTTCTGAGTTATACTGAACCACTCCAACCTGTCCTGAAGTAGCAAATGATTTTCTATATTTTTAACAAGTTTGTGCAAACATCAAAAAGAAACAAGCAATAACTTAGTCATATCTCACCAAAATGTTCACCTTCCTTCAAACAGTCAACAAAACGTGAGAGGGTAGTCAATAAAAAAACAGTATCTTTAAAAGTTTTCTAAAACCATCAAGCTGAGAGCATGCATTTTTCCACCTATTTCTTTTAATAGTTTAAAATCATATAACCCACAAAAGAAACCTAATTACAATATCAGGACCTTAAAAGGAAACATAGCTGTGCACAAAGACCAACATCTATTGTATTTCTCAGAATGAGAATTATAAATATCAATAACACAACATAAATAATATTTTTACTCGTTTTGCTAAGCGAGGGTATAGAATCTGAAACAAAAGCAAATAGAGATTGCCAGGTAAAACCCACATGAAAATATTTTGTTTCAATAACCTTGTATTCTTAGTCCGTAAGCGAGGAACTATAGACGGAGGATCTTCAGGAGTTGTTAACATCATTACTTGACCATCTGGAAAGAATCTCAAATACCTGCAAAAATATAATCACACAAAATAAACCTAGAAAATATATCCTTTTTCAATTATTTGAGGGGGGGTTTAAATCACAAGATGTCTCCCAAAAGGATACAGAACTTAACAGACAGTAGTATTTGCAAGTATTCTTCACACGATTTAACAGAAAGAAGAAATCCAAAGAAGGTTTTGAAGATTAAAAGATCAAGTTGTGAATAGTTATGAAAGAGGGCAGAAGTCCATGAATTTTGTCACCTCTAATCAAACTGAGAAGGCTACCATGGAGTCAAAACTGTCCTCAAGTTTCTCCATTCCTAGCACCAGTTGAGACAAATGCAACAAAATCTTAATTGCAGTATCGGTATAGAGTGGACAATGTCACATGGAATTCTCAGGTTCTGGGATTTGATCAATTTATGCAGTACACAGATTCTGTGCTGATGTTTGCGAGACTACAGAAATAGCCATGAGATTCAATAACTTCTATTAAGTTTCCAGCAGAATGGAACACTAAGTGCTGGGAACAGTACGGTGAAGGACAGCAGAAGAACAGGCTGAGGAAACAAATGACAAGGTATTTACCTCAAGCTGAGAATGCCCAGCCTCTTATTATTTACAAATGGTTATAAATAAGTTAAAAGACTGAAAACAATTACTGTATCAGAAATATAAAGCAGAAGTGATTTGGGGAAATGAATCTGTGGGTGACTATTAGTGTTGTTACTGTTTAAGTTTTATCTACATGAAATGGTATAACTGAGGACAAAACACATTTCTAAGCTCATCTCTAATTATCAAAATAAATCTTACTTCTTAAGACTTATTCTCAAAAAATACACACAGCTTCACACATTGTAGTAATTCCACTGAGTTTTACAGAATGATAAACGTCTGTGGTATCAAGGGTTGGATTTAAAGAACTTAGGAGAGAGAAACATTTCACTCACTCATTGTACTACAGTTCTACCTGTAATATTCCACTTGGTGCCACGCTCTATAGAAACCATCCAGCGACTGTTCCCCTTGACGGATGTATTTTGTCTTGCTAATATATACACCTACAGGAAAGGAAGATATAAATATACAAATAAAACTTAAATACATAAACTATTTAAGATGAAAAAAAGAATCTATAACTTTTGAGTTTACTTTTGTTACTGAAATACATTAAAGTTTTCATTTGCTTCCCTTCCCCTTCCCCTCCTCAGTTGCTCTACAGATCCAAAAGCCCAAACAAATTCAGATTAGGTCCCCAACATCATAAACATCAATTTCACTGGATTACTTCTGTCATTGTTACATGCAGTAAAAAAATACTGCTTTGAAAAAGTATATCTTACCATCAAATCGAACCCGAGGCCTTTCCAAAAACATTTCCCTCCAAGAGGTGTATGGAACAAGTTTATTGCAGCTCCTGCCCCATATTTTCAAGCAGACTTGATGCCAGATTTCAGGATCTCTAGTGAAAAATGAGAAAAAATGTAATTCCTTAACTTTCCTGCAAACCTTGTTTAGCTTTTATATATCAAAGGAACACGCTCCTTTATTTAGTTTGGATGCAACTGAAAGGAACTTGCTTGAACCACAATAGGTCATAATTTAAAATCACTGATGAAATTACTTAATCTTGGAGAGTTTGAAAGCCACTTCCTCCTCCCAGTGAAATTCAAGAACACAATGGCATTTTCAGCCAAGTAGAGGACAACAACATTGCAGCAGCCTGGCACTTCTCTGTCTGGCTGTATCAGGTCAACACCACAAGAGAGCTTGTTCCAGAGACTGACTTTCAAACAAGATACAGCCAAGTAAGATTTTCAGCAACATCATTTATTACAGTGAAGTTGTCTATCTAACATACTCTTCAGTGCATATTCAAAAGCTGATTAGGACTGTGAGAAGCATAATGTGAAAACTGCCACGGGAGGAAAAGGTAGGACATAGTCCTATACATACAATTTAGCAGTCTAAAAGTGAAAAAAACCCTCCAAACTCACCTTTCTAACATAGGCAATTTTACTCTATGGATTTACTACCCACCTGTACATACTGTTTACATGTGCCTGAGTGTAAAATAAAGGTCTTTTTTTTCATTAGAGCAGAGAGAAGCTTCATTCTAGACAACTTATCTACAATACCTGGCACAAATGTAAAATCCTCGACAAACAAGAGATAATTGCTCTAATGATCTTAGGTCCAAGTCACTCGAAACCACCCATCTAAAAATGTACATTAGTACTTCCATAGGCAACACTGCAAAGAGAGGAGAAAACCTTGTTAGATAGTAACCTGTAAATAAATAGCTTGCCCATAATTTCAGTTTTGATAATTTCTGAGTTCTGACTTTCCCTAAAAAATCCTACTTAAAAAGACGCTTCATTTTAGAAAAAAAGTCACTACATAGTAACATTATGGTAAGATGTCAGGATAAAATAATAGTTTCAGACTACAAATATCCACAACTTTAAGGTGTTATAGCAAAATCCCACATAGACTGCTGTGATGACCGAGAGGGATTCTTTCCAGCCTACTATTGTCTTTTACGTTTTGACTTCAACAGCTTGCTATATTTACTTTACTTTCCTTCCTTGAGCAGAAAAGTGGAGATGAGGGCAATATTTCAAAGAGAAATTGATAATTTGGGATGCAAAACACACACTTTGGAGCCAACCGATTTTAAAAGTTCATTGCATGTATACACTGTACAATTTAATCTCATAAGGAAATCTAATGATGACTACCCTAGAACTGAAGCTCTGAAAACCACTAACTTTCAGAAGTCTTTCTAGCACAGTCCTAGTTATATAGCTCTTCTGAGCCTGCACTTGTTTGTTGTAAAAACCTGATACAGAATCAGATAAAACCATGCACATTCTTCTCAGAATAACTGTCTCCTATTCACACTTGAATTGCAATGAATCTTTGCAAATCAATACAGAAGACCACACATTTTCCTTTTACAAACATTAACTGTATGGAAAACTGGAATACTCTTACTTCAGCAAGTTGATTCTAGCAGCTGCTACTTTTAAGTATGACTCTGATTCTGAAAATTTCTACTTCTCTACATGGAGAAGCTTGTGCAATAAAACCTACACTAGGTTAAGACGAAAAGATCTGTATAGCTCACTGATGATCTTTTTTCCTTTACGCCTAACTATAAAAGTACATAAAGACGTACTGTGTACGCTTCTTTGAAGCTGGCTTTAGAAATGAAGGAGTCAGATGCATTAAAAAAGTCAAATATCTCTATAAATTCTGCCTCTGAATTCTTATATCATACCTGAGATATGGGTCTGGCTGACATCAACCTCAGGCTGACAAAGTTTGACTGAAGATTCCTGCAGAGTTAACTGATGCTGGAAATCGGACAGGAGATCAGCCATTTTGTCATCCTCTTTGTTATCCTCAACACTAGAAAAGGATGAATGTTGACACTGTGATATTGGACAAAACATACCAAGAGATGTCCTTACCTTGGCATCAATCTACCGTCTCACTCTCAGTCAGCGTAGTTATTTCCTTTAGGTTTTTAAAGCAATCTCACCTCATCTCATCAAACAATAAAACAACTTCTGCAATCCTATTCAAGTTCATATAGATTTTATTTGAACTCATCTGACAGTAATATTTTTTTTCCTTTTAATTTCAATTCCAGTTTCTTTTTTGATTTGAGAGCTCACTGTTCACTGGTTTTAGTGAAGTAACTGAAGAATTGCTTAATCCTGTGCAAAGACAAATCTGATCATTTACTTTGTCTGAGATAAGCTGTATGCAGGATATAAGTTATTAACATTGCTTGAAAGTTACATTTTGTAATCCTTGTCACAAGGGAAGACACTAAAAACAACTAAGGATTGTTTTGGGTTTTTTTTACTCTTCATTATTCACTGAAGGGAAAACTTTCCTTTAGGAAAAATACCAATTCTGTAAATGAGCAGACACAAAAAATTTCAGGAGCAAGAACACAATGGCAGAAGAGAAGCAATAGGCTTGGTACTAGTGAGTAAACTTCAAGGATTAGTAAGTGATAAAAGAACGTTACCACATTAAAAAAAAAAAATCTAAATTTAAGTGGTATGTCATAATATGATCCTTTAATAGGTGCACCAAGTAACCACAAACTGCACGACTCTCCTTCATCTCATCACAAAACACTTTATTTCCCTCACTTAGGGTACTAGCTACATAAGAGATCCCCCAAACACTTTTCATTATTCAATTCTATCCTAAACAAGCTTCATAGAGTGAGCTGAGAATACAAGCAAGCAGCTACCAAACTTACCAATGGATCTAAAAGTATTACAGAAAAGACAATTAGGTTTAGGTCTGTCATAACTAAGACCACAGTAAGATGTTGCACTGAACATACTGTCCTTTATTTTCATGAATACATTCCTACTGGCCATGCTGTAGATTGTTTTTTCTCACCAAGAGTGTACGAAACATCTACAACAGTAATTCAGAAAGCAAGACCACCATAACTAGAATTTCTTGACAAAACAGACCCCTACAAACACAGCTTTTAAACAACAATTAAAAGGACTGGTTGTTTTTCCTTCACTGTCACGTGGTGCAGGGGACAGTGCAGCAACATTTACAAATCTGAATGAAAATTCATACACTAAGTGGCAGATGGACAGAGAGGCTTAATGAACAGAAAAGAGAAAATGATGCTAAAATAAGAAAATAATCCTAAGAAACCCAAGATTTTTATGTGTAAGTTTATTATCCACAATTTTTCGTAGCACACAACTGCACCTCAAAGATTTCATGCTAGCAATGCATTCAAAAACTAAAGTAACAGATGTTGACTCTTTTACACTGACTCAACTACAGCACTGAAACTGTACTGCCCCGAGTTAGTAGTACCACACAGACATGGCTGCACTTTCCTCTTTTATTCTCAGTTTTAAACCCCTTGTTTTCTTGTAGCTATCAGCAGCACCTATGGCTGCTAGCAGTAAGCAGTGAATTTCAAAGTTCTGTTTCATAAGCTTGTCTTCACTACACTATCTGCGATATAACAGACGTTTCAGCCCTAACCCGAGTCCTGTCCTCAAACATAAGTCTTGGCCTCAAGTTAGGTCAAACTTAAGCCTTCTCACATTTGGCATGTTGAGGTCAGGGCTATATTGATGCTTATAATGATGAAAGACTAGACTAGTCAGATTACAATCTATGAGCTTCTAAACGTATTGCTCTACTTGTTGGAAATGTTCCCATTTGTCTGTGGAAGTTGGCACAAGAACAAGTGTATTCCCTTGCCTAATTATGATGTTTATCCCACAGTGTAAAGCTTATACTAATTTACCTTTTTGCCACTCACAATTCTGTACACGATCCTGAATGTATAACTCAGAAATCTGATGTCCAGAAGTCGAAAGTAATAAGTGACTGATGCTTTTTTTTTTTCATTAAGTAACAACATATCTATTTGTAAAGCTTCTAAGTGAATTGAACTAGGTCCAAACAAGACTGTTACATCCCCTGAAGTACAGAAAAGTCCTCCTTGAACTAATGCATCTGGAAAACTTCTATGAAGCAGTTTATTCAAAAGAAAGTAGACAAGTTTTCCAAATGTTAAGAGACTGAAATCTGCGTATCACAGTATAGCATTCACATGCTTTAAAAACAAAATTGCAGGTTTCAGTACTCCTATACACTCAATTAGTAAATTTTCATACTTACCACCTCTTTCCAACTCCATCATTATCTGGAGACCGTGTATAAGTGATCTTAAACTCTATGTCAGGTACAAGCTGCATGGCTAGGCGATAAAACTTGATGGCTGAAAACAAAGGTTTAATGTTTAAACATGTCTGATGCCTACACTTGCCTATGAAAGCAAAGACCTTTTTTTCAGAGAGATGCTTTCAGCTAAAAGCACTAAGAAGGTGGAAAATGCCTTTTGCTATTAAATCTTTCAGAATAAAATGCTCTCTTAGATGTGTTTCAGTTTCTAACAATTTACCTTAACCACTACAAGTTCAGATAAGGAGTACAAATTCTACATTTTAACAATACAAAGTCCTGATTTTGTTTGCTCTTCAGCATTTACAAAGCTTTCCCAACAAGCTGTAAAGATACCAGGCATTATATCCGGAAGTAACCATGAGGAATATGGAAGAGAATTTGAAAGATGATGCAGGTATCCAGTATAATACACAGAGTCATTCAGACTTACACAACACTAAAAAGGTGAAAAAGATCAACGTAATACTGTTGTACTTTTTAAACATCCACAACAGACACAAACCAAATAAATTTTGCTGTGGCAAAACCTTGGAAACTGCAGAAAGCACAGAAGCAAAACACTCAAAACACTGAAGGTGAGAAATATGAGAGGAAGAAAGCAGCCTTCTTTAAACACTAGGTAGCAAGCACAAGGCTACAAGGCATCAAGTGAAAGCTGACAGACTGGGCTGTAAACACTCAGAAAAAGTATTTCTGCCTCTTGACACTTAAAGATGCTACCAACACTTAATAGAGAAACAGGCCAGGAAAATCACCCTGTGGGAAAGAACTGTTATTTAAGCTGCAGAATGTCTTTCTTCTCAGTAAAGTCTGTGGATCCTTCTTAATTTAAGGGGATTAATTGTATGTACATTCAGTCTGTTTTAAGATGGGTATTAAGATCATACATGTATTTATGTCTCTTTGTATTGTCACATGGTGATAACAAGGCCAGAGGGCAACTCTCCCTCAGTTTGGATACTTAAAAATGAAACCCAAAATAAACCACCAGTGAGTCTGGAGCTCAGAACTTCACATACTTAGTCTGAGAAGCCCGAGTTTGATAAGAGTTCCTACTTCCTTGAGTTCCTACCAGGGCCACTGAGTAGTATCCTTTGGCTAGTGAGGATGAGGAATACCAGCAGGCAGCTAAACAGAGATCGGTCTCAACTCTAGCGTTTAATCTTGCAGTAAGGCCTGTACTGTATTTAGGCATGAATGTGCTGTTCCACATAACTTGAAAATGTCAGAGACCAGCAGATTTCAGAAGCAGGCTGAAATGTCACTTGGATTCTGGTGACCTGGGCCAGTGCAGCAGAAATAAGTGTGGTCTGAAAACAGATCTGTGTGCTCAGTAACAGATCTGTGCCTGGTGTAAGGCCATGTTTCTTAGGTCTCATATAAACGTATGTACAGAACCAGTTTTGGTTTTAGGTCTCAAATCAAATTAAATTGAGAAAGAATGGATTTATACCTGTGCAATCCAGATGCCTAAAACACCTTTGTGAATGTAAGTCTGTCAGATCTTAGCACTCCTCTACTGCTGTGTTTGACATACAAGTTAAAGCTTCCATTTTACACGCACAAAGCTTAAAGAGATGGCTTTCCTTACATTTAATTTTTATTTACTTGGAAAGTGTTGGTATTAAAGAATCTTCACAATCCTCTGCATGATTTACTAAATGGTAGCTTACATCTCAGATTTAGTTCTGATGGGTTTTTTTTTACTGTGCATTTAATTCTATACGCAACACACAAAATACCTTAACCTAAAGTAATTTTGCCCTGTAAAAACATGCAATAAATTAAAATTCAACCGACTAATCTTATTACCTACTAGAGACTCGTATTTCTTTGAGTACATTGGAGATCTAGAATGATAACCAGAATTCCCTTGCTAGAGAAGGAAAACTCCCATAGTGGGGATTAAATTTTGTATTCAACAGGTGATGGAGTTTAGGAGCCTCCCGAATACTCCTAGTTTTACACATCTTGCCACATTTTGCACCTGCTCTTTAACCAAGGTGGCCAAAACCTCTAGTAGATGAGGAGGATGTATGTTCTGGGGGGGGTTTAATGAAAGAAATAGAAAAATCAGTGTAATAATCAAGTCACCAGTTATTACCTGGTATTTCCACTACTGACCTACAAGACTTGAAGCTAGGACAAGGGTTTTACTCTCTATATTGTGGAAGCTAAACATGAGCAAGAAAACTTTATATTTCCATTTTTGCTAGTGCTGATAGCAAGAGGGCAAGCAAGCTAAGCATCTTAAATATTTATGGCAAAACTCATCAAACAAGACTACCAGACTTAAACATTCACTTGAGTTCTTTAAGAAGCATCTTAGCATGCTGTGCAAATAAAAAAACCCCAAACCCACAACAACAAACAAAGAACAACAAAACAAAAACCAAACAATGAAACATTCCACAGGTTAAGTAGTTCTGTTTGAAGTGGAACAAAGAACATTGCAAGCACAGGAAATACAGTATATTGCCTTGTTTAGTTACTGTTACAGAAGTCACATAAAGAAGCATGCTATATGAAGAAGTAACCCAGTGCTTCAATACATTGCTACATTTCAAAATACTATTGTTTTGTCTGAAGGCTAGAAATTCTTCCCTTGATCTCACTCTAGCTTCATCTCAACCTTAGAACTGCGATATGATAGTCCTTATTCTTTGCTTATCCAAATAACAAAGCTCTGAAATCACCACAAGGCTGCAGTTTAAGTTTACTGGCATCATTCAATCTTGCACATACATCAGAGTGTGAAGATCCCTCTATAATAAGGGTGCTCATTATAGACTTCTATATTACCTTCGTAAAGGGCCCCATTTTGTTCTTCTTCCACTGCCTTCAGGAAAAGTTCTTTTGCCTGCACAATAAATTACACAGAACACTTCTTAAATTCCTTAGAAATACAAGCACATTGCCACTTGACTTAGAATTATTTTTAGTCTTACCTACTGTACCAAATGGAAGCAATTAATAAAGGAGGTTCATAAGTAGAGCGAGAAGACATATTCACGTACTACAAGCCTTAAGTAAAACTTCCAATCAATAAATTATCCACATTCCTGCTGTTTGCCCCTTAACCTCTGTCTTTCACAGAGCAGACTGATAAGGTGATGCAAAGTCAAGCATAAAAATAGGAAAATCAGTCTAGGATTATCAAAAGACATCAATATGGAGAAAACAGGTAAATCACCTCTGTTTTTTTCATAGAATCATAGAATGGTTTGGGTTGGAAGAGACTTTAAAGATCATCTATTTCCAACCCCCCAGTAAAGAGCAGGGACACCTCCCTGGATCAGGCTGCCCAAGGCCCCATCCACCTTGAACACCTCCAGGGATGGGGCAGCCACAACTTCCCTGGGCAACCTGGGCCAGCGCCTCACCACCCTCGTAGAGAAGAAATTCCTCCTTATGTCTAGTTTAAATCTGCCCCTCTCTAGTTTATACCCATTCCTCCATGTCCTAAAACTACAAGCCTTCATAAAAAGTCCCTCCTCAGCTTTCTTGTAGTCCCCTTCAAGAACTGAAGCCTTGTCCAGGCTGAACAACCCCAACTCTCTTAGCCCATCCTCATACAGAAGGTGCTTCAGCCCTCTCAATCATTCTTGTAGCCTCCTCTGGACGTGCTCCAACAGTTCCATATCCTCCTCATGCTGAGGATTCCAGAACTCGACACAATACTCCAGATGAGGTCTCACAAGAGAGGAGCAGAAGAGCAGAATCACTTCCCTCACCCTGCTGGCCGCGCTTCTTTTGATGCAGCCCAGGATACAGTTGCTCTTCTGGGCTGTGAGCACACGCTGCAGGCTCACGTCAAGCTCCCCATCGATCAGCACCCATGTCCTTCTCTGTAGGGCAGCTCTCAATCACATCAACCTCCCCATCCTGTATTGAAACTGTGTATATAATTCTAGATTTAATTCAGCATTAGCTTTTAGGATAGTTATACTGCAATACCGACAGACACACAAAAACACCCAAATAAGATATCTGTGTTTCGTACCTTTTCCTCTTTTGCTAGCTCCTGTTTCCCTCTGGCATCTACAGACTTTACTCCAGGTCCTCTTGAAGATGCTCTGCATGGTGGAGGTTCCAGCCCACTAGAACTCACACCTGGGGAAAGCTCAAACATCCACTGAGCTCTGAACATCTGGAGCTCTGCCTGCAAAATCCAATTAACTCTGACTTAGTGTCATATACTCAGACAGTACATCTTCTGAGGAGAAATTACAGACTACAAACACAAAAATTATGCTTTACACTTCCAAGTCTTAAATGGTTTCAGCAAGTTCAGACACAGTTTGCAGCTGTTTTACAGTAGATGTAAAAAAACCCCAAAAAAGTGCATGAGTACTTGTTCAATCTCATTAAGTGCTTTCATCAGGACTGTTCACCTCAAAAGAAAAATTGATGTTTCAAGAAGTGGTTGTTAGTATAACAGTTATGACCTAAAATTCCACAGAAAGTATTCTTTCCAGACATGGTGTTTGTTCTTTTTTATGCAGAGTTATCTTAAGCAAGACATCAATAAGCTACTGAAATTGGAATTTATAAAACCTAATTACTTGTACACAAGCATATTAAGATTTATGACAATCAAGGCTGTTATTTATATAGTATAAATAACTCCTTCCTCTTTTAAAAAAAGAAAAGGCCTACGCTCTGTGAAACAAGACAAGTTGTAATTCTTGCCATGCAATTTTCCAGCATCTCTGAAGTTACACTTCACAAGTTTCTTGCAATCATCACAACTTCCAAGGAGAAACTACACAGAAATCTTGTGTTGTAAGAAAACACACTTTTGTATCAAACTCCTTCTGTACTAACTAAAGGCTAAGAAAACCTAAAGACTGAATTTAACACTTGGAACACAATGCAAAATTTATCGATCTCACTTTTGGAAGGGCAGACAGATGAAGCATCTGTCAAATCAATAAATGTGAGGTGACTAAATGAGCACAAGTAATGCAACTTAAATCACAGCAATATTATGTTTGTAAAAAGACGCTAGCACAAGAGACATACCTGAAGATTTGCTTCACTGGATCTTTCATTGTCATCGGTTCTTACCAAATCAGAGTGACAATCTTCTTCAGCTTCTGCCTAGTAGAGAGCAGTCAATTATGATTATAGAGTCCCTACAGTACATTCACAAAGCTCAACTGCCACAGGCACTCATTAAAAAAAACTGAAGCATACTCCCCTTTTCCCCATCCTAGCCACCTTCCCCACAGGATCAATCTAAATTGGTTATAAAAATTAATCTTAAAATTACTAGCATTGTTTGCACTTTCCTATTAACCCAATGAAGTTGAGGTTTGTGTTTCAGGCACACAAATTCAACAGATTAGTTATCTATCACCTGAAGGTTTCTGTGCATCAGTGCACTGCTGTGATACCTGAATAAATACACTAAGTGTCAAAGGCAACAAACAGAACCAAAGCTACAGTATTAAACAGTCATGTGCTTCATACAAGAAATCAGAATTTAATCACTATCTCCTCATTCTAAAGATAATCAGTAGTTTCGATTGTATAGTGTTTAATATTTAGCACAAGAGGACTAATGTTCAGAGTAACAACAGATACTTTATTAAAATTACGGGACAATACCAGCAATCTCAAAAACGCACGTGAAACTAAAAAAGAAATTTATTGTAAAGAAAAAGAAAAGATAGCATGAGAGCTCTACGGCTGGTTTAATTTATAGTACTGCTTTGAGACAGGTTAAACAAATAAGACCTCAGTTAAGGCCTTTAACTAAACCTAATGGCGCTCTACATAGGAGTTACACAGCTAGTTCACAAGTAAAAATTAAAAAGAATCAAATACATTCTCATGGTGAAATACACCGAGATTTACAGAATCTAAATCTGAGCATCAGCGACAAGCCACTCCAGTGATAACCATAGCAAGATGCCAGTCAGGGAGGGTAAAAAAAAAAAACTCAAAAAAGAGGGCATTTTCTTAAATTCTTCCTGCAGCAGAAGGATCCCAGTTTTTCTGAAATTCTGGGCTGAAATTCACATCACAGCAAGTGGATAATGCAAAGTTAGATCATAAGAAGGTAAACTTGGCATTAAGGTTACCACAACTGTTTACAGAAGCTTTGTTTCTCACTCCTTCCTATGCTAGATGGCAGCACTCAAAGTCTTGAAGTGACATCCTCAGTAAGATTCTTCACAACTCTTGTGAAGAAATCTGTATCTCCTGCACAATGGAAATGCAGGAATCAAAGTATTCTTGTATTCAGAAAATTTATAAAACTTCTATAGCATCTAGAAGTTCATGATCAAACTACAGAATGCTGGCAAACCTCACGGGAAGGCAATGTTTCATCTCTTTATCTGGTGACAAGTGCCTCCCTGGAATTCAGCTATAGCATTTGTCACCGGTTTCCCAAACAACCACAAACTTGTCATCTCTAAATGTGTTTTCACTGATGTCGGTCAATTTATCTTTTGCGTTTGATAAAGCAGGCAGTGATGGTTTGTTAAACAGATACTGTACCTATTTCTACACTCTGACTTAAATTATATTTTTAATTGTTTGGTGGAGAAAATCGGTAAACCAGACCACTCCAAAGCACAAGCAGTGTTAAATCTGAGCAAGGGGTAAATAACTTAGAAATTTCATGTTGATTCCAGAATTTGACTGCAGGCAGTTAATGTCCTGTGAGTTACATCAGTCCTATCACATTATTTTAGCATCCAGGGATTATGTCTGCAGTGGTCAAACAGAAAGAGACGAAGAGAGAGCTAGCACTAAAATAGATCTTTTTAAGTATGTTATTATGTCATCCAGAGGGACCTGAACAAGCTGAAGAGGTGGACCCATGGGAGCCTCATGAGGTTCAACAAAGGCAAGTGCAAGGTCCTACACCTGGGTCAGGGCAATTGGCGGTTTCAATACAGGATGGGGGACAATGTAATTGAGAGCAGCCCTCCTGGAGAAGGACTACGGGGTGCTCGATGATGAGAAGTTCAACATGAGCTGGCAACGATGCAGTCAGTCTGGGCTGCATGAAAGAAACGTGGCCAGCAGGTCAAGAGAGAGGATTCTGGCCCTCTATCTGCTCTTTTGAGACCCCACCTGGAGTCCTATGTCCAGTTCTAGAATCCCAAAAAAAGTACATGAAACTGCAGAAATGAGCCCAGAGGAGGGCATGAAGGTGATCAGAGGGCTGGAGCACCTCTGCTATGAGGACAGGCTGAGACAGTTGGGGCTGTTCAGCCTGGAGAAGGCCCCAGGGAGACCTTATAGTGGCCTTCCAGTACCTGAAGTGGCTAGAGGAAAGCTGGGGAGGGACTGGATGGGCTTTAAGATCCCTTCCAACCCAGACCAGTCTATGATTCTATGATTACGGCACTGGGCTGACACCTTGAAGGTTATCACTGAGAGCACAGAGTGCAAAGCTTCTGGTTTGCAGCTGAATTATGTCCAACCAGCTCTCAGTCTGGGCTGAATAAGTCCAGGTTTAATCTGCAAAATGCAGAGAGTAGTAAAGTTATTCCAAAACTAAATCAACATGCTATCTTCTTGTGCAATAAAGGCACACCCATTAAAATGTTTACCTCATGAAGTCTGTAAACAAGCAAATTTAAGAGTTAAACTTATTTAGAAGGTTATGAAGTTGGCTGAAGTTTACCTCACATTAAAGAACTTTTTGGTTTAGTAAACTGTCAAGGTGTCTTGATTTTCTTCCCCTTGTCTCCATTTAACTGTCCTACCTCTCCATTTCCGAGTCAGTCATGGTGCCGATCAAATGCTTCCAAAATATCATTCAGTGCTCTTTAAAACTTAAAACATTCTCTCAAACTGAACAAAAATTACACCATACTATGAAAATCTAGTCCACAGCCTAAAAGCTGTCAAAAAAACCCATCATGAAGTTGATTGCCACCATAATTTTGACTTTCATCATTACCTCTTCCATACAGAGCATATGTATGATCTTAAGTCTCTCCTATCCAAGGTTTCTCTTCTGGCAGCAGTGGCAGCATAAGTGACCATCCCTCCATATTTACCAGTAAAGCAATTCATTCAGATTGTTACTGCATGGCTAACTGGACTGGAAAATTGATCTCTACAAATGACCTTTCTTATACTTATTTGATCTACTGAAACCCTATGGTTTTGTCAGATCAAATAATTAAACACAGGTATTGCTGAAGCAATGATCTTCACTAGCAGACAGCTCGGACCACACTCAAAGCAGACTGTGACTTGTCACTGCCATCAACATCAACAGCTAAATCATAGTTACAGTTTCTGAATGTCACAAAGCATTGTACAGTAGCTGCTGAGTGGATAAATTTCAAGACACTGCAGTCCTGGAGCATATCCAGAGAAGGGCAATGATGCCAGTGAAGGGGCTGGAGAACAAGCGAGGAACAGCTAAGGGAAATGGGGCTGTTTATTGTTTAGCCTGGAGAAGGCTGCAGGGAGACCTTGTCACTGTCTACAACTGCCTGAAAGGAGGCTGTAGTGAGGTGGGCATTGGTCTCTTCTCTCAGGTGACCAGGGATAGGACAGGAGGAAATGGCTGCAAGTTGCACTAGGAGAAGCTCAGACCGGACATGAGGAAGAATATCTTCTATGAAAGGGTTATCAGGCACTGGCAGAGGCTGCCCAGGGAGATGGTGGAGGCCCCATCTCTGGAGGTATTTAAAAGACAGGTAGATTAAGTGCTTAGCGATAGGGTTTAGTAGCGGACAGGTCCTTTTGGACTTGATGATCTCAAAGGTCTTTTCCAAACTAGCATTTCTATGAAATCTAGCTTATTCACTTTTACACCATTGGCCTTCCTCCAGCTACAAGTCAGCTGCCATACAGGACAGTGACTTCATTCTGCTTGGAAGAGAGACATCCATAGTGTACACTGATCAGCTCAAATAATTCTCCATGAGAAAGTGGTAGCCACTCAAGCCACCAAAAGTCAACATATCAAAAGTAAACACTTGAATCAGACTAAGACCTGTAGAAAGAAGTCAGCTGAGTCAATCCGATCCCGATTTATTTGCGAAGCTTTAGAAATTGTTTGCCAAAAGCAAAACCAGCTTAATTGTACAGCTTACTTTTAACTGTTTTGCAATCAAAAATTACATGCTGATTTCCTCAGAGCACAACCCCTTACTGAACTGTCTGTAAGGTCAACTCCTTTAGCAGTTCAGATCTTTGTTTTCACACACGAAACGCAAGATCAGAAACAGTTCAAAGGTGACTGTCACCAGGTCAACAGGGTTGTATAGAACTAAAGAATAAACAAGCATGATGCAGTGAAAACAGTAACTGATGGCTATCGTTCTTCCTGTTTTTATAAGAAAAGTAGGAAGTTGCCCCATTTTTCTGTCAATGTGGTAGAAGCAACAACAAATTCCAAAGTAAGAGTTTTAGTCAGGGTGGTAAGGAATTTTAAGAGCTCCTATATGACATAACTGTTTAACTTTTAATGATCAAGCTCTCATCATGGGTACTTGAATCCAAATTGAGGTGCAGTCAGGAAAGCAATACTTAAAGTGATATTTCTGCTATGAAAAATCACAAATTCAAGTAAGTAGAGTCCAGCCCAGGCACCCCTTGGAATTACCAAGTAATTTTATGCCACTTGTTTCTGTGAGGGAAGGAGAAAGGCAGGGTTTATCTGTAATGGCATAGTGTTTTGTTCAGCCATCCCTACAGAGCGCAAGATGGGTCCTCCTTGAAGCACCCTCCTAAAATCCCCCCGTGGGTGTGCTTCCTCACAGCACCAGCAGCACCAGTTATCCAGGGTGTTTTCACAGAATGGTTTGGGTTGGAAGGGAAGCTAAAGCCCATCCAGTTCCAACCCCCCTGCCATGGGCAGGGACACCTCCCACCAGACCAGGCTGCCCAAGGTCCCATCCAACCTGGTCTTGAACATCTCCAGGGATAAGGCAACCACATCTTCCTGGGGCAACCTGTGCCAGTGCCTCACCATCCACATCATGAAGAATTTCTCCCTAAAGTCTAATCAAAATCATCCCCCTTCCAATTTAAAGCCATTCCCCTTCATCAAATTACTACAGGACCTTGGAAAAAGTCCCTCCCCGGCTTTCCTGGAGCCCCTTCAGGTACTGGAAAGCTGCTATAAGGCCTCTCCAGAGCCTACTCTACTCCACACTGAACAATCCCAACTCTCTCAGCCTGTCCTCGTATACAAGGTGCTCCAGCTCTTGGATCATCTTTGCAGCCTTCTCTGGATCTGTTCT
The DNA here is from genome assembly GCA_033558105.1 of Coccyzus lansbergi. NCBI lineage: Eukaryota > Metazoa > Chordata > Aves > Cuculiformes > Coccyzidae > Coccyzus > Coccyzus lansbergi. The sequence continues at coordinate 817,920 of JAUMJK010001007.1, forward strand.
AACAGTTCTATGTTCCTCTTATGTTGGGGATTCCAGAACTGGACACTCACAGGAGCGGAGTAGAGAGGCAGAATCCTCTCTATGCCCTGCTGGCCACACTGCTTTTGATGCAGCCCAGGACAACGCTGCCCTTCTGGGCTGCAAACGTACATTGCCAGCTAATGTCAAACTTCTCATCAACCAGGACCCAAAAGTCCTTCTCCTCAAGGCTGGTCTGAATCACTTAATGTGCCTTCCTCCTCCCCTCCCCTTCCTTGTGGCTCCCAGTGCCCTCCTTTCCACTTGAGGTTCTCAGTGCATTCCATCTATCCCTCCCCTCCAGGCTCACAGTGTCCCCTCCTTCCCTTGCTCCACCCCAACCCGGGGCTCCCAGTGGCCCCCGTGCCCCCCCTACCCCAGCCAACTTCTCCTGGGAGCTTCCAGTAACTCCCCTCCAGGCTCCCACTATACCCCACGGCTCACCCTCTCCACCTCCTCTCATCCCCCCTCCCTCCCCTCCTTCCTCTAGGTTTCCCTGTGTGTCCCCTCCCGCCCTCACCCTTCTGCCCTTACCATGGGACTCCTAGTGCACCCCCCATAATTCCCAGTGCCCCTCCCACCTCCCCATTTCCCCCCAGGCTACCAGTGCCCTCTCCCTATGCCTCTCCCTCTCCCCTCGAGGTTTCCTGTCTCCACACAGATTGTCTCCACAGTGCCCCTCACCCCGGGGCCTCCCACCCCTCCTTCTTTTCAGGGCTCTCAGTGCACCCCCTAGACCCCCTGCCCCTCTCCCCACAATTCTCAGTGCCCGCCCTCCCCTTCCCCCAACCCTGTACTTCCAGTCCTTCTCCCCTCGGGACTCACACTCCCCCCCCCACAGGTCCTTCCCTCCTTCTCCTTTCACCCCCCACCCCGAGGCTCCCAGTACCTCCTCCGCTCAGGCTCCCTCTCCTCACAGACCACCCCCCGGGACTTCCAGTGCCTCCCATCCTCCCTCCTCTTGGGGGTCCCTGTGCCCTCCTCCTGCCCTCGCCCCCATGCCCTTCCCTTAGGGCTCCCAGTGTGCCCCCATGACTGCCAGCGCCTACCCCCTCGGTGCTCCCCACACTCCTCTATCGCGCCCCTCCTCTCAGCGCTCCCAGTGCTCTCTCCTACTTGCCCCTCCCCTCCCGCTTTCCCTTTCCCCTCAGGCTCCTAGTGCCCCCCCTCCTTGCTCCTCCTCTCACCCCAAGACTCCCACTGCCCCTCCCTCGCTTCCCCTTCTCCCCTCGGGCTCCCAATGCCTCCCCCCTCTCTCCCACGACTCCCAGTGCCTCCCCTCAGGTTCCAAGTGCCTCCCCCCTCTCTTCACCCCTCTCCCCCGTGACTCCCAGTGCCTCCCTTCAGGCTCCAAGTGCCTCCCCCTTCTCTCTTCCCCCCTCTCCCTCAGGACTCCCAGAGCCCCCCCTCTTCCCCTCAGGCTCCCAGTAACCCCTCCCCTCCTTCCTTGTCCCCTCACCCCATCGCTCCTAGTGCCCCCCGCCACACCCCCCTTCCCCTCAGGCTCCAGTACTTCCCCCCTCCCTTTCTCCCCCCTCTCCCCCCATGACTCCCAGTGCCTCCATCCCTTTCTCCCCCCTCTCTCCCCATGACTCCAGTGCCTCCCTCCTCCCTTTCTCCCCCCTCTCCCCATGACTCCCAGTGCCCCCCTCCCCTCACCATGCTGCCCCCGCGCTCGGGGCGGCGCTGTCCGGTCCCGGGGGGGGGTCTGTACCCTGCTTCCCCCCCCAACCCCACCGCCTCCGGCTCGTTCCGTGTGTCCTCCCCCCGCCGGGGGGTTCAATCTAGCAGAGTTCTCGGTCGGAGAAGCGCACCACGCAGCGGGAGTCACTGCGGGCCCTGCGTACGGCAGCCATGTTCCCGGCGAGTGGAGGGCCCGGCGGGGCAGCCGGACAGCCGAGCCCGCAAGGTCAGAGCGCCGCCTCACGCACGGGCC